>CM044005.1:86698067-86721602 GCA_024085815.1 Flaveria linearis | reverse complement strand
CCCCACTTCCTACATCTCCCCATTCTAACACACACGCCCATCCTACAGCCCCCAACACCTCATCACCCTTCACCCTCAACTCCTACCCAGGCCCAACATACTCATCCAAATACACCCCACCCCACGGCCCAACTCCCAAGACACTTCAGCCCATACTTACCATCCCACAACCGTTTCCTACCACCCCGACACTTCTACCACTACTCATCTTCACCATCAAATCCTCCCCCTCCTCATACCACGCACACTCGCTCCATGAGTGGCATCCATAAACCTACCAACTTTTCACCTTCACACCTCTACCATCGTTCCTCTCCAAAAATCCTCAGGTTGCCTTACCACTCCTGAAAGGGCACACTGCCATGACCAATGAATTTAGTGCACTTATTAAAAACAAGACCTGGGACTTGTACTTAGGACCCCTGACATGAATATTATACAATGCATGTGGTTGTTTTAATATAAATTCAGGTCCGATGGCAGCTTGGAACGCTATAAAGCCCGTTTAGTGTTGATGGCCGCAAGCACAGACAGGTATTGATTGTGGTGAGACATTCACCCGTGGTAAAACCCTCTACCATTCGCCTCATTTTATCTCTTGCTCTCTCAAGTCTCTGGCCAATTCACCAGTTGGATGTCACTAATGCCTTTCTCCATGGCAACTTGGAGAGACAGTTTACATGCATCAACCCGTGGGTTTTCGGCACAAGGATTTTCCTGATCATGTTTGCCGACTACAAAATTCTCTATATGGTTTGAAACAGACTCCTCGTGCCTGTACCAGCGATTTACAGATTTTGTCACCACCCAAGGTTTTCAGCAGTGCAAGTCAGACAACTCCTTATCATATCATCACGGTCCGAAACTGCATATCTCCTTATTACGTGGATGACATCATTCTCTCCACCTCTACCGATGCTCTCCGTATCCGTCTACTCGATACTCTATCGGGTGAATTTGCCATGAAAGATTTGGGCTCTCTCTCTTACTTCTTGGGTATACAGGTCACTAGGACCGAACAGATGTTTCTCTCTCAGCAGGCTTATGTTAAGACATCATTCATCGGACTGCTATGGACTCATGTAAACCAGTTGCTACTCCAGTCGATCTCAGTCCAAACTTTCTGCTGACGCTGGTCCTCCTCACGAGGACCCCCGCTTCCTTTCAGCTTGGCTGGTGCATTACAGTATCTTACCTTACTCGACCTGACATCATGTAGTTCAGCATCTGTATGCACATGCATGACCCCAGACAGGATCACTGGAACGCGTTGAAGCGTATTATTCGTTATCTTCAGGGTACCATTGACCATGGCCTTCATCTTGGTCCGGCCCCCTAATCTGTCATTAGTCGCCTACACGGATGCTGACTGGGTCGGATGTCCTGACCACACCCGCTTCACCTGGCTATTGTGTTTATTTAGGAGATAACCTTATCTCCTGGTCCTCCAAACGCCAATCTACTATCTCCAGTCGAGTGCTGAAGCAGATATCGGGGCGTTGCCAATGTCGTGGCAGACATTTGCTGGTTGCGTAATCTCTTACTCGAGCTCCGGCATCCTCTCTCTCGTGCCACGCTTGTTTACTGTGATAACGTTAGTGCCATTTATCTCTCTGGCAACCCCGTACAACATCAACGTACGAAACACATCGAGCTCGACATACATTTTGTTCGTGAACATGTTCAACGGGGTCACATTCGAGTTCTTCATGTCCCCTCAAGACATCAATTGCGGACATCTTCACCAAAGGGCTTCCTCGAGTTTTATTTGATGATTTTCGCTCCAGCCTCAACATCAGTCCTCCGACGTTTCGACTGCGGGGGTGTATAATCTGTATAATTAGAATATTTTATATATATTTAGAAAGTGATAATTGTGTAACAACTCTAGAAATTATCTCCGTAACTTGTGCATAGCCATTCAATGTAATCTGTTATATATTCTCAATGAAATGGAATGAAGGGGCAAGCTTTTCATTCTTATAACAAGCTACATTGTACTAAAATGATGAACTAGCCACAAGATTTGTGGAATATCATCTTGAGCTCATTCAACTCGCTGAATAATGGGCATGTAGTTAAGAACTAGGTCTAGTTACAAGCAAGTCGAATCACCTTCAACTCAAGCTCAAGCCCACGCTCAAAGTTAAACTAGCTATCTTACTCGAAAATTTTTAATGAGCACACGAGCTAGCTCATAGATTTTTGAAACATTAGATTTCCTATTTCTTGTATATATTGACGATCAAACAACTAGAAAATAAACTTTATATAGGATAGGAATTCGTCCTAGGATCCGAGTAACAGTGACAAATGATAACGTATGTGAAACATATAAATGATAATGTATTGGGAAATATTATTGTTGTAGGGAAGTTGTTTTTGGTGAGCAAATTAAAAGACCGAGGTTAGAGGAGGTTTACTACGGTAATTAAGTTTAGCGACTTAAAGTTAGATTAAAAGAACATGTGACTTAAACGAAAGACCCATGCATTGAATGACATTGGCATGGTTAATGGCACGTTTGGGATTTTTTAAAAAAAGTTGTCATGCATTCAATGCTGAGCAAGATTGAATTATGATTTGCTTGAGATTGAACAACTAGAAAGTCTAAAGATTAAATAAAAAGCAAAAAAAAAAGAAGTGACTAATACCTGGGTTTTTTTTTAACGAAAATGTACGACCATGCTTCAGAGAAGTATTAATACGTGGTTTTTTTAAACGAAAAAGGTATGACCCTGCCTCGGATGACATGTGTTATCTTAATCGGGCTCCCTTATACGTTCCCCCAGCAGGGACCGCACCCTCACACCTGCAAAAGGGAACCACAATAGGAAAAAACCCTGGCTCAATCATTATATTAACATTTTTGCTTAAGTGAGACTTGAACTCAAGACCTTCAATTTCTTTAATTTTCTTGGGTATCTCCCTCCTAACCTTGGGTTAAGAATCATTGGTAATACGTGGCTATTTGTGTTGCATCTGACTCGATCTCCGATAATCACATGTGTCCTACACATCACGTTTCTATTCAGTGCATGAATACAAAGCAGGTTTCTATCTGTAGAGTACCTCTTAGTCCTTGTACCATAAGAATAACGAGATATAAAATCTTGCGCGTTACGACGGATCCATCAAAACAACAAAAAAGATTCACATTGAAATGTTCTGAGAACCTGCACGTTGAAGGCCGGCCATCTATATAGGAAAAACAAAACTTTGACTTGTGTTCATACATCTGAACTTTATGTGAGAAAGAAATTATCCCAAATCCGTCCGTTACAACAAGAATGATAATATTTGTAAATTTATATAACAATGAACCATTAAAATTTAGACGAACGATGACATAAACATGCTTAATTACAAAAAAAAAAGACCGTATAAGTTGTGGCAACTCGATTATGGAGATCGAAACATAAAACATAGTTGATACAGCCTACGATCTCAAAAACTACCTGATTTATACCAAGACGCCAAACAAGAAATTTAATTTAAACCAACCACAACTTAGTCTTTTTATATAGAAGTTAAGAAACAAACGTATTTAATAAAATCAAAACATTAAAAAAAACTAATAGATTAAAAACATATATTATAATAAGAAAAACGAGTTAGGTTTGAAACATCATAAGTTAAAGATTTAAGTTAAGCTTTGTCGGTTAAATTTTGAAGTCTATACACTTAAGGGTCACTTGAGAACTTTTACAAAGTTGAGGTTGTGATTAAAAAAGTTTACCAAATTAGAATGGTAAGTTTAAAACTTAGAAAGTTTAGAGGTGAATTTGAAAATGGGAGTAGTCGTCGGTGGCTAACCACCGACTTGTCTGTATTATATGTCTGAAGGCATGTACCTGTAATATAAGCGTTAATGAAAGACATGGTTTTTATTAGTTTTTTGAAATAATACAAATGAAAGTTATCCTGAAATAAATAAGTAGCTTAGTAGTCATCAACACATAAGTTGACTAGTTAAAGTTTGTCTTTCATGGGGTTGGTGTGACGCATCAAATGGTGAGGAAAGGATCATGAGCAACCAATCGCATTCATGTTGGCTATTGACGGTGACCTTGACGTAGAATGTCGAAAAAGACAGCTAATTGTTTCTTTTACGTACCTACTACATCCATCATGATACAATCACGCAACTATTCAAATGAACCCACAAATGTACCCGGCGGTTCCAAGCCTGGATTAAATGAGGTCTCAGCACTGCTAAAAACCTTTATTCGTACTTTTCGAGGTGCGGAGATGAAATCAACATACCAGACAGTATTACCAGAAGCAAACAGTGTTTGAGCAGCAACAACTTACAAAGAATAACAAACTTAAGTAAATCAAATCACTCTATCCCTGCAACTTGCAGGAAACAACAATACAAGCCGATATATTTTAACTTCCCACCACAAGAACTCTGCTATACTCTCCCAATGTACACAAAAAACAACACAGTAGATTTCATACAACAAATCCTATCACCCACTATTCTCTCTATAACCTGTAAATAATCATCAACCTAATAGATATTCATACAGTAGGTTAAGAGCCAGTACTAAACCATCTACCAAGCACAATCACATGCAAGGGCCCATGTTGTTATTCATACACCCTGAGACGGAAAGATCATAATCAACAATAATTGCCAAGTCAAAGAATATAACCATTGCTCATACCTGTTGTAAGAACTCACAGTAATCTAAAAAAATAAACTTGGTATAAGAATTGTCAATTGTATATGGTGTGTATCAAAGGTGTACAAGAGAGTCCTTATATAGAATACAATAAGCTAATATAGTAAACTGTAATCTAGCCTAATCACAATCCTTGACATATAACAAACAAACAAACAAAAAACGTACCCAGTAAATCCCACGCAAGAGTAGGGTCTGGGAGGGTAGGTGGTGGCGAGTCTTTCCTCTATCTTAGAAGATAGAGAGACCGTTTCCGAAGAGACCCCCGACTCGATACGAAAGCAATAACAATATCGATCAAATATAAAGCTCAAAATATAAAGCTCAACTTTTTAATGCTGATTTAAACTTTTATGCATCAAATATAAAGCTCAACTTTTCTCTATTAAACTAACCTTTTAATTCTACCCATTTCACCCACTACCGAATTAGCCCATAGTAAGAAAAGATGCGAAATTGCAATCTCTATTCCATACTCGGATGATCATTTACAAAAGCAAAACACCCGCTTTAATTAAATTTCATGAAGAAACAACCTGACGTTTCTCACTAAACCAAGAATTAGGCGTTGTACGTATGGACGGTTGGGATGCAACCACACATTCTCATCAATTAAAAACTTCAAGAGCTCTTTTAGCTTCTCCGGCTCTTGCAAAACCATGATTATGGGCATAAAGTTCTTGAGTTGGTTTCTTCTGTCTTGATTTTTGCATTTCTCAACGGTACGGATTGCACGATCCATGTTCCCATACCACAAAAGCGCTAATTATGTTATTGTAAAGCACAACATCGGGTTTAAACCTTCTTTCACCGCATCTCCAATCCTTGACATATATAGCATATAAATTATTGTCTAACATTCCCCCTCAGCTAAGGCCGGGGAGCGCCTGTAGCTTGGATCTGATAAGCTGAAATCGTTGAGAGGATAGAGGTTTTAAACACATCTGCAATTTGATCATCTGTCTTAATGAATTGTATGGAGAGTCCTTTTTGAGCGACTTTTTCTCTGACGAAATGAAGTCCATCTCCAAATGTTTTGTGCGAGCATGAAAAACTCGATTGGCTGAGAGATAAGTGGCCCCTAGATTGTCACATCATAGACTGAGCTGATGTCACAGATGTGTGAAGTTCCTTTAGAAGCGCTTCAAGCCATGTTACCTTAGCAACAGTGTCGGCTAAGGCTTTATATTCTGCCTCTGTTGATGACCGAGAGACAGTACGTTGTTTACGAGCACCCATGAAATGAGATTTGATCCAAGATAGATAGCATATCCTCCGATGGATACACGGTCATCAAGAGATCCAGCCCAGTCTGAAGGCTGTGAGAGAGTGGCTGTGGGCATCGGTGTAGGCATGAATCACCAAGGCTGATTTTTGTCTAATCAACAAGCCAGTGTGAGGTTCCTTGTAAATACCGAATAATTCTTTTTACAGCTGACCAATGATTGTCTGTTGGAGAGTGCATAAATTGACAAACTTTGTCAAAGTGTACAAGAGTCCTTATATAGAATACAATAAGCTAAACATAGTAAACTAATCTAGCCTAATCACAATCCTAACATATATAAGCATATAAATTATTGTCTAACAATAAAGAATAGAAAACTACATACCTGCTCATGTTCTTATCAATATGTTCAATTAGGCCTACAAATGAACAAAACATACTGATAATGCAAGGAACAGGAACTTGAAATAATAAAAAGATTTCTCACTGGAAAGTAAGGCAGGTAGCAAAAGAATCAATTTTTGTCCACCAAGTCCTTACACTCCCTTACTATTAAGGCCTAGATCAGAACTATAAACCTAGCATAGGCGAGTAACATAATGATGAATAGCATAAGCAAAAGAACATAGAAGTTTTACAATACCCTGCAGCAGAGATCTGAGTTCTGGGCCAAAGCAAACTAAAGATTCAGGCATGTCATAAACCCTCCTCCTTTATCCGGCTTGGGACCGGCAACAATAAACCAAAAGGTTTATAGTTGGCAGAGTTAAAACTTTTTTTTTTGTATTTTCACATTCTATTTGTATGTGTGTAAATAAGTTTAGATTAAGTTCATATTTCTAGCTTTCATAGATACAAACTGTTTAAAAAAATTACATAAACATCTGTTGTAATTGGCAAAATAGCTACCTTTAATCATTCTGACATGTAGATCTTATATAATTTTTATAACAATTCAACTAAGAATGCAAAAACACATTTTTTTCATCAATCTCGTTTTTTAACTCAATCCATGCTCACAAATCGATAATATGTTCGTTAGTGTTTTTTTTGTCCTAGTTAAACATTATATAATGTTCCAATCATTATTACCATTAGCACCAAATTGCTGAACAAACTCGCCCCAATTAGGACCTAATTATTGAACAAGTCCTAAGTACTAAACAAGTCTCGCTCAAACTAACATCTAAGTTGTGCACCAGTCTCGTCCAAATTAGCACCTAATAATAAAAAGTCTCGAACATTAGAATCCAAATTAACTCATTAAAACCTAATAGGAATCAATAATTAGTTCTCTTAATAATCAATTCACAGTCTCACACAGTGACATAACTAATAGTACCTAACAGAATTCAACGAAATAGTTTCACACTATCTAACAATCGACTAAACAGTTAACAGAAATCAATTCACTGAAATCGATCAAAGTCTAAACATTTCAAAAAAACATTAACAAACTTGGGAATAGACATACCTTGAGAAGGTACAGATAGAATTTGAAAAGGGTTCACAGAAGTGGCCACTATGGTATCTTTACATCTTCCAGAAACTTAGAAATCAACTACGAATCCAGTTCCCCAAAAAACCACTAAACCGAAGCAAGAGAGATAAGAACAAGTGACAAAAGTAATGTAAGCAGTATACGAAGGATAGGGATGTTCCAGATGTAGTCTCAAGGTTAGTTAGCTCTGTTTATGCCAAGGCAAAGGAAAAACTGGTTGGCAATGAGTAAGAGAATGAATCCCCTGCGGAGTCGGTTTTGAGGAGTCATTGCTGTGACCACAGCTTTTTCAGGAGGGGAGATTCTGGCAGTAGTCTTTGTTGCACAAGTAGCTGGATAGGCGGATATTCTAGTATTTTTCGTAACAGTGACATTGCATTCCATAAGAGATGGAAGTAGACTGTTTACTTGAAGCATGGAATAGTTGTAGCTTATTGAGCGAAGTCTCATCTGGCGGGATATAGGAGTGACAAATGCCATGAGTTGCAAAAGAACCATCACGAGTGGATCTAACAAATTAGGGAAAACATCATCCAAATTATCCTTGTGCCAATCAACAAATGGTCATGCAGCAATATCGCTTGGGCCACCGAACTTGTAAGAGAAAAGGGAATGAACCGGATGACATGTTTAGATGGTGATCAATCTAATATACAAGCCTAAGATGGGAGAATATGAAATCAAAGAGAGCCCACTCTAGAATGCTTTCTAGAAATATGCGAAGAAACAAAAGCAGCATGACATAGGAGTGACATTGCATTCCATAAGAGATGGAAGTAGACTCTTTACTTGAAGCATGGAATAGTTGTAGCTTATTGAGCGAAGTCTCATCTGGCGGGATATAGGAGTGACAAATGCCATGAGTTGCAAAAGAACCATCACGAAGTGGATAACAAATTAGGGAAAACATCATCCAAAATTCCTTGTGCCAATCAACAAAACTGGTCATGCAGCAATATCGCTTGGGCCACCGAACTTGTAAGAGAAAAGGGAATGAACCGGATGACATGGTTAGATGGTGATCAATCTAATATACAAGCCTAAGATGGGAGAATATGAAATCAAGAGAGCCCACTCTAGAATGCTTTCTAGAAATATGAGAAGAAACAAAAAGCATGACATAACCATAACTGCAACAATCAAGTACAAAAAGATGAAAAATAGTCAAAAGGTAAACAAATGGCGATAATGACGCTTGAACTAAAGCCATTTGGCCTTCGAAATCAAAAAGTGAAACAACACAGCCTTACCACTGCAACAAGAAAACCCAAAAAAAAAGTGAACTGTAGAGCAAATGACCACAGAATCATGAAAGAAATGACAACCACAAATCACCGTAAACAGAAATGGATTTATGAGATCAAGGTAAACAGAAATGGATTCTGAAGAATCAGGTAGCAGCAAGAAGATCAGTAGGAGACACTGGATCATAACAGAACATAGCTAAACAAAGGACTTTCCATACCATACAAACATGCATACAAGATGCCATACTAGATACCTTTCTAACTGAAACAAATATCAAAATCCAGAACATGGTATTATATATCCATTAGTGATGGTACTCGAACCCAATTTCTGGGACCTACAAAACCATTCCTGGCCATTCTGCCACAAGAAAGAGCTTTGCAACCGCGATCGAGTTAATACCAAGGGGAAAAAGTTACTGAAAGTAGATCCAAGTACCAACAAACCAATGAATCTGACATGAGGATTAGCATCCAGATCAATATTATTTTTCCACTGAAGCTCAATTAAATATAAAAGAAATGAATCTGACATGACACTAACATCTATATCAATATACTTTTCCATTGAAGCTCAAATAATCATAAAGAAATGGATCTGAGTATCTGACATGACAATTAGCATCCAGATCAATATTATTTTTTCCATTGAAGCTCAAATAAACATAAAAGCATCAGGAATCCCTTTCCAAGGGCTTCATAGATGATACCATACAAACATGCATACAAGATGCCATATTAGATACATCTCCAACTGAAACTAATATCAAAATCCAGAATATGGTATCTATATTCATTAGTGATGGTACTAAAACCCAATTTCTAGCACCTACAAAACCAGATCATTCTGCCACAACAAAGAGCTTTGCAACTGAGATTGAGTTAATACCAAAAGGAAGAAGTTACCAGAAGTAGATCCTGGAACAGCAAACCAATGAATCTGACATGATGATTAGCATCCAGATCAATATTAAATTTCCACTGAAGCTCAAATAAACATAAAAGAATCAGGAACCCCCTCTCCAAGGGATCCACAGATGATAATCTAGTCTCAATTTTCTAGAATCAGGAATCCTCTCAATGTGTTTGATTACCATTAAGGGTAGAAGATACAACTACAAGCAGGTCCCATGAACTCCTTGGATAACAATATCTGATGACAACCTCTCACATTCTGAACCAGAACGAACCATCCAATCAAGTGTAAACTTCAAAAGATAAAGTTACGTAATATAAAAAAAAAAAAACGAGAACCATCAAGGATAAAACATATTCCAGATCAGAATTCTCAATTGATGACATAGTAATCAGCAGAACCCTAGGCAGCATCAAACAAGATCATCACCACACAGAAGAGCTATGAAAACAAGACAACTCTTTCCCATGCAAGCGCTAACGAGCCTGTAGCATTCAAACCACACAAACAAAATTTCAGCAGCATATGATATTACAAATAAGAAAACATGCCGATCATCACGCAAATTTAGACCTCAAATCGAACACCAGATAGCCCCTCATAAATGATCAGCCAAGCAACATGAATATTCGTATCCCTAGGTGTTCACTGACAATAAAAACAGTTATTAAAATATCATCAAAACATAAAAGACGCTAATATACGGAGAAGGTCAATCAAAGTCAAAATAGTGATAAGATTCCAATTAAGGTCTACTTGAGAAGAAATAAAAGAACCTGTGGACAGGATGACAGATCACTGGAGCAGCTCCATGCAATGGTGGGTTGCCATATGACCCATACAGCTGTGTTAGTGGCTGAGTGGGGAGGTAGTGCAGTTAATAAACTTCCATAGTAGTAGTCAAAAGAGTAAATGTTCTCTTTTATTTCCGGTTAATACTTTGGTACTTTATTGTATGTTTTGTAGATTTGCCCATTTCGAACTAGGCCTGCTACTAAACTTTCAATTATCAACTTTGATTACCTTGTACTTCTATCATATAGTCGTCCAATAACCAATCGCTACAAACCTGCTCTTTAAACAAGCAACAGAACCATAAAAAGACACAAGAATTGACCACCATTCTAGGTTGCGATGTCAAAAAACAAACTGAAATAAGAGCCAGAGAAACTGATCACCAATCAATTAAATCTTACTTCAAAAAATGGAAAAAAAAAAACCACGGAGATCAGAACAACTGCAAGCAAAACATGCAGATATATGACCAAACGGTAATGAGTACTTCCAAAATATGGCAAAAACTGAACCATGAAATTGTGTAATAACCTAGAACCTGATATCATTAATTCCTTGGATGATATCAGATATGCATAATATACCATTATGCCATAATGGATAAGGCTTTTCAATTGAAATTATGATTAACCTCCTAATACCTGATATCATGAATTCCTTGGATGATATCTAATCCTGATCTCACACCTACAAAACCACAATCAGATCATTCCACCACAACATATGGCTTTGTGAAATCAGAAATGACATTACTGAAGACACAAATTACCAGATGAACTACCTGGAATATTTATCAAAGAATTATTGGCCAATGATACCTCATCCTTGTTTATCGTATCTAGGTCTAAATAAACCGATGAATTTCTCTAAAAGTCTCCCAAATTAATTAAGAAAAGATCATCATCAAAAGTATTAGAAGAAACGCTATCCTGGAACTCATAACCCAAATAAATTACTTCTGCTTTTTTACTTGCATAATTGAGGTCCCCCCAAGGTCAATATCTGATCGTAAAACAAACATTGTTAGGACTTATGAGCAGGAGCACAAGATAGAATCATGATGGAAGGCAAAAAACCAAACTTGCTAAGAAAATGATTAGTCAAACTAAAGAAAAACTCGTAGACAGTCATCAAGAAGCCAGAATCAAAGAGTTCTGAACACCCAAGGAACCTACAGATGAAACAAAACCTTGTTATTTCAGGAGCCTAATAAGGAAGTATAGTCATTGACCATCCACAGGGACTAAGAAATAGCAAAGGAAGATTTACGAACATGGCATGATACTTACCGAAATGTAACCATGTGTTCTCTCTACAAAGTTTGTAACCATTAGTACCACTATCATGATGACTTCAAGCTTGATCACACACACATATAAACACATATTCAATTACCAAGTATTTCAAGAAACGACACCTTGCAAAGGATTAAACCTAGGATTACAATCACTTATACTAAGAGCTGGTGATATGAGTAGCAAGAACTTCCATAGACTTAACAAGTACAATCACATCAAGTTTTGCAACTTGCAAGAGAAAGGAAAAAGGGGTTGTTAAGATCAACTAAAACTAAGGGATGAGCATAGAATCACAAATATCCAGCAAGAATCTCAATGCTACCTCTACACAGATCCTACAAACAAAGCAACATTGTATAATCTTCCCTTAGCAAAGCATAAGAAGCCTGCAGCATTAGAAAGCCTGCAGTGACATGGTAAAGAAAAGAATATTCATACGGACCATCAAAACAATGAACACTATCCAGTCAACGAAGTGCCCACCAAAGTAAACCTCACACAAACAACCTCACATGGCAATATGAAGATAAAGGATGCTTGTTATCCAACAAACCAAGGTCTCCTTATATCATCGAGTTAATGTTTCACCTGGTTCATCTTGGCACATAAACATAATACAGGAGATTCAGATGCCTCCAAGGTAAAAACCAATGAAAACAAACATGAATAATAATGTAACAGAAGATCCAAATATTATACAACAAAGATCCCGTCATCCATTGTTCTCGTGAAACCTAAAAGAAACAACATCAACCTAAAAATACATATAATAAGGTTACAAACCAGTAATATAGAGAAGTACAAGGCAAATGAAAGGACAAGGTGCCACACATCCCAAAAATGAAGCCCAAGTTGTTAATTTTTTTCCCTAGAAGGAAGAACGGATCATATACTACAACCAATCACCAACACAATTTACCTTCTCCTCCAAGAGCCACATCTGATGCTGGGGAACTCAAAGGTAATGTAACAGAGTGCAAAAATAATCTATAACTCCTGAAGATTTGATCATATGTACAATAAAGGACCTGTGCAGCACACATATCATTTTTCCATGTAAAGAATCAGGAACCCAAAATGGAAACTACAAAATATCAAAAGAACGTAGAAAGACCGCCCAATGGAAGAGCGAAGCAGAGAGATAATTCCTATTATCATGTCTGACAAGAGTCAATTCCCGTTATTGTGTCTGAAAAGATCTCAATTCCTCTGCCGGAGTTGCAAGTATCATTTGAGCCACCCAGCTTGTACGGGAAAAAGAATGTGGTGTAGGTCATGGTTTAGATAGTTACCAATCTAACGCACAATGGATAAGACGGAGATTGACAAATATGAACAACACGCTCATGCAGTTTTTAGAACCTATGAGAAAATACAAAAAAAAAGAGAAGCATTTTTTAACCTGCGACTGCAACAACCAGTGTAGAAGAAAGGAAAACCAATTGCCCTTTCAGAACCTACAAGTAACCAACCTCATATATGAAAGTGCAATAACAAGAACGCACCGTTTAACCATACAGAAATGACAACATAAACTTGTGGAAGCATGCATGATATCAAGGTCAAAAACAAATGGTAATATGAGGATCAGCAGCAGCAAGGAGCAGGAAATTAAGGACCAGATCCATCTACCACCAAGTATATTCTGCGTCATCCATAATTGTATCTGGTACTAGAAGCAAGAAATACATATCAAGTTTTACCGCACCAGATGAGGAGCATTAACAAGAATTCTAACAGCACAGAGAGAAAAAAATTTATAGAAATGTCAGTGATGTCCAACCAGCTGTCAGATTGTGATAAAAACCTCAATAACAAGCAAGTTTAGGTCCTAAGGGAGATTATCCATACCACCCATGACTTGATTAGAAGGATGTGAAATTGAAAACACAAAAGATGAAGCATAAACTGGCCCACGACTGCAATAATCCAAGTACAAGAAATTGAAAACCAATTGCCCTTCAAAACCTATTAGTTAAACAACGATAACCCAACCACATTATATGCAACAAGAACACACAATTTGACAATAAAGCAAATGGCCACATAAACTTAGAGAAGCCTGCATGATATCAAGCAAAAAGGAAACGGTATGTAAGGGGATTAAAAACAGCAAGGAGATCACTTAAGACCGCATCCATCAACCGCGGAGATCACTGAAAACCATATCCATCAACCATGGAACCTTATCTTCACCATCCACTAATCTATCTGTTTTAAAAGAAAAAAGAAGAACATTAAGTATTACCTGCCACATGATAATTAGGATCTATCTGGTTTTAAAAGCAAAAGAACACTAAGTATTACCCGCCACCTGATAATTAGGAGCCTGACTGCAAGCATTCTAATAAACAAGAATTCTGACAGATGCAATCATACAACATGAGATTAAAAGAAGGGACACAAGTCAGAAGAGATATTGACCAAGGCATCTTTATCAGTGGGTGTAACTTCTCTGTAAATAACCCTACAAAATCTTAAATGTACATCAAGGAACCCCATTCGATTACAAGCGAGTTGTTACAAACCAATATCATTTGAGTACCAACATTCACTGAACCTAAAGTACAATGGTATCTCCTATGATTCTTCAAACAATCAGACCTAAAAAAGGTTTCAGGACATGACATCATACTGATCACACTGTAAAGGTCCAACCATCTGATGATATTTCGGCAAAGCTGCACATAAAACCATTAACAATACAAATTAAGCCGGGACTCCCAAAGACCATAGATATACATACTGAGATGTAAAAAAGGGTTTAAGTTGCAGCACTAATAAAACTGCAAAGGTCCAACCATCTGATGTTCTTTCTGCCAAAGTTGACGTAATACCATCAATACCACACATTAAGCCAGAACTACCAGGACTCCAAAGACCAGAGAGATACAAACTCAGATTAAAGAGGGGTTTATGTTGCAGAAAAAGACTGAACAAGTATCTTCATCAGCAGACATTATTGACCCATAAATACACATACGGATTCTGCAAGATACATTAAGGGACCTCACACAGTTACAAACGACAAACTGATATCATTTGAGTACCTGCATACACTGTGTCTAAAGTAGAATGTTACATGCCTCTATGGTTCTTCAACCCTTCAAAAGATAATACTGTGATTATGCTATGGAAGCCCATTATAATCAGCAAAATTTGTTAATCATCTAGAATATCCAGGCAAAATTCAATCCACGCGCGTACTTTGATTTATGAGCAAGAGAGCAAGATATAAACGTGATGGGAATGGGAGGGAAAATCCAAAAATGATGAGAAAATGATTGTTTCAAAACTAAAGAAAAACCAATAAATGGTCATCAGTCATCACAAGATCACAGCATTCAGCATCAAAGAAACCTACAGCCAAGCAAATCCCTTTATTTCAGAAACCTAAAAAGGAAATCAAGTCATTGTAGGGATTAAGAGACAACTAACAAAGGTTATACGAGATGACATGATAGTAATTATACTGCAACAATCCAACAACCTGTTCTTTCTACAAAGTTCATATGTATGATCAGCCATTCATAAGCTCTGCCAACAACATATGCTGATCATTATGTTATGAAAAATATACCCAGTAAGGGTACCGTTTCGCCACAATGGATAGCATGCCAACTGGAACTGATTTACCAGAATCTAGAAACTATATCATCAACTCCTTGGTTGGTGTTATCCAATCCTTTATTCTCTCACCTACAAAACCATAACTCAAAACGTTCTGCTTCCAACAAATAACTCTGCCAACAAAACTGGTCATTACCAGAAAAGAAGTTACTGATGTGTGACAAAACAAAAGAAGTACCAGCAAATAGTTCCAATATTTAGCCAGGACTTCTCCAGCCTACGGACTAAGAAACCGATGTTTGACTAAAAAATAGAATAGTTCCAATATTTAGCCAGGATTCTCCAGCCTACGGACCAAGAAACCGATGTTTGACAAAACAAATAGCCTCTAAATAGAATTAAATTACAGAACTATTATTTAGGGTAGAAGATACGAAAAGGCCTGGAATCCAAAATCAAGAACTACAGAAAAAAAACCAGCAATATCAGGCCACCTGGACCAATAGCTATAATGGGTTATGCACCATAACCTACATAAAAAAAAAATTGTTTCAAGATCCTAAAAACAAGCCAGTCTTTCTGATGTTCTTTCTGCCACAGACCAGAAGATACAAACTGAGATTGAAGGGACGGGTAAAAATCAAAGAAAAAAACTTGAGCCTATCAGTAGATGTAACTGCTCCATAAATAGGCCTACAAATTTAGCAATATAATCAAGAACCCCATACATAATTTCAAGCGAGTAGTAACAAACTAATATACTGGGTTTGTTTGTTTGTTTGTTTGTTTGTTTAGTAACAAACTAATATCTTTGAGTACCATATATGCTGAAACTAAAATAAGATGGTACAACTTTCTATGATTCTTCAGACCTAAAAAAGAAAGGTTTCAGGAGTCAGGACACATCATCATAATACTAATCAAACAGCAAAGGTCCAACCAGCTGATGTTCTTTCTGCCATAGCTGTATGTAAAACCATTAACACCCCATTAACACCACACATCAGGACTCCCAAGACCAGAGACATACATAATGACATTAAAGATGAGGCGTTTAATTCTCAGAAAAAGACTAACCAAGTATCTCCATCAGCTGGCATAGATAATCCATAGATAGGCCTATAGAATCTGCAATATACGTCAAGGGACCCCACACAGTTACAATCATGTTGTTACAAACCAATGGTCATTTGATAACTCGCATACACTGAATCTAAAGTAAAATGATCATTCTTCTATGATTCTTCGATTCTGCAGAAAATACTACTGTGATTATGCTATGGAAGCCCAACAGAATTTGTTAATAATCCCGAACAGTCCGGCAAGATCAATCCACATGCGTACTTCATTTATGAGCAAGAAAGCAAGATAGAAACATGATGAGAGGCAGAAAACCAAAAAATGCTGAGAAAATGATTATTAAAAAATTAAAGAAAAACCAGTAGATGGTCATCAGTCATCAAAAGATCACAGTGTTCAGCATCAAAGAAGCGTACAGACCAACACATCCCTCTAATTTCAGGAACCTAAAAAGAAAATCAAGTTATTGTATGGACTTAGAGACAACAAAGGAAGGTTAGATCTGCAAGTTTGCAACAATCCGACAACCTGCTGTTTCTGCAAATTCATATGGAGAACCATTAGCTCCAGATATCATGACGTCTTCCAAACTAGATCACACACATATATAGACATATATCCGATTACCAAGAATTTCAAAATAAACGTAACACCTTACAAAGAAGAAACACTTTCTAGCATCACCACCAAATTGTAGAGCCAACATATCATCTCCTGCAGCCTCAAGAAAAAAAGAGGAACAAGGGTTGCTAATGCCAGTTAAAACTAAAGGATAAGCAAAATAATAACAAGAACCCTCCTCATGCAAGCTAGAGAGATTCTGTAAACAAACATCATCACTTAATCTCTTCATAACAAAGCATAAAAGAGCCTGCAGTAACATGATGCAGAAAAGAATATCCATAAGGGCCATCAACAACATTCAACATAATCGAACCAATAAGTACACACCAATTAAATGGATGCAATTTAGACCTTCAAACGGATGCCAATTGAAACCTTTGAACAACCAACCACATTTGAGCATCAAGAAAAACACATGTTGTGCATACAAAAAAAAAATAGACCACCGACGAAAAGGGATGAAAAATTGTAATAATCAGATGGTAGAAGGCGCAGGATATGAGGTAATGTCATCTTGATATCACTAAGAGTTGATAGTCTCACCTCGCCTACAAACAAACAAACAAACAAACAAACATACCCAGTGTATCCCGCTGGAGAGCGGGGTCTGGGAGGGGTATATGGTGGCATGTCTTTCCTCTATCTAGAAAGATAGAGAGACTGCTTCCGGAGAGACCCCCGACTCGTTAACATAGTCAACAAAGTCAACACAATAACATCATAATACAAAGCATACAACCACAGATATATATCACATAAAGAATTAGATAAAGCATACAACACAAAGATATATATCACGAAGATATATATCACATAAAGATAAAGCATACAACACAAAGATATATATCACAAAGATATATATCACATAAAGATATAACACATAGCATACAGAATACCAAAAAAGCCATATCGCTAGCAAGGCATCATACAATAGATCATACAACACATAGCCTACAGTACACAATAAACCAACAACACAAAGCATACAAATATCCTAGGTGCATGCAGAATCACCGTTAAAGGGCAGATATGGGCTACTTAGACATCAGGCCCCGCAACCAGACTTCGAACACCCTTCCTGCCTATAGTTCGAACTAGAAGTCCTTAATTTTAATTCTACGCCTCCACTCGGTCCTATCCTCGATCATGTGCTCAGAGAGGTGCAAGTGTATCATATCTCGTCTAATTACCTCATCCCAAGTCAATTTAGGTCTTCCTCTACTCCTCCTACCCTCTAAGGTGATGTTCTCTACTGCTCTAACTGGTGCCGCCATTGGTCTCCTCTTGACATGCCCAAACCATCTTAATCTTCCCTCTCGTATTTTATCTGCGATACAGGCCACTTCTAGCTTCTGTCGAAACACTTCGTTTCTTATTCGATCCAGTCTCGTGTGACCGCACATCCACCTCAGCATTCGCATTTCCGCTACCTCTATTTGTTTCTCGTGCGATTTCTTTATGGCCCAGCAGTCTGTTCCATATAGCATAGCTGGACGTACTGCCACACGATATAGCTTTCCCTTTAGTTTTGTTGGAAACCTCTTATCACATAGGATCCCTGATGCTGCTCTCCACTTGCACCATCCTGCTTGAATACGGTGCGCTACATCGCTGTGTATCTCTCCGTCCTCCTGCAGGTACGAGCCCAGGTATTTGAACCTAGACGTTTGTGGGACCGCCATACCCTGGATACTGATTTGGGTGTCATCTTCCGCCTCGCCACTAAAGTTACAATGCATGTATTCTGTCTTTGAGCGACTTATCCTTAAACCTTTGCGCTCTAGTGCTGCTCTCCACTGTTCTAGCCTGTCGTTAAGCATCCTTTTAGATTCCGATATTAAGACAATATCATCCGCAAAGAGCATGCACCATGGAACTGGCTGTGTATAGACTTGGTCATCTCATCCAACACTACTGTGAAGAGAAATGGGCTCAGTGCCGATCCTTGGTGGAGTCCCACTTCCACTGTGAATGAGTCTGTGTCTCCGATCGGGGCTCGCACAACGTTTTTGCCCCCTCATACATATCCTTGATTATTTGGATATACCTCTCCGGTACCCTTCTGAGTCGTAGACTTTCCCAAATTAGTTGACGCGGAATGCTGTCATATGCCTTTTCTAGGTCGATGAATACCATATGAAGGTCCTTTTTCTTTTCTCTGTATTTCTCCATTAACCTCCTTATGGCGTGTATCGCTTCTGTCGTAGAGCGTCCTGGCATAAATCCAATTGGTTTGACGCTATCTGAGTTTCCCGTCTAATCTTGTGTCAATAACTCTTTCCCATAATTTCATCGTGTGACTCAATAGCTTTATCCCCTGTAATTTTCGCAACTTTGTACATCTCCTTTTTCTTATATATGGGGACTATAACACTGGTTCTCCACTGGTCCGGCATCTTTCCTGTCGTAAAGATAGTCTCACCTCGCCTACCTAGCATAAAATATAATACCACAGGAGATTCTGATGCCTTGCAAAGTACACAAAACCTAAGAAAAAACATCAACCTCATAAAAATACATACAATAACTTAAAAACCAGTAATGTAGAGAAGTCCGAACGCACATGAGTGTCACAAGGTGCTATAACTCTCAACAACTCAGCCCCGATTGTTAAATTTACGACCCTACATGGCAAAAAGGGATCATACTCTACAACCTATCACCAAATCAAGCAACTTTTCCTCAAATAGTCATATACGCTTTTGGGAAACAGAGAGCGGAAAGAATATATAACTACAACATACAAATCATATTGGCCATGCAACGTAACCAGGCACTCGAAAGGTAAACCACAAAAATCCAAAGTTGGTAGAAAGACTACTCAATGGAGTGCGCATCAAGCGATGATTCCCGTTGTTACATCCAACAAAATCACAAATCCTCCTTGGGCCTGAAAGGCAAGTATATCACTAGGGCCACGCAACTTGTAGGGCCACACAACTTGTACCAAAAAATATTAAATAAAGTGAAGATTTACCATAATGCACAATAATTAAGATTGAGGTGGACAAACAAGGACAGCTCACTAATGTAATTTCTAGAACCTATGAGAACCAAAAAGAAGCATAAACTGACCCGTGTACAATAAATTGAAAACCAACTGCCCTTCAGAACCTAGGAGACGGTTGTGGTGAGGATGCCCACCAGATGGATCACCTTAGGCAGCACAAAAACCATCATCGCTGCACCGAAGCTTTTTATCGTCTATCAACAAAGAAAACAAAATAATTCTTCTCTATGCTGATGCCAAATACCCAGAAGAATCTAAAATAAGATGAAGATAATATCAGCAAACTTCCATACATGATAACTTACATCTTAAATGATCATCCGCGCACCATGAAACACTTGAACATATATGCAGAATTGCAGTCCTTTTACCAGCAAACGCAACTTTCAAGGCACATAAAAAGATAATAACTGAGGTAATAAGAGATAACACAAGATAGATATAACCATCCAATTGCTTCAGAATGCCAAAAAGATTACCAGCCAGCCCTCCACATCCAACAGAACCTTAGACACACACAAGGATGACCTAATAACTCTTCATTTACAAACAAATAGGATTGGAGACAGAGAAGAGTAACCGATTACCAAGTAAAGCATTACTCCAACCTATTTAAAAACAAAAAACTTAAATTCTATTGAAGTACATGGACATATGACCAACTGCTCGTAAGCTCTTCCAACATGATGGTTATTTTATGAAAGGTTCAGCCGGCAATTGTATCTTCTCGCCACAATGGATAGCTTGCCAACTGAAATTGATTACCAGAATCAAGAAACTATATCATGAATTCCTTGCATGATATTATCCGATCCTTAATTCTCTCATCTACAAAACCATAATATCATTCTGCCCCAACATATAGCTTTACAACAAAATTTGAAGAGTTCCAATACCTATCCATGAGAATTCCAATACGTATCCATAATTTCTCCAACCTACGGACCAGCAAACCATTGTGTGTGACAATACAAATAGCCTCCAAATAGAAATCAATTTATTCAATTATTATTTAGGGTAGAAGATACGGAAAAAAAAACCTGAAATCCAAAACCAAGAATTATAGAAAAGACCAGCAATGTCAGGCCACCTGGACCCATAGCTTTAATGGGTATGTACCAAAACCTACAGAAAAAACTATTTTTCTTTCAAGAACCCATATACAAGCCAGCCTTTCTATGTTTTTTCTACCAAAGACCAGAAAGATGCAATTATGCAAACTAAGATTAAAAGGATGGATATAAGTCAGAAAGAAAAATCGAACAAGTCATCTTCGTCGGTGGGTGTAACCGCTCTGTAAATAACCCTACAGAATCTCGAATGTACATCAAGGCACCCCATTCAATTACAAGCGAGTTGTTGCAAACCAATATCATTTGAGAACCAACATACACTGAAAAAAAGTAAAATGGTACATCCTTCTACGATTCTTCAGACAATCAGACCTAAAATCACGCTACAAAGACCCAACCATATGAT
This sequence comes from Flaveria linearis, assembly GCA_024085815.1. Classification (NCBI taxonomy): domain Eukaryota; kingdom Viridiplantae; phylum Streptophyta; class Magnoliopsida; order Asterales; family Asteraceae; genus Flaveria; species Flaveria linearis. The sequence goes on along the minus strand of CM044005.1, from coordinate 86,700,163 downwards.
GTTATCTCTGCCAAAGTTGCACATAAAACCATTAACTACACACATTAAGCCAGGTCTCCTAAACTGAGATTTAAAAAATGGGGTTTGTGTTGCATGATGCTAATAAAACGGCAAAGGTCCTACCATCTGATGTTCTTCCTGCCAAAGCTGCACGTAAAACCATAACTCCACACATTAAGCCGGGACCCCAAAAACCAGAGAGATACAAACAGAGATTAAAAAGGAGTTTATGTTGTAGAGAAATTACTGATTAAAGAGGGGTTTATGTTGTAGATAAAATACTGACCAAGTATCTACATCAGCTGACATAACTGATTCATAGATACGCATACAGATTCTACAAAAAACATCAAGGGACCCCACACAGTTATAGGCGACAAACAGATACGTTCGAGTAGTACCCGCATATGGTACATCCTTTTATGTTCTTCAACCCTTCAAAAGATAATAATGTAATTATGCTATGGAAGCCCATTATATTATCAGCAGAATTTGTTAGGAATCCCGACTATTCAGGCAAAATTGTATCCACGCACATAATTCGATTATGAGCAACAGAGCAAGATAAAAACATGATGGGAGGGCAATAAACAAAAAAATGCTGAGAAAATTATTGCTAAAAACCTAAAGATAAACCTGTAGAAGGTCATCACAAGATCACAACGTTCAGCATCAAAGAAACCTACAGACAAACACATCCCATTATTTGTGTCCAACAAGATATCAAATCCTCTTTGGCCCTGAGCTGCAAGTATATCACTAGGGCCACCCAGTTGTAACAGAAAGAAGAGTTTAAGTGAAGGCCACGGTTAGACAGTTAGTATATCAACATGGCCACTGAACTTATACCTGAAAAAACAGATTAAAGTGAAGGTCATGTTTAGACAGCTATCAGTATACTTCACAACAGATCAGATTGAGGTGGACAAACAACGACAGCTCACTCATGCAGTATCTAGAACCTATGAAAATAACCAGAAAAAGAAGCATAAACAGACCTATGTGAAATCAACTGAAAACCAACTGCCCTTCAAAACAGGATGAATCGGAACCTTAGGCAGCATAAATGACCATCATCACCACATGGAAGCTATCCACTTTATAAACAAAAAAACAAGATAACTCTTCTCCATGTCGATGTCAAAACGTCAAAAAATTTAAAATAAGATTTAGAAAATATCAGCAAGCTTCCCACACAATAACTAACATGGTAAATGATCATCCACGCCCCATGAAACACTTGAAAAAATATAAAGAACTGCACTCCTTTTACCAACAAACAGAACTCTTAAAGACGCATAGAAAGATAAATTTGAGGCAATAAGGTAAAATAAGATAGATATAACCATCTGATTGCTACAGAATGCCCAAAAGATGACTAGCCAGCTTTCCACTTGCTACAAAACCCTGGAAACACACAAGGAAGTGATCTGATAACTCTTGATTTAAGACAAAAACCTAATTCCTTAGTTTATGTTATCCGATCCTCCATTCTCTCATCTACAAAGCCATTATCCAATAGTTCTGCCCCATTAAATAGCTTTGCACACAAAACCTGAAATACAGTTCCGATACCTATCCATGATTTCTCCCACCTACGGACCAGTATACCGATGTGTGTGACAAAATCAAATAGCGTCCAAACAGCAATCAAATAATTGAACTATTAATTAGGGCTGGAATCCAAAATCAAGAACACCATCGACAACGATCAAATTATGATCTCAAACACCTAACAACACGATTGATCTGGCGTAGCAAATATTCTTGTAATGAAACCTAAAACACTACGTTATCATAATTATCATCAACAGCTCCGATGATAAGGCCTAAACTTAATTTTTCGCACTTATTACCCAAAAACCTATCGATCTGCCATGATCCAAATACGAGAAAGAACCTAAAAACCGATGGGGATGTTATACAGCCGAACAACAAGATTTAAAAGCCAAAATCATCAGTCGATGGCATTGCAAACAGCTTCCGAATCCAAATTATTAAGATCACCAAACGAGAAAATACGAGAGAGAGAACATGTCGTAACAACTTTGAAATCAAAACGATCGATCGATGCCTACGCAAATTGAATCAGAATC
>CM044005.1:86248067-86693067 GCA_024085815.1 Flaveria linearis | reverse complement strand
TAGTAATCTAGTCACCACCGCCATGCATGTGCTATAAACCTCCATCAACGAGACTTGAAACGACACAAAGTTTTCTGTTCCAGACATGAGAGACATCAAATTCACAATTGTGACAATCATTCTAACCATTTGTTGTCACACCCCAACCTTGACGGCGGAATCGTCGAGGCGTGAGAGTTACGATTGTTCACAGCCACATAACGCTATTGCCTGAAACATGTTAAAAAAAAGGGTCAACATATTGTTGGTGAGCATTCTATAGTTTTTAATACATAAGTATATAAAAGATGGCAATCCATGTTATAAATTAGAGAACAAGGTAACTAGGGATGTAAGACAGAATGCACAATCAAACCTTGACAAAGTTTTACAAGTCTCAAACGTTTACAAGTATATACGGTTAGCTAAGTGTACTTGGATAAACCAAGCAGGCTTGTCAGGCCCATAGATCTATGACGTCGCCAGACTAGCAATAGTTAATGATTGTACATATATTCGACATTACATGGTAGCTACATGATTCGACTAATCACAACATACAAGTAAATTGCCATAAGTTACAAGATTCAACGTGTTTACAAGTGTATCGTTTATACGGTAACATGTTTCACCCAAAAGTGTGTGAAATAATAAAATGGGTATAGAAATACTCACTTGACGATTAAGTATATATATTGGATGAATAATAAGAATTAATAACGCGCGTCGTTTCAACGAATCCCTTTATAAGGTACCTAGAAATACATATTAAGATTTATAATAAGATTAACGGTTTAGTGTGAATTAGAGTCTTAGATGGAAGTTGAGGTTTTGACAGGTAATGAATATTACTTGTATTTCGATTTATTCAAAGGAAATACGTATTTTAAGTATTTTTAAATCCTAGAAGTGAATTTAGGTTTAATATCTGATAATGTTCAAATATATATCTTGTATATATTCTTGGTAATAAATATCATTATGATAACGTATTACCCGATAACAATTTATTAATCCGAATTAATTGTTAAAGTATATTTTATAAGAAATAACCTATAATTACGTTTGTAAATGATTGTAAAATTATAAGATGTATAATTTCTACAATTTACGGGATTATTTCATAATTAAACATGATTTATTGCCCATTTTTATAAAATAATTATTTATAATATTTATAAATAATATTTTATAAATTTTATTAAGGTTTTTAACTAAAAATATATTTACAGAAATTATTTATGTAACATTTTAATTATGAAAAGTTTATAAAATTTATTTTTATAATTTTAAGAATTTTTCTAGAATTTTTAGAGGTTTAAAAGGTATTAAAAAAAATAGTTGGAGGTAGCCGGTTTCGAACCCGGGACCTCCAACACATACACACACCCGCATACCAGTGAACCAAAGGGCCTTAGCCGCGATAGGATGCTGTTTTAAATGGTTTTAAACACCATTCCAATCGATCCCCAATTTCCCAATCGAACCCTAGGTTCGAATCTCTCCCAATTAAGGTTCAATTCGTTTTCAAACGCTTCTGAAATCATAGGGCTTTTATTACCCGTGTATAATCGAATATGTATGTATGTTTAATTACCGTTTTGGTGATGAATTGAAGACGAACAGAATGAAGAACAGGTCGCGGTTGCTTCGAAACCAAATGATGATCAGACCTCGATTAAAATCAAATTAACTTTGCAGATATCTTCTATTGATGATAATGATCAAAAGCCCTCTGTTAATTCGGTTTTAGAAGACTCGGAAGATGGTGTTCAATAGAGTTGCAGGTCCGATGAAGACGAAGAATGGTTTCGGATTGTTTGTGCGAGTTCGATTGGAATTGCAGGTTGCATTACATTTATATTGTGATAAGGTTCAATTTGATTGAGCCAATTTGTCTAAAGTGATGTTTGAATGGGTTGATTAGCTTTGAACAGTCGGGAGAAAAAGTTGGATCCAATGTTATGCTTACATCGATGATTAACGCGTGTTTAAAGGTTCCTTGGATTCGAATCTCAGTCACGAGGGTGTCGGGACCTTTATTTTGAGTCAAATCCACGTGAAATTGGGTGTTTTAACCCGCCGGAGTTCGGCCGGAGATGGCCGGAACAGTGCGGCCGGGAATACGCGGGTGGGGCTGGGTTTTGAAAAAGTTACACAAATGGTCCCTGCGGTTTCTGTTTTGTTTATTTTATGCACAAAACTTCTTTTGAAGTTTCAGAAATGACAAAATGGTCCCTGCACTTTATTATTATTATTATTATTATTATTATTATTATTATTATTAGTATTATTATCATTATTATTATTATCATTTTTATTATTTTTTTAGCATTATTATTATTGTTTTATCCTTATTATTTTATTATTATTATCATCATCATTATTATTATTATTATTAATTTTATTAATTATTATTATTATTATTATTTGCGAAATACGAAATGTTACAGTCTCCCCTACTTTAGGAAATTTCGTCCCGAAATTTGTTTACGAGGAGGATGAGACGACAAGATGAGGACACTTGGAGAACTTTCAGGTTTTGATAAAGTATCAAAAGAAGAAAATTCATCATCGATTAAGCTGACTGCTTTAGTGTTTACTTTATGTGCAATGGCAGAGCCATTAGAGGTAAAAAGAGAGTCTAACGTGTGTGTCTTCCAATTAGCCTCATGAATGTTAATTATTGTATAAATACAAAGTGTTACTGTCTCCCCTACTTTAAAGAATTTCATTCAAAATTTAAAAATGAACTAAACAAACAAATACGGGTATCTCTGCTTCATATGATCCTCCCGCTCCCACGTGAACTCAGCTCCACACTTGTTCTCCCAAAGAACCTTGACAATTGGAGTAGTTGTGGTCCTAGTCTTCTTCATGATGCGATCCATAATCTCGACAGGTTTCTCTATGAAGTGCAATGACTCATCGATCTGAATGTCTTCCAGTGGAACATGCAGACCCTCGTCGGCCAAACACTTTCTTAAGTTTGAGACATGGAACACAGGATGAACTCCACTAAGGTCGGAAGGTAGTTCTAGTTTATAAGCCACTTTCCCAATCCTTTTCAGGATTTTGAAAGGTCCTACAAATCTTGGAGCTAATTTGCCCTTCTTTCCAAAGCGAATAACACCTTTCCATGGTGAAACCTTAAGGAGAACCATATCACCAACTTGAAACTCCAACAGTTTACGATGCTTATCAGCGTAACTCTTTTGTCGACTTCTTGCCACTTCAAGGTTCTTGCGGATTGTAGCGACTTTATCGGTCGTTTCTTGTATGAGTTCAGGCCAGTGATAAAGTTTTCACCAATGTCGGTCCAACAGATCGGCGATCGGCATTTACGACCATAAAGTGCTTCGAACGGTGCCATCTTGATACTCGAGTGATAACTATTGTTATACGAAAATTCCGCGAGCGGTAAATGCGTATCCCAATTACCACCAAAGTCAAGGACACATAATCGTAGCAAATCCTCGAGGGTTTGGATTGTTCGTTCGGTTTGGCCATCAGTTTGAGGATGGTAAGCCGTACTTAAATCTAATTGAGTACCCAAGAGTTCTTGCATAGATGACCAAAAGTGTGAAGTGAAACGAGCATCTCGATCAGAAATAATGTGCAACGGTACGCCATGACGACTAACAATTTCATCAATGTATATGCGAGCTAGTCTTGAAACCTTGTAAGTGTCTCGTATAGGTATGAAATGTGCCGTCTTGGTCAAACGATCCACAATCACCCATATACTATCATGACCACGAGGAGTACGTGGTAACTTGGTTATGAAATCCATGGATACATGTTCCCATTTCCACATAGGGATTTCAGGTTGTTCAAGTAAACCACTTGGTCGTTGATGCTCGGCTTTGACTTTTGCACACGTGAGACATTTGGAGACATGAACCGCGATATCTTTCTTCATTCCAGGCCACCAATATTGACCACGCAAGTCCATGTACATTTTATCGGAGCCAGGATGAATAGAATATCGGGTGTGATGAGCTTCGTTCAAAATGATGTGTCGAAGGTTATCACGATTTGGGATCCAAAGTCGATTGAGAAAGTACCATAGACCGTTTGGTTTTTCCTCCAGTTGTGATCGAACGTTAGACACCAAATCCTCATTACTTCCTTCGTCGGTTATTGCCGCTTGTTGAGCCTTGCGAATGCATAACTCAAGATCACTATCAATTCTTATGTTTTGGAGCATGATAGTAGCCTCGTTAATATCCATACGAACCTCGGTATCAAATTCTCTTAACGTGTGAAACCACTGTCTTCGATCTCGGATTCCTTGTAGTGAGACGGTTTTGTTATGGACCTTGCGACTCAGCGCGTCGGCTACAACATTCGCCTTTCCAGGATGATAGCGAATGTCACAGTCGTAGTCGCTGATTAACTCGATCCAAAGTCTTTGTCTCATGTTGAGATCTTTTTGGTTGAACACATGTTGGAGACTTTGTGGTCGGTGTAGACTATGCATTTCGTCCCATAAAGATAATGTCGCCAGATCTTCAAAGCGAAAACCACAGCACCGAGTTCAAGATCATGAGTCGTGTAATTCACCTCGTGAACCTTCAATTGTCTTGATGCATAAGCTATCACCTTTCCTCGTTGCATAAGAACACAACCAAGACCTTTTTTGAAGCATCACAATATACGGTGAAATCATCGTTTCCATCGGGTAGGGTCAAGATAGGAGCATTGCTTAGTTTGTGTTTTAATGTTTCAAAAGCTTCCTCTTGCTCGGGCCCCCACTCGAATAGTTTATTCTTTTGTGTTAAGGAAGTGAGCGGCTTCGCGATCCTCGAAAAGTTAGCGATAAATCGCCGATAATAACCAGCAAGACCAAGGAAAGAACGAATCTCGGTCGGTGTCGTGGGAACACACCAATTCTTCACAGCTTCCACCTTTGCAGGATCAACGTGAATTCCTTGGCTATTCACCACGTGTCCTAGAAATTGAACCTCCTCGAGCCAGAAATCACACTTCGAGAACTTCGCGTACAATTGCTCTTTCTTCAACAGTTCAAGAACTTGTCGCAAATGCAGTTCATGCTCGGCGTTGGTTTTGGAGTAGATGAGGATGTCATCAATGAAGACGATCACAAACTTATCTAGATAAGGCTTGCATACTCGATTCATGAGATCCATGAAAACAGCAGGAGCATTAGTCAAGCCAAAAGGCATCACCGTAAACTCATAGTCCCCATAACGAGTACGAAACGCGGTCTTTGGGATGTCATCATCATGGACACGTAATTGGTGATATCCAGAACATAGATCAATCTTCGAGAATATAGTAGCTCCTTGAAGTTGATCAAACAGATCGTCGATACGAGGAAGAGGATACCGGTTTTTGATGGTCAACTTGTTGAGCTCTCGGTAATCGATACACATACGGAATGACCCGTCTTTCTTCTTCACAAATAAGACAGGTGCACCCCAAGGAGAAGAACTAGGGCGGATAAACCCTTTTTCGGAAATTCCTGGAGTTGGCTAGAGAGTTCTTGCAATTCCGATGGTGCAAGCCGATACGGTGACTTAGCCACGGGTTGTGCTCCCGGTATCAAATCAATTTTAAATTCAACTTCACGCACGGGAGGTAAACCACTAAGGTCATCGGGAAATACTTCAGGAAAGTCTCGTACAATAGGGACATCCTTAAGTTCTTTCCCTTTGGCTTTTGTGTTGACCACGTAAGCCAAGAAGGCTATATACTTCTTGTTTAAGCACTTTCGGGCTTGAGTGCAAGACATGAGTTTGAGTCCTTGTGATGATTTCTCGCCGAACACTTTCAAAGTATCCCCGGATGGTAATGGTATTCGAATACACTTCTCAAAACAAACGATCTCGGCATGATGTTTGGCTAGCCAATCCATTCCAATGATGACGTCAAAGCTTCCGAGTTTCATAGGAATAAGATCAATAGAGAATTCGTGCTCGTCAAAGCTTATGATGCAATCACGTATTATGACGTCAACGACAATAGGTTTTCCATCGGCGACTTCGACCGTGTAGGGTCTTTCCAGATTAATACGTGATTTAGAAAGTATGGGCTCAAATTCTAACGACACGAAACTCTTATCCGCACCCGAATCAAATAATACAGATGCATAATGATCATTTACAAGATACATACCTGTTCGGTAAAAAAAATTTTTTTATTATTGATACGATGATTACAAAGATGGAAAACATCAATAATACAAGAAATGATTCAAACGGGGTTCTTCGTCGTACCATTCACAACGTCATTGCTGACTTGTACTTGGTTGGCGTTGATATTGAAAGCCCTTCCACGAGCTGGTGGCACGTTGCCCGCATTGCGAGGGCATTGCGGACGGAAATGACCAGGCTCGCCACAGTTGTAGCAGGTTCGGTTGGCAAGCATTGTGGAGTTGTTTGGTGCACGAAGGCAAGTAGTCACCAAGTGGCCATACTTTCCACATAACGAGCAGATTCGGCATGGAACGTTACCCGCATGATGGTACTTGCACGTGTTACACATTGGCAGAGGACCCGCATAAGCTTTAGCCATGGGAGCTTGATTTGCAACCACCATTTGTTTTTTAGGGGCATTTGGAGTGGTCACAGCGTAGTTGCGTGTTGGTGTGAACTTGCGCTTCTTATTGTTGTTGTTGTTGTGAGACGGTTCAGCTTTAGTCTCCTTAACGACTTCAGTAGCCGTCTTTTCCACCTTCTTTGCACCCTTCACCGACATGGTGCCCGCTCTTATATGATTCTCGGTAAGTTGAGCGGTGATAGTGATGGCTTCCTCCAAGGTGTTGGGTCGGCTGCCCACTACAGCATCTTGAATTTGGGGTGGTATACCCTTTATGAACTTCTCAATGTTGCGGGGGACAGTGTCGACCATATGGGGTAGTAGTAAACTCAACTCGTGATGCCTAGTTGAGTAGGCCAATGGTCACCACCATCTTGCTTCAAGTTCCAGAACTCTTCCTCCAACTTTTGCAGTTCGCTTCTTGGGCAGAATTTTGCGATGGCGATGTTTTTGAACTCTTCCCAAGTAAGTGCCAGAATAGCCTCGGCTCCTCGATTCCTCTTCTCGCTATTCCACCAAGTAAGTGCTCTTTGTTGGAGCATACTAGTGGCATAACGAACCTTGAGTGCTTCGGGACACTCACAGTTGGCGAAGGTGTTCTCCATGCTTTCGAACCACTCAAGAAGACCAGTGGCTCCTTCCTTGCCACTAAAACTAGTGGGCTTGCAAGAGCTAAAGTGCTTGAAAGTGCAAGTTTGGTTGTTACGGCCTTGGGTTGCACTAGTTTCCCCTTGGCCGTTGTTGTGGTTTGCGATGTTGGCAATCATGGTGCTGCTGAGTTCAGCCACCATATTGGGATGACAGCAGCCATTTCTTGAGCAATACTGGCGGCTAGCTTACGGCTGGAACTTCCACGCCTTGCAAGTTGACGAGACATGCTGGACATACTAAAAGTGAGTTAGTTACGGGAATGAAGATAACAAAGGATATTAGTTTAGACAAAGGTAAGCTAAAGGTTGTAAGGTACACGGAATGATTCCATTTGGTAACGCATTACCATTTGGAACCGTGGACACGTCAAGGTAAATTGACTCATTTGCCTTAGAGATTTGTGTATTTTGACCATAGTTTATCACTCATCCCAGAAATCCCCAGGTAAGCGTACTGGTCCCGTAGGATATATGCGAAACGCTTGCCTTAGCCCGAAGGCTTTTTGCCAGGAAATCCAGAATACAGGTGTCTAGTGTCACACAATATTTCTTAGGTTCATGAAATCAAAACCTTGATGAGATTTGTATAGATTAGACATATGTCTAAAGATCCAGATCATAAGTAATAGTATACGATTCCACGTGTCGTCGAGAATAAGATTGAGAGGTTTATGTTCGGGGAGAGTCAAAGATAAGTTTAGGGAGACAAGTAACTAAGTTTAGGCAATCCTATGCTAAGGCATCAAATTGCATATAAGAAGGCATAGCATTATATAATATGTAAACCATGTATTTACAAGATAAAAATACTATAAGGTGCATGCATAAGCTATAGTCTAGGTCACCATTTCTAATAACCTAAATCCCTATAGTTATGGGCTCTGATACCAATCTGTCACACCCCAACCTTGACGGCGGAATCGTCGAGGCGTGAGAGTTACGATTGTTCACAGCCACATAACGCTATTGCCTGAAACATGTTAAAAATAAGGGTCAACATATTGTTGGTGAGCATTCTATAGTTTTTAATACATAAGTATATAAAAGATGGCAATCCATGTTGTAAATTAGAGAACAAGGTAACTAGGGATGTAAGACAGAATGCACAATCAAACCTTGACAAAGTTTTACAAGTCTCAAACGTTTACAAGTATATACGGTTAGCTAAGTGTACTTGGATAAACCAAGCAGGCTTGTCAGGCCCATAGATCTATGACGTCGCCAGGCTAGCAATAGTTAATGATTGTACATATATTCGACATTACATGGTAGCTACATGATTCGACTAATCACAACATACAAGTAAATTGCCATAAGTTTACAAGATTCAACGTGTTTACAAGTGTATCGTTTATACGGTAACATGTTTCACCCAAAAGTGTGTGAAATAATAAAATGGGTATAGAAATACTCACTTGACGATTAAGTATATATTGGATGAATAATAAGAATTAATAACGCGTTTCAACGAATCTTTATAAGTACTAGAAATACATATTAAGATTTATAATAAGATTAACGGTTTAATGTGAATTAGAGTCTTAGATGGAATTTGAGGTTTTGACAGGTAATGAATATTACTTGTATTTCGATTTATTCAAAGGAAATACGTATTTTAAGTATTTTTAAATCCTAGAAGTGAATTTAGGTTTAATATCTGATAATGTTCAAATATATATCTTGTATATATTCTTGGTAATAAATATCATTATGATAACGTATTACCCGATAACAATTTATTAATCCCAATTAATTGTTAAAGTATATTTTATAAGAAATAACCTATAATTACGTTTGTAAATGATTGTAAAATTATAAGATGTATAATTTCTACAATTTACGGGATTTTCATAATTAAACATGATTTATTGCCCATTTTTATAAAATAATTATTTATAATATTTATAAATAATATTTTATAAATTTTATTAAGGTTTTTAACTAAAAATATATTTACAGAAATTATTTATGTAACATTTTAATTATGAAAAGTTTATAAAATTTATTTTTATAATTTTTAAGAATTTTTCTGGAATTTTTAGAGGTTTAAAAGGTATTAAAAAAAATAGTTGGAGGTAGCCGGTTTCGAACCCGGGACCTCCAACACATACACACACCCGCATACCAGTGAACCAAAGGGCCTTAGCCGCGATAGGATGCTGTTTTAAATGGTTTTAAACACCATTCCAATCGATCCCCAATTTCCCAATCGAACCCTAGGTTCGAATCTCTCCCAATTAAGGTTCAATTCGTTTTCAAACGCTTCTGAAATCATAGGGCTTTTATTACCCGTGTATAATCGAATATGTATGTATGTTTAATTACCGTTTTGGTGATGAATTGAAGACGAACAGAATGAAGAACAGGTCGCGGTTGCTTCGAAACCAAATGATGATCAGACCTCGATTAAAATCAAATTAACTTTGCAGATATCTTCTATTGATGATAATGATCAAAAGCCCTCTGTTAATTCGGTTTTAGAAGACTCGGAAGATGGTGTTCAATAGAGTTGCAGGTCCGATGAAGACGAAGAATGGTTCGGATTGTTTGTGCGAGTTCGATTGGAATTGCAGGTTGCATTACATTTATATTGTGATAAGGTTCAATTTGATTGAGCCAATTTGTCTAAAGTGATGTTTGAATGGTTGATTAGCTTTGAACGGTCGGGAGAAAAAGTTGGATCCAATGTTATGCTTACATCGATGATTAACGCGTGTTTAAAGGTTCCTTGGATTCGAATCTCAGTCACGAGGGTGTCGGGACCTTTATTTTGAGTCAAATCCACGTGAAATTGGGTGTTTTAACCCGCCGGAGTTCGGCCGGAGATGGCTGGAACAGTGCGGCCGGGAATACGCGGGTGGGGGCTGGGTTTTGAAAAAGTTACACAAATGGTCCCTGCGGTTTCTGTTTTGTTTATTTTATGCACAAAACTTCTTTTGAAGTTTCAGAAATGACAAAATGGTCCCTGCACTTTATTATTATTATTATTATTATTATTATTATTATTATTATTATTATTATTATTATTATTATTATTATTATTAGTATTATTATCATTATTATTATTATCATTTTTATTATTTTTTTAGCATTATTATTATTGTTTTTATCCTTATTATTTTATTATTATTATCATCATTATTATTATTATTATTAATTTTATTAATTATTATTATTATTATTATTTGCAAAATACGAAATGTTACATTTGTTACCACCGCCTTGCACCAGAACTCTCCATCAAAACATACGTTAATCTTAACACGACTATCGCCGAAGGAGGGTGGGCGGGAACCACCAAGTGTCGATTGCGGCTCTTCCCTTTCTGTCGTTATAAAGTGGATCAAATAGGCATCAAAATTTATTTTTTGCTTAATGAAATAGCAATTTGAGCAAAGAATTCACAGGTGGCTTTTGGAAGGGAGGGAACGGTTATGTTCAAGCCTATTAATATAATTTGAATTTACTAAATTACTTTCTTGCCCCTTTTGATAATTACTTAATTAAAAAATCTTATAATAATTATTAAAAATTTGATTGGATAATGTTGGTTCTTTTGGTTCTTTACAAAATTTTGGTTTTCATTTGAAAGCCCCTCTATTTATATATACATATGTACTAGTAAGAAACCCACGCGATACGGCGGTGACGATAATTTATGACGCGCTATTTTTTATTGTTAGTTCATCAATCCTCTCGTGATATTTTGTATAATACTTTTGTTAATTTCTTTTTCATAGCATTGGTGTGGTCTATCTACACTATGAGACTTGCAAATCACAATTAATATTAACAAACACAAAAATAATAAAATATCAATCATAAACATAATAATTTTGAAAATAAAAATCCAAGCATACAAATAAAAAATCTCAATCATAAATGAAGTAATTTAAACAAACTAAACTACCCTTACAACTATTACAGAATAGTTTAGTCTTTTTGTACAAATAAAAGGCTGCAAGCTTTTACAATACTAATGTGAAAATAAAACATAAACATCAATTAGATGAAGATATAAACACCAAACTAAATCGTTTGATAGACAATTATAACTTGTAGACTTGATCATTATGCTTTCAAAACAGTACCTAATCATCAGAAGATGTATGCCATTCATGAGTACCATCATAGTCCCAAAATGATGATATTTTGACCTTTCATGAATTGTTTCATTTGATATTGTTTTTCTTTGTTCTTCACCTCTAATAGAGCTTTTAGCTTGATTACAAAATGAACCCTCTTTAAAGAAATATTAAATACATGCTAATTTAACCTTCCATTATCATCTTATATTAATCCCCAAATTTTTTCACCTTCTTAAAATTATCATTATCATCTTCTGTTGGTAAGAATTGTTTCACATTATAAACTCAAAAAAGAAATTAATTAGCAAAGATAGGTATTACATACATTGAGATTAGATACATAAAACATGGAGTAAGCATGCTGCACATTTGTTATCTCATATATCGAATTGCAACATTAATAAAAGTTAAAAGAATCTAAAATCAGGTTATATATGATATGAAACATACCTTGTAAAACAGACGAGTCAAGTTGAGTTGGGTGCCAGGTTAGGAAGTTCAGGTCAAGATGGATTGATTTAAAAACATGTTAAAATAGGTTAGGTTCATGACATATTTGAATCAAGACGAACTCGATTCGGAACGGGTTGATTCTAAAAAAGGCCAAAATTCCCTTACAACATATTTTCCTAACAAAAATCACAAAACTATAAATAACAAATAAATGATGTTCTAAACATGATTTTAGTAAAACCTACAACCCCTGTTGGTTTGTTTAGATCTAGCTATTGGTTTAGATCTAGCTATTGGTTTCGTTCTCCTACTTTTTCTTTAGTCCTTGCCATCAAACACACAAATTGCATTATCTTTCAATCCAATCTCAAATCTATCAAGCAAACACCCACAACAATATTTTACATTTTACAGGTTCAAGACTTTTAGACTAAAAACAATAAAGAAGCTAAAATGTGGCTAAAATGTGACATACAAAGAAGAATATATCAAGATTTTGATTTGATGATGTTTGGAAATAAAACAAAGGATTATGAAACCAAAGATTCATCATTTAGAATACTTCATTTTTCAACCTATATATATAAAATGATGTCCACATCAACACTAAGTTCCACCTGCAAAATTTAAATATTCTGATGATAAACTTTTGCTTGTATCTAATCCAATCTATGAGATCCCCTTTGAATTACAACAGAAACCTATGACTTCTATAGACAACATCGTTTAACCAATACGTACAAGGAATGAATAAATTAAATACATGATAATTTAATCTTCCATTATCATCTTAGATTAATCCTTAAATTGTTTCACCTTCTTAAAATTATCATTATCATCTTCTATTGGTAAGAATTGTTTCATATTATAAACTCAAAAAAGAAATTAATTAGCAGAGATAGGTATTACATACCACGAGTCGGCGGGACACCGCTCCCGCCGATGACTAACCGATTGCCCCTTTTTCTTCTGCGTGCTCTCTCTCTCTCTCTCCCCTGTAAACTCTTTCTCTCTCTTCTAGATTTCAGTGATTGTAAGAGAATGGCTCTGTAGAAAGGGATATAGTGGTCGTGTAACGTTGAACCGGATTATGCGTTTTGTTGATAGCAACTTATCTTCAATAGAGTTAAATGGGATTTGCTTCAGTAATTGGCTTCAGTAATTGCTATATCAACAGTTTCTTTATCCAAGTTCTTCTCATATGCCTTTACAGATATGCAATAGCTCATATCTTGCACAATTAACAACAATAAACATCTCTATTCCCCTACTTACGTTTTTTCTAAAAAATAATTTGCTTCCTGGACAGCCTTTGAGGTACCTGAGTATCTTGTACACAACATGTACTGGCAAAAGGTTCACCAAACAAGGGAGACTACAACTTTCTCAAATGCTGAAAATTGGGATGACCCATTCTAAAATGTCATCATAAAAGTTCACAGGCCTTAGAAAACAGGAGTGGAGTTGCACACAACCATCGAATGTTGTGCACTCATATTATTTGCTTCAATGTAGTAGAGTCCCTCACATTCCTTAGCACCGCTAGTATCTTTCGCGCTGATAGGCTTCGAACTTCAGCATAGGAAGGAGAAATTTAGTATACGACATGACAAATTAGGAACATAAAGAGCATTTTCTAATTTAAGAGAATGAGATAAAAAAACATATCCTTTTCTAGCAACAGGATCATACAAAAAACAAACAAACAAACAAACCCAGTTTATCCCACTCAAGAGTAGGGTCTGGGGGTAGGTGGTGGCAAGTCTTTCCTCTATCCAGATAGGTAGAGAGACCGCTTCCAAAGAGACCCTCGGCTCGATAACAAAAGCAATAAAGCTAGGAAATCAACATATAATCAAACATACGATATAAGCTATATGATATATGATACCGTACCCATCATACAGCAAACATTAAAATATCACCAAAAAGAAATATAAAATGAACAAGCATGCATCAGGGAAGCAACAAATTTTCCCTAAAAAGGTCGTAGTGTATTACATACACATCAGGCCCCGTAAGAAGTAATCAAAGTCCCTTCCTAGCTACAGAAACCACTAAAAGTCCTTAATTTTAATTCTACGTCTCCACTCGCTCCTATCCTCGATCATGTGCTCAGAGAGGTGCAAGTGTACCATATCTCGCCTAATTATCTCTTCCCAAGTCAGCCTAGGTCTTCCTCTACTCTTCCTACCCTCTATGACGATGTTCTCCACTGCTCTGACCGGTGCTGCCATTGGTCTCCTATTGACATGTCCATACCACCTTAATCCTCCCTCTCGTATTTTATCTGCAATACAAGCCACTTTTAACTTCTATCGAAACACTTCGTTTCTTATCCGATCCAGTCTTGTATGGCCACTCATCCACCTTAGCATTCGCATTTCCGCAACCTCTATTTGTTTCTCGTGCGATTTCTTTATGGCCCAGCAGTCTGTTCCATATAGCATAGCTGGGCGTATCACGACTTTGTATAGTTTTCCCTTAAGTTTTGCTGGAAACCATCTGTTATTTTAGCTTTCAAGTTTCCAGTTGGTGCCGAGTATGTATATTAGTCAAGGGGTGCTTGGGCTGAGGATTAACAAGGTAGTGAAAATGGAAATGATAGAATGTGTAAGAGAAATGAGTTTTGAAATTAGAAACCATATACTCAAAATTGGTTATTTTACATTACCTTGCAGAAGGGGTGTATATTTTCAATTCCACATCTGTTTGTTAAACCCATACCCATAGTGATTCCTAATTGCAAACCAAACACTATCGTAGATTTCTCTGTTGTTCTCTACAGGTGAATAGGTCTGGACGGCTTGAGAATAACGCAACACAATACTTTGTTGATGTGGAGTTATCTGGCCTAGTTAGTGTCACAATCTAGGGTTTTGGTGATTGAAGGAAGCAAGATGGTGTTGAGCCGGAACAATATCGCCGTGCAAGATGAAGATGATGATGACAATCAGGGGAAGAAGATGATGATGAACAATATCTCCAGAACAATATGGCAGTGGTCGTGGAGCAAGAGCTCCGGCTGCCAGATCTGGGGTAACAAACAATGGGAGTAGGGGTAAGATAAGGGTTTTGGGTGTTATATCTGGACAATGCTTTTGAATTTTAAACCCACACTCTCCTTTGTTGTCTTATGTGTGCTTTATATGTTGTACATAATGCTTCAAGAGTTGTAAAACTCTTAAATTCAAGAGATTTGAGTAAATGATAACTTTGCCTTCTTCATATGCTTATTAATATAGTATAGGTATAGATATATATACATATATATATATATATGTGTGTGCGTGTGTGTGTTTGTGTGTGCGTGTGTATATATATATATATTAATATATATATATATATATATATATATATATATTCATTTTCAAATATCTTACATTTTTTTTTGAAAGATGAGAGGTTAAAAGTATTAAAGAGTAAACTACAAACTGTGTCATATATATATATACTCATTTTCATATATCTTGCATTTTTTTGAAAGATGAGAGGTTAAAAAATTAAAGAGTAAATTACAAATTGTGTCCTTTTTTAGTATACAGAATTGCATTTTATGGCTTTTAGTTTTAATAATTACATAGAATGTCACTTATTTAAAACAATTTGTATATATATCGTCCTTTAGACTAACCCACATCCAAATTCACAGTTAAGTCAAACATGTGCTACTCACATGACGCGCATTTTTGTATTTTACATGCCTACAATTAGTCAAAAATATTTTTTATGTCGCTTTATTCCTGCCGCTTTCATGTTAGGGTGTTTAAAGTCAGATATCTGAATGTTTCCGATTGTAGAACACTATCCGTATATGAAATTTTGAATATCAGATACAAATAGCGATTCGGACATCCAAACTTTTTTTTGCAATAATTAGATGCATGTTATTATGAAAATAATATAAAAACCAAGTCCCAACATGTACTAACAAGTCCTACCTAAAAAAACATTTAAGACTTTAAAAAAATAACAAAAAATATTTTTAAGTTTTCAGTGATGACACAGGTTAGCATTGATAATTGCAGTTGTTGGCATCGATATAACTGTAGAATCCGCCCTGGCGTCAGAGCGTCTCTCGTTTCTAGATTCATGTGTATTAATCTGGACTTCTCTGTTTCATTCTACACTTTTAGTTTCGGATTTAGAGTTTGTTCCCTACCGTTTGTTTTTTTTAAAAGACATAAGAGTTCAATGATTTACTAAAGTCTCAATTACTCAATGTTTTATTAATTACATATTGTCAAATTACATAAATACCTATCATGTGAGGGGCACATGCTTGCCATATGAGGCCCGTCATGTGAGAGGCACATGCATGACTTAACTGTGAAATTGAATGAAGGTTAGTGTAATGGATAAATATGCATGCAATTTTTATAAAAAAGGACATATGGTGTAATTACTGAAACTAAAGGACACATGGTATAATTTCATGTATTAATAAATGACACAATATGTAATTTACTCAAAATTAAAAGATAGACTAGTAAGAAACCTAACCTGACAACCACGCATCTATGCGTAGAGGGAATTAGAAAATTAAACAAAAATTACGACAATTTAGACAATTTAAACCATTTCTTTTGGATCTATTCTTGATTCAAAGGAAATTAGTTGCCTTGATTGCGTCTAAAGTTTTTAAATGCACACCTCTTTGTTATTGAACACCTTACCATGACTATTATTTTTCGTCAAATGATTTTAGCTAAATCATAATGATCAATATGTGACCTCATTCTATAGAGAAAAATGATTACATAGTAGACATATACTTGAGACAACCTTAGTCATTCCTCTCTTAGATAATGCCTTAATAGTAGAAAGACTATTCATAGAAACACTCCAACCAAAAAAGTTCACCTTGATCGAAACCTAACCATCCCATCGATATTGAGTAAATGTAGCCAACTCAAAACCACTCTTTAATTTTAAACGAACGGCTTTAGAGGAAAAAGACACAATTTGCCATAAAGTCTTCTAAATTATATACTATACAATTAAGTTATTAGTAACTGCTTCTACACTAATATACAAGTGTTTAAGCATAAAATACAGCTTATTAATGCACGCCCAACTCTTGATCCTCATTGGTTTTTTTGCTGTGAACCTAGTTTCCACCACCATCATCAACATCTCGCTCCATCATATTTGATATTTCCATGGCTATGTTGTTGACCCAGAAGACTACTCTCCCACCCATCAGTCACAACAACACCAGTTTTTGGCGGACATCTCTGTCCACGTACACCACGGCCACGGTCCCACCCCTACACTATTTCTTGCTATTTTACTCCACCTTGTAATGCAAATTAGAATAGCTCGAATAAATTTAAAAGATTTAGCGTCTCACGTCAATGGATCATCTGACGTTGGAAGACACTTGAATCGTCGCACACCAACGATGGAAGTTACAACCATTGCTGGCGTTAGAACATCACTTTGATACGGTTCTATCGAGCTTTGTCTCTATCTTTGATATGGAGTTTTGTTCCGTTGGTTCTGGTCGTTGAGAGAAGGGGTTGGTGGTGCTATTGTGGTGATGGGAGTGCTTGGTCTTTGTCTTCAACATGGGGTATGAATTTTTGTTTTAGATCGCTGGAAAAAGTATGTAAATAAATGAAGAGAGAAAGTATAAATTACATACTATGAATTTTGCAACTTCATGAACAGTAACTAAGGGGCTTTCTCGGTATTTCACTTTGCCTCGATGACTGTGCTTTGTTCTTTAAAGGTGCACGGGTGTGAGGCGGTGGAGGTCTCTTCCATGCTTGCCCCTTTGCGGTCGGTCGCCGCTCCCTCACCCTGTGAGGCTGATGTTTCGTCCGTCGCTTCCTCCTTCGTCTCCGCCGTTGCATGCGGACGGCTAATGCTGTGGGGTTCTGGGCAGCTGGTGCGACCGACCATCTTCCACGTTGTTGTCTGCTCCTGGATCTGGTGGTGTAGAGCAGTATTGTTTGGTTTTTAGTGGTTTGACCACAATGGTTTGAGGGGTTTTCATTTTGACCTCTTCCACAAAAAACAATTCCTTTATCTTCTCTACAACTTACTTTGGTGGTCTCAGCTCTCCTATTGATCTGAGTGGATGACGAGTCGGATGCCACCGGTGGTCCCAGTGGACCGCCTTTGGTGGCGTCTGCCACCTCCTCATGAGAGGGGTTTTGGGTTGTTGTGGAGGAAGAGGTGAGCCCCTGCCGCCTCCGCCGCCGCCGACCGTCGCAGGGGACGTCGGTGTGCCAACAGGCCTCCGTTTGGTCTCTGTCGGTAATGATTGAAAGGATTGCATGGCTGGTGTTGCCTTCACGACGAAAGTCAGTTTCTCCATCAGTTCGGTATTCAAAGACGACAAAGAGGCATTTTTTGGCCTCAGATCGGAAGGTGTATGTTAGTTTCCGGGATTGCGACGGCTAAGGTAAACTTATAAACCCTAATCGAGTTATGTAATACCTAATTGGGGTTGAAGCTCATACGAGGAAGATGAGCATCAGGGTGGTTCGACTTCCTTGCACCTAAATGATTATCACTGTGGTTGGGTTTTTTTAATTACATAGAATTACTTTCTGGTTTTCTTCCATGAATGAGAGAAAAAATTTAAAGATTGCACCAGGAGAAAGTTTTGTACTTTTGATCTTTCAAACCAATGGAAGTTTGCTTTGCCTGGTTTTTTAACTCACCCAGGTTCCATTAACGTGTACAAAGACCTTGGGGCTGATTTCTTTTATTAGTGGACTCCATTTTGTTTGATTTTTATGGTTCTTGGAGTCCAAGTTTGTACTTTTTTTTCCTGATGAATATGGGCTTCTGGACTGTTCTTTGCTAACTAATATTGACCTAAAAAGGTACATTTGGTTTCCTTCTGATCTTTGGTTGCTGAATCTCTTTGATATGCACAGTATTTACATGGTCGGAGAAGCAGTGGCAGGTAGGCTGAACCTTCTTCCATCCACATCAATAATACAACATGTCTTGGTGTTTATCAGTCGATGATGATGGCAAACCGTCATCTGAGACCCGTGTACCTCTGTCACTTTTACCTGATTGTTCGAAATTGTTGAGGCCTTATTTTCGTATGCTTCTGGTTTATTGGTAATTGCTATGATGACTGTGGCTGAGTGGTTGATTGGCGTGGCATCCTCGGTGACGGCAAGTGTGGTATTCTGCACGTGCAACCCGTATTGCAGCCATGGTAACCGAAAACCCAGATCTGAGCCAAAAAGTTTATTTTTTAGAAAACCAAACAATAACTTGAGATCAATAATCATATTCGCTTATGTCTGTTGTTTAGAACAAACTCAGCTTCGCTTAAGAAAAGGCTATGATGGTAGAAACGATATGTGTTTATCTGAGCCTTGGTTCAATTTTCTTCGTTTAAAAGACGCGCAACGCGCGTCTGGGTATAATGCCTAGTTTACATAAATAAAGATGGTTGATGAGAATATCGATTATGTCTTTGATATAGCTTTTTTTTTATTTAGTTTTTGAATGTTTGAATATTTATTCATTTTAAAGATAAGTTTTATATATTAAACCTTTTTTGTTTTTCTTGAATCCACCTTTTAGTTATAGGGTTTTTAATTGATACATCCTGATTATTCTTCTTTTCTCTATTTCTCTTTATACATATGTATAGATAAATAGAGAAAGATAGAAAGATTAGGGTGTTTAATAACAAAAATGAATATTTACATAACCCAAACCTTTAATTATATTTGTAAACGAAAGGTATAAATGACCGGTAACATTGCACGTGTTCCCGCCGCGAAGCGCAGGTTACAATCTAGCTGGTGTTACATTTACTAAAATCTCTATCAATAGCCATAATATTCTTACAAATGCTTTGAAACAAAAAGAGCATTTTATCTTCTTTAGCCATCCATCCCTATTAAGCAAACAGAGAAATATCCTTATCTCTTGAGGATCCAATGCCCAAACCTCCCTTACCTTTTTTAGCAATAACTTTCTTCCAATAAACAAAACAAATCTTATCATTAGCGCTCGAACTTGAGCACAATTTTTTTCTCTTAATTTATCCAAAGTTGAAATGACATGAACATGAGCTTTAAATAACAAAAAAAAAAAATAGTCAAAAGACTACTTAGAAAACTGCCTTAACAAACTTAAAAGACAAAGTTTCATCCTTCCATGTTGATAAGTACGTTTGAAAAATATTGAGAACCAGTTTTGCATTTTTAATATGGCTTATAGTAGCCCAAAAGTAATGCCCACATAACACTATAGGAAACAAACCGAACTTGCAGTGAACCATATTGGTGAGGGCACTCACTCGATCGGACTCAAAACCAACACCATATAACGTGTTACTTGTATAATTGACTTTTAAATACGAATTTAAATAAAATAAAATAAAATAAAAAAGATGAGGGGTCACCTTACACCCAATCCCTTTAAATCGGAAAACTCCTTTGTAGGATGACCATTAATTAGAACTTCAACTTCAATTGAAGTTCTAGTTGTTTAAAGTGAACGCATGATCCAATCACACCACCCTTGACTTGAGAGTTCATTTGGATCCCAATCAATGGTGTTAAAAGCCTTCTTAAAATCGAGTTTGAAAAGTAAGCTTTTGATTTATATTTTTTAGCCAATATAACATCTCGTTTATAATTAAAGCACCATTTTTAATTGTTTTCCCATGAACATAAGCGTGTTGCCTCTGAAATAATAAAAGAGATCATTTTTTAATACGTTTGGCTAAGACTTTAGAAATGCATACCAGTCAAGCTAAGGGGGCGATAATTCCTAAGATCTACAAATTCCTTTTTTTTCTGAATTAAAGAGATAAATGAAGAATTATACCCTCTATTAATCTTTTGGGTCTAGTGGAAATTGAACTAAACCTCCATGGAAATTTAGATTTTGCTCCCTGAGGTTTAACAAAAATAATCATGTTTCTCTAAAAGATTTAAAACATCAATTTACCTCCAAAAGTTTCATAATTTATTTCACTTTAGTCCAAATGTTTTATTATTGTTTTAACTTGAATCCATAATAATAAAACTTTTGGATTAAAATTAAAACAAAATATGAAACTTTTAGAGGTAAATTGATGTTCTTAATCTTTTGAAGAAAAATGGTTATTTTATCAAACCTTAAGGAGTAAAATTGAAATCAACTCTTATACGTAATAACAATTATGAAGTACTGTAGATGTTGGTTGTCATATTTGATATTTTCATCTAACATGTTACAATCCTTGAAGCTTTAACTGCAACTCTTTGTTACAATTACATTTCTCCAGCCTACCGAACACGTGGGCTGTAACAGCCCAACGTAACCGTACCATGATATTGTCCGCTTTGGCCGGGACGAACCACCATCGCCTCAGGGTTTTGTTTTCACCTGAACCGGGACGTACCACCATCACCCAAGCAAAACGCGTCACAGTGGGGAAGGTCTCAAGCCCCTTATAAAGAAGCATTCATTCTCCTTCCCAACCAATATGGGATGTTACAATCCACCCCCCTTAGGGAGCCCAGCGTCCTCGCTGGCACACTGGCCCGGCCCTGGCTCTGATACCATCTGTAACAGCCCAACGTAACCGCACCATAATATTGTCCGCTTTGGCCGGGACGAACCATCATCGCCTCACGGTTTTGTTTTCACCTGAACCGGGACGTACCACTATCGCCCAAGCAAAACGCGTCACAATGGGGAAGGTCTCAAGCCCCTTATAAAGAAGCATTCGTTCTCCTTCCCAACCAATGTGGGATGTTACAATCCACATTGGTTGGGAAGGAGAACGAATGCTTCTTTATAAGGGGCTTGAGACCTTCCCCATTGTGACGCGTTTTGCTTGGGCGATGGTGGTACGTCCCGGTTCAGGTGAAAACAAAACCGTGAGGCGATGGTGGTTCGTCCCGGCCAAAGCGGACAATATCATGGTGCGGTTATGTTGGACTGTTACAGATGGTATCAGCGCCAGGGCCGAGCCAGTGTGCGAGCGAGGACGCTGGGCTCCCTAAAGGGGGTGGATTGTAACATCCCACATTGGTTGGGAAGGAGAACGAATGCTTCTTTATAATGGGCTTAAGACCTTCCCCACTGTGATGCGTTTTGCTTGGGAGATGGTGGTACGTCCCGGTTCAGGAGAAAACAAAACCATGAGGCGATGGTGGTTCGTCTCGGTCAAAGCAGACAATATCATGGTACGGTTACGTTGGGCTGTTACAGATGGTATCAGAACCAGGGCCGGGCTAGTGTGCCAGCGAGGACGCTAGGCTCCCTAAGGGGGGTGGATTGTAACATCCCACATTGGTTAGGAATGAGAACGAATGCTTCTTTATAAGGGGCTTAAGACCTTCCCTATTGTGACGCGTATTGCCTGGGCGATGGTGGTACATCCCGGTTCAGGTGAAAACAAAACCGTGAGGCGATGATGGTTCGTCCCGGCCAAAACGGACAATATCATGGTGCGGTTACGTTGGACTGTTACATGGGCTTTCATATTTTTTTCGCATTGGATTTGCTACTTTGGTGGCCCGTAAGCCTTTGAAGAGGTTTTTGATAAACCATGAAGAAATTAACTAAACCACTTTGTAGCGGGTTTAGCTTTTCTTTGGTATTTTATATTATGAAAATTCTATTAATAATATATTAATACTTCAAAAACAAGGAGTCAAGTTTGTAGATTTAAGTCAAGTTTGAAGTTAATAATATATTAGTACACTTTGTTATCATTTTATAAAAATTTAACACACTTATTTCTTAATTTATCACCCAACCCCCTAACACTTATAAAAAGAAATTTCACTGAGAAAAGAGTTCCCTGACTTCACAAACAATCACATCTTTCACTAGGTTGGAACAACCATCCAACGCAAGTGTCAATTTCGAGCATATTATTAACTTCCTCGAATGGATCATCAGAATCATCCTAGGCATTGGAGATTTTCACCATGATAGGTGGAGCAACGGTAGCTAGAAAAGGATTTTGGGTGCCGTGTTAGGGGCATAAATAAGAGAATAAATAACTTAGGCAAAAACCCAAAAATTTAGTGGCAAAAACATGAAAATAAAAGTTTACTGTTCATTTTTATTGATAATTGTCGGTTGTGGTTCATAGACAGTCGTGTGTATTTCTAATAAGCCAATTTATACATGTTGTACTACAAGTTGTGAGTTATACCTTTTTTCTGGTGTTGCTACAACATTGCTAAGGATAGAAGGTTTGTCTAAATTTTAACTTTCTTTTTAATTGTTATAACACATTTGGACCTTTGTGTTTTCCTCCAATCTGATATCAATGAGCATACAAGTTGTCTCTAATGGTCAAATCTTGTTATTTTGTTGAGCGATATACAGCTAAAAAGGCTCCATATCAGATATTGTTTAAGTCAAAGCCTTCTCTTCATCATCTTAGAAATTTTGGCTGTTTATGTTTCTCTACAAATATAAATCCAACACATAAATTCGATAGTAGAGCACATAAGTGTGTTTTAATTGGATATCCAAATAACAAAAAAGGGTATAAGTTGTGGGATTTGGAAAGGAAAATCATTATTTTCTCTCGTGATGTAAAGTTTTGTGAAGATATATATCCTTTCAAAATAAAAGAATACTTTCCTACTAATAATCAGTTTTTGAATGGTCTCAATGTGTTTGATTTTGATATTAATTCTGATAATGAGAAACGGATGCCACCCGATGATGATAATAAGACAAAACCTGATGACAACAGTGCATTTTTATCTTTAGTACTCAAGGTGTTTCTGATGATTTGGAACCTACTTCTACCAGTACTGTTCAAGAAATAGATACTACAAGAATAGATGCTATTACTGGTCAGAATGAGGGTTTTGAACCAGAAGTGCTTTGTGATAGCTATGGAGAAATTGATAACACTAGTGTGTCTTATGATGAGGGAAATGTCTCTGAGGGTGATCTACTAAGAAAATCTAGTAGAAAGTCTGTTATTCTTAAAAAGTATAATGGCTATGTGATTGAAGGAAAAAGTAAAATTTGGGTTAGAAAAAGTCTTGAACTATTCAAAATTAACTGCTGAAAATTTATGTTTTGTTTCATCATTAAGTAAGAGTCATGAACCTAGGACATACAGAGAAGCATCTGTTGATCAGAATTGGGTGTTAGCAATGAATGAGTAGATGGAAGCCTTAATTAGGAATGAAACATGGGTGTTGACTGATTTGCCTAAAGGTAGAAAACTAGTAGGTTGTAAATGGTTCTATAAAATCAAATACAAATCAAATGGGGAGATTGAAAGATATAAGGCAAGATTGGTTGCTAAGGGGTATAGTCAAAAGGAAGGTTTGGATTTTGATGAAACATTTAGTCCAGTTGTAAAAATGGTAACAGTTAGGTGTGTTATCTCATTAGCTGTTTGTAGGGTCATTATAAGGCTGGTGCAACCAAAACCACTTCACATAGTTAATTTTGGTGCTACATTCAAAGGCTTCCGAAGCCAAGTATGAGAGCTTCCGAAGTCTGAAGAGTTCTTCAAAAGACAACAGCTGAAGATCAGCTGAAGACAACAGCTGAAGTCATCAGCTGAAGAGTTCTTCCAAAGACAAAGTCTGAAGACATCAGCTGAAGACATCTTCCAAAGACAAAGTCTGAAGACAAGAGCTGAAGACATCTTCTGAAGACAAAGTCTGAAGACAAAGTCTGAAGACAACAGCTGAAGACAACTTCTAAAGACAAACTCCACTTCCGAAGACAAAGAAGACTCTAATCCTCGGAAGAAGCAGTCTTTCGAAGTATAAGTGGCTTCGGAAAAAGTTATTCTTCCGAAACAATTTAACCTTCGGAAGACATTGCTATGACCAGTAGACATAAGTATGGTCTCTGACAATCCGCTGCAGACCTCTGATACAACATGGCTTCTTCCTAAAGAGCCATGTTGTTGACCATACTTTATTCTACTGTTCACCTTTTTATGATAGTACATGTTACCAACTTCAGTTGGTGACAAAAGGTAAGTCAGGGACATGTCCTGACTACCAAATCTCAGATAAAATGTCTGAGATACCTTAACCTATAGTCTTGTAGTATAGGCATTTGGTTAGAGGTTTCCAGCTAGTATCAAAGTATATCCGGCTGTAGGTAGTATTATATATGTATTCTCATTATAACTCATAAGGAAGAGAGATTGAGCCAGAGCTTTAGCTTGTAAGAGTCTTGTAATCCTTTGAGTTGAGAAGCAATATATAAAAGTAACTTGAAAATTTACTTTCTGTGTTCATTATCATTTGTTACTTGTTATATTGTGATCAACTCTTGTTAGACTCTTTCAGTGTGTTGTTCAAGGTGGTTTGACAAGAGCAAAGCAAAGTGTTACAACTGCAACCAACTAGGTCACTTTGCTAGGGAATGCAAGGCTCCCAAGAACAACCCAGGAACCCCACAGGCCTCCACACATCCCTCAACCTCAAAGCATGAAGAAAAGACAACTGATACAGCTGCAATAGCTCAAGAAGTTGACTGGAGCTTCATGGTACAGGATGTGACTCCCGCTCAAGCACTCATGGCCGGAACAGATGATGCTCAGGTATACGAACATCTTTGTACTCCAGCTTGTATTGCTAAAGTTAAACTCTATAAGGATTACAATATGGAAATCAGATCTGATGTTGAGTCTTTAAATATCTTAAAATCTGATTTTAAAATAGCTGAATCTGACTATCAAAAGAAAATTGAGGAGTTAGAGAAAACAGTGTCTCTTTTAAAACATAAACAAACTAATTACAAGACTCAAATCAAAGATCTGATATCCAAGCTGTCTGAAGCACAAGCCCGGCTTGTTACTGCTGAGGCTCAGGCCCGGAAGCAAGCTATTGCTGAGCAAAACTTCCAAAATATTCTTGCATCATCCTCTCATTCCAAAATGTTTTATCAAAACAAAGAAGGGTTGGGAACCAATGAAATAGCTCCACCACACTCTTATAAGTCTATTAAACTACCCAGATGTGGTACTGAGGAGCAAGAGGTTCCAACTGCTGACCCTTCTTCATTAGAATTAAAGGATGAGGAAAAAATAGTGGCCACCACAGGGGAGAAACAGGAAGATACACTCATCTCCACTTGTGAAGATCAAATCCTAACCACCAAGGCAAGAAGAAGCAGAGCTAAAGCTGCTAGAAAGACTGCTAAGAAAGTTGCTGAGTCCAAGCTGAAGATTGACCCAAAACAAAAGGGTGTCTTCATCTCTACTGGATTCTAAGTGGTAGGTACTTCTGATTCAGGAAAGGAGTGTAGTACCAGCACTCCTGTCCTATCAAAGGATCAGAAGTTGAAAGGAAAAGTTGCTGATGAAGAAAAGAAATCCAAGAAACAGCAATCTTCAAATTCCCAAAAGACTAACATTGCATGCATAATGTGTGGTCTGCACAACCATATGGCTAAAGATTGTTATTACAATCCAATAAGCACACATTATGCAAATAATGTTAGAAAAGAAGGAGTCAGGGAAGGTTTCATATTTGGACCATTTCAAACGGTCCAAGTGATGAAAAAGGAAAAGTTGGTCTCGGAAGCCAAGTTGCTTTCTGAAGAAAGTATTTCTTCCGAAGGGAAAATGGCTTCGGAAGCCAAAGTCTCTAAGGTTCAGAAGAACAAGAGAGCTCCCTTGAAATCATCCCAGAAGAAGACTGCTTCGGAAGAACAGGTGGTGAAGGCTTCTTCCGAAAAGAAAGAAGCTTCGAAAGAAGACCATGCTGTAAAAGCTTCAACAAGCTTATCCTCCAAGATCAACCAAAGGATGGACTGGAAGATCAAGGAAGATGTTGCAGCCCAAACCTCTTCTTCAACGACCTCTATTGAACCCCAATGCATATCTTTTGGTTCAATTATGTCATTATCTTTGGAAGAGCCCAAGACCAGCAAGGCTTGGGCTTCCAAACAAAACTAACAATCTCATCTTATGTGCAGGGACATCCATTTGACAAAAACAACAATGTCTGGATTGTAGATAGTGGATGCTCCAGGCACATGACAGGGACCAGATCTCTCCTTCAACAATTCCAGAACTATGATGGAGGGCCTGTCCAATTTGGAGGTGAGACCGGAGGATATATTTCAGCCAGAGGAAGTATATCCAATGGCAGAATAAACATTGACAAAGTTCACTTTGTCAAACAGCTTGAACACAATCTGTTAAGTGTTTCTCAGTTCTATGATCAGAAGGATCAAATGCTTTTCATAGAACATGAGTGGATTATCCTCAAACCAGGGATGATAATTCCTCTGGAATTGGTGCTTCTTAGATCTCCCAGGAAAGGGGATATGTACAAGCTGGATATGAACAATGCTTCACCTATGGGTGAAGTATCATGCTTTCTTTCCAAAGCTGATAGTGATGAGTCAACACTATGGCATAAACGTATGTGTCATGTAAATTTTAAGACAATGAATAAACTGGCTAAAAAAAACTTGGTACATGGTTTGCCTAAAAAGAAATTTATCTGCAAAGATAACTGTGTTGCATGCCTGAAAGGGAAACAACACAGGACATCTCATAAATCCAAATGTGTTAATTCTATCACTACTCCATTACACTTATTGCACATGGATCTCTTTGGTCCCACAAGTATAATGAGCATTGGAAGGAAATCATACTGCCTTGTGATTGTTGATGATTTTACAAGATTTACATGGGTATTCTTTTTAAGAAGTAAAGATGAAACTGCTAAAACGTTAAAATCTTTTATTCTTAAAATAGAAAATCAAATTGATCACAAGGTTAAGATCATTAGAAGTGATCAAGGGACTGAGTTTAAGAACTTTGTTCTTGACTCATTCTGCGACTCAAAAGGGATTGCCAGACAATATAGTGCTCCCAGAACTCCTCAACAAAACGGTGTTGCTGAGAGGAGGAACAGGACACTTATTGAGGCTGCTCGAACCATGTTAGTTGATTCAAAACTTCCTCTAACATTCTGGGCAGAGGCAGTTAGCACTGCATACTATGTGCAGAACAGGGTTCTTGTAGTTAAGCCCCATGGAAAAACCCCTTATGAATTATGGAACAAGGGCCAACGTTCATTGGCTTTCTAAGGTCCTTTGGCTGCAGGTGTACCATACTTAACACAAAAGACAACTTAGCAAAGTTTGCTGAGAAGTCAGATGATGCTATCTTTGTTGGATACTCTTCTAGCTCCAAAGCTTATAGAGTATACAACATTAAGAATCAACAATTTGAGGAGTCATCCAATATAGTTGTAAGTGAGCACACTCCTTGTGTTAGGGGGAATGGACCTGATTATATCTTTGACTTAGAATTGTTTCCAAACTATTCTAAACCATCTTGTGAGAATGTTTCAGATGGAACAGGTGCTCAAGGTGATGCTGATGATGATGCTAATAAACTATTTGAGCTACCAGACCTCTTCCAAATTCTCCAAGAGCTGAAAGACAGCAAGCTTCAACCATTCACAGATCTGATAGTGTAACTATCTCAAGAAATAATGAAGCTTCAACAAGTGAATCACTTGATGAACCTTAAAGCTCTTCAGGTGATCCATTACAACACCAGGTTGAAAGAAGTAGTATTCTGAAGGAACAGGCAACTGTTAATACTACTTCACGGCCAACCATTGATGATGTTTCTCAGTCATTCAATCAGTCCTCATTAAATGACTTTGAAACAACAGCTGGACAGAGTGATCCAGTTCCTGATCAGAATATGTCCAACCTGGACCTATCTCTGCAACTGGAAGTGATTCCTCGTCTTAGGATTCACAACACTCATCCAACTAAAAACATCATAGGGAATGTCTCTGAAGGTGTGAGAACAAGAGGGCAAACTCATCATGGGAATGTCTGCTTGTACTCATACTTCTTATCTCAGATGGAACCCAAGAAGGTGGAAGATGCCTTGAAAGATAGTAGTTGGGTTGAATCAATGCAGGAGGAGCTGCTTCAATTCAGAAGATAAAAGGTCTGGAATCTATGCCCACTACCTTCTGGTCAAGTACCCATAGGCACTAAATGGGTATTCAGAAACAAGAAAGATGATAGAGGCTTGATTATTAAGAACAAGGCAAGATTAGTAGTTCAAGGATACACCCAAGAGGAAGGAATCGATTATACTGATGTCTTTGCACCAGTTGCAAGACTTGAGGCAGTTAGGATCTTCCTTCCTTATGCTGCATCCAAGAACTTTACTGTCTACCAACTTGATGTCAAGTGTGCTTTTCTATATGGGGATATAGATAGGGAAATCTATGTATGCCAACCTCCAGGATTTGAACCCACAACACCCCAACTACGTGTGCAAACTGGACAAAGCTCTATATGGGCTACACCAAGCACCTAGGCTGTGGTATGAGACCTTGTCTTAGTTTCTCCTGAAGAATGGCTACACCAGAGGTACCATTAATAAGACTCTCTTCATCAGGAAGACTGGAGAAGACATTTTGCTCGTTCAAGTCTATGTTGATGACATCATATTTGGTTCTTCAAATGACCAAATGTGTAAGGACTTTGAGAGCACTATGAAGCAGAAATTTGAGATGAGTTCTATGGGAAAAATGGACTTTTTCCTAGGAATTCAGGTGAAGCAATTGAAGGAAGGATTCTTCATCAATCAATCCAAGTATGTCAATGACATCTTAGAGAGATTTGAGATGAAGGACTGTAAGCCAGCCAAGACACCCATACCCAGAAACCATAATCTTTGCCCTGACCTTGAGGGGGAGGATACTAATCAACATCAGTATAGAACAATTATTGGTTCTCTGATGTATCTCACTACTAGTAGACCTGATATCATGTTTGCCACATGCATTTGTGCAAGATATCAGGCTGCTCCAAAGGTGTCTCACCTAGCTGCTGCAAAGAGAATCCTCAGCTACCTCAAAGGAGCACCTAAACTAGGTCTCTGGTATCCAAGAAATAGTGATTTCAATCTCTATGAATACTTTGACAGTGACTACGGTGGCTGCAATATTGACAAGAAATCAACATCAGGAGGATGTCAATTTCTTGGTGGAAGGATTATCTCATGGCAATGCAAGAAACAATTCTGTGTCTCTACATCAACTGCTGAAGCTGAATACATTGCTGCTGCTAGCTGCTGTGCTCAACTGCTATGGATTCAAAATCAGATGTTGGACTATGGATTCAACTTCATGACTACTCGTATCCATATTGACAACAACAGTGCTATCTCCATTACTGAAAATCCAGTGAAGCACTCCAAGACAAAGCACATTGATATCAGGTATCATTTCATTAGAGATATTCATGAGAAAAATCTGATAAAGTTAATCAAAGTTGATTCAAATGAACAATATGCTGATTTGTTCACAAAAGCTTTTAATGAACAAAGATTTAAATATTTCATATCAGCTATTGGGATGATAAACACTGATTAAACAACCTCTTTTGAAAACCTTTTAATGTGTTAAGTCTTTTGTCAATACAATTTAAGCCCCATTACAAAAGATCTCCTTGAAATATTCCCAGTGTAAATTTCTTCCGAAGAGGAATTAATTCTCGGAAGATATTCTTTAATATCTTCCAAAGTCAAATTCCTCCATGAAAATTTTCTTCTCGAAAGAGTTTTTAGTCTCGGAAGAAGCGATTGACTTCATATCAGATCTACTTACAAAGCTTATAAAACTCACCATTAAAACAGGTCTTACCTTCGGAAGCAATGCTTTGCTTCGGAAGAAAGAATTGCCTTCGGAAGACAAATTACCTTCGGAAACGTTTTATACTCGGAAAAGGAGTTTTTACTGTGTAATAGATATCTTTTTGGGCCCCACTCTGTAAAAGGTAAAGATTTTATTGATAATGACTGATTATTTAAATTTATCCCTTACCGCCACTGTCATTTCATAACCGCAAACAGCCGCCCTACCACCATTACCGAAATTCTTCCCATCTAAATAATCCAGACTGTTCAATTTCATCTTCTTTTACCGATTTACTGCCCTAAACATTTCCTTCACTTCCAATCCTGCAATTCACCCAAGCTCAAATTTACCCTCTCTTACAATGGCGCTAAACCCTCAGCACAACCAGGTCGCATTACTTGATTCGTCAAGAGATGCTGACTTCACTGAAATCATCACCTTTCTTTCTGAATCAACCTACTACATGGCGCTTACTGTTAACCCCACCGTTTACTCCAACCACATGACTGAATTTTGGAGAAATGGTCAAGCAGAAATCCTAAATGGGGTTCGCGTCCTAAGGACCCGCATTTGTGGACAGGAGTTGATCATAAGTGAACAACTCATCAGGGAGCATTTAGATCTTCATGATGATGAAGCTCCTACTGATTTTCCCAAAGAAGACTTGGATGGCACATACATCCTCATGGGATATGGTGGAGACGTGAGCAGGTCAACCGTCTACAAATTCAACTTCGCATATCATTGGAAGTTTCTCCTGCATATCGTTGTTCACTGCCTATCCAACAAGTCAGGGGGATGGGATCAAATCCCATACGAACTAGGATGCCTAGTTCACGGGTTGGTGCGAGGCCTGCGCTTCAACTACTCAAAGTTTGTGTTTACTAATCTACTTGGGAATCTTAGAAGGGAAACATTTTTCATGTATCCCCGATACATTCAACACATCATCAACTGCGAGTTGGAACAGAGCAAGCTTGTCTGTGCAGCTGCTCTAACTATTCCTCAAGAGCGGCCTGCCATCTTTAAGACTTTGAAGAAGGTTTCCATCAACTTCACTGGAAGGTATACTCCTTTACCTCCAGATATGATTGAGCGCATAGCTCCTGGTGACATCCCTGTTGACCCCACAGGTGATGAACCCACACCAGCAACCCTCACCACAAATGTCCCAATACCTTCTCCACCCATCAAAATCACATATCAGAGACGCCCCAAACGAACCCTTGTTCAATCTACTTTGATTGAACAAGCTCCTCCAGTTCAATCCAAAAGGACTAGAGTGGATCCATGGCCTCCCACTCAGTCCGAGGTCACACCATCCTTCACCATTGACCTCAATTTGGGTTTTGAGCCTCCTCAGTCTCAAAACCAAGAGCCTGACACCCAAGCCTTTAGCCCACAGGATGAGTATTTACACTCCCCTGTGCAGCCAACAAGGGACAGCCCCACAAGAGGCTCAATGCCTGTAGACATTGATCTAGGTCCCGGGTCAGTAGGTTTAACCTCTCTATCCTTCACTGACCTATTAATCCGAACTGATGAAGGGATAACATCTCTCCACGGCCATGAAGTTGATCTTCAACACCCTCTTAAAGATCAATAGAGCCAAGAGAGATCCCTTATCTCTAGCCCCCATCAGAAGCCAACTGAGGTGAGTCCCACTGATGTGGAGGGCACTCATGTAGGCTCAGCTGTCACTACTCAGAGTCTCTCATTGAGCTCTCAGGATAGTGGTAACATCAATCAGACTGAGTCTACAGTAACTTTGCCCATTGATATCTCTGTAATAGATGACTTTGAGCAAAGGTATCTAGGGTGCCAAGAAGCCACATCTGGTGATGAGACTGAACATACTAGGTATGTTATCTCATCTCCCCGTGATTCTTCACATGAAGATGAGGGAAGTATGCAACTCACCCTTCAGTACCTCATCTATATGGTCTCAAACCTTGAATCTCAGGTTAAGATCTTAGAGAACAGGACAGCCACTCAGCAACTTGAGATTGACAATCTCAATGCTAAACTAGCTGAGAAACAGACGGAGAGGTCTGTTAGGCATGTACCTATTCAAGTCTCATTGACTTCTTCCTCTAGCTCATCTAGCTCTCAAGATGATGCTACCAAAAAGGGGGAGAAAGATCAGAGACAAACAACTGAGGAACCACCGATCCAGTCTTCTACTTCCCAAATCATTACCCTGCCTGAGTCATCTCAATCAATTCTCAAGATTGACTCACAAATGCTTCATGATCTCTACAAAATTTTCATAAAGTATGTATTGAGATCCTCTTTAGATCAGCCCAGCCCGGACGCCACACTGATCTACTTTGGAGCTGAAGAGCTTCAAAGGCTGACTGCACCTTCTACCACTGTGGAAGAAGTTGGTCAACCTAAGGTCCACATGGAACCTAAGATTAACTTCAAATGGTAAATGGGGACTGATGGCCCAACAACTGAAACAGTTGGGATAGAACTTGCATCAGCATCTTCTTCCGAAGCTTAGGCTGAAACTTCCAAAGCTAAAGTTGAAGCCTCGGAAGAACAAGATAAGTCTTCCGAAGCTGAGATGGAAGCTGCGGAAGGATTGTTCAAAATGTCCGAGGAGCTGATCATCACAGATGTCATTGCTGAAATAGCATCTGAGTTGAGCAAGGAGGACATTTCTGATCTACCTCCATCCCAAACACCAGCTGACCCTCTCTCTCAATCCGAACCCTCTATCCAAGAACCACCACAGTCAAGTTCTGCAAAAGACAAAGGCAAGAGAAAATTGACTGCGGAAGAGCTTCAGGAAGAATAAAGGATTGAGAAATTAAAGAATAAAGGTAGATTCCTGTTGAGAAGCTGCTAGCTGCCAGTTCAAAGGCAGCTGCAGCCAATCAGGAGGAAATCAACAACAAGAGAAGGGCAGCACTCATTGATCAGCTCATTAACTTAGGAGCTGCCAATGAGGAAGTACTCCTGCTACCACTAGAGGAGTTGGTGACTTTGGAGAGGACAACCAGGCTAAAACAACAAGAAGAAGCCAGGTTGGCCTTAGAGAGGGAAAAGGAGGAACAAAGGAAAGCTGCCCTACAGCTGAGAGATGCTAGGATTAAATTCCTACTCTCTAGAGGCTTCAATCTTCCAGAACTTTCTCCATATGATGATGATATGATCCTTTTGCTCCATAACAAAGAGCAGGATCAAATGGAGAAAGAAAGGAAGAAGGCTGCAAGGGAGAAGATGAAGAAGAAGAAGCAGAGGGAGGAAGTAGAGAGGGTCACTGCAGCCAAGAGGTCCAGTGACAAAGCCTGGATGAAAGACTATCTCCGGGCTCACGGCTTCTCTGGTAGGCAGGTGGGAACCATGTCCGAAAGGACACTCCAACAGATAGTCAGCGAAATAAAGGCTAACATCCGTATGGGAAAGAGGAAGGAGATGTATAGAAGGGGACAGGGAATGATCTTCACCCCAACCACTCAACCACAACCTACACCAGAAGAACCAATCCCATTTCCCATCAAAACCAAGCCCTTAGACGAAACCTTCACCCCTGAACCTACAACTCTACCCATACCTACTTCATCACCACAACCACCTAAACTTCCCATCCTTAAACCCAAAACACAACCCAGAACCACTAAACCCAAACCTACCCAATAGAAACCCAGATCATCCCCTCAGCCTTCTCAACATCTCTCTCTTGAAGATTTTAAGGAAATCAAGACGAAGCTCAACAACTGCACAACTCTGAGCAACATCTCCTGTGAGGAAGATCTCATCAACATCACCTATGTTGATGACTCTTCAAGTTCCCTCATATTAGATCAATTCCTTGATTTGCCTAGAGGAACTTTGGGCCAGGCTGCAAGACTTTTCGGTCTCAACTCTGATTCCCTAAATGCTGAAGAGAAGAGACTTAGAAGAAAACTGGCGACTCTACTGGATACAAGGAAGGAGGACAGGATTCCTAGTCAGTCTCCTGTGCATAG
The DNA here is from genome assembly GCA_024085815.1 of Flaveria linearis. Classification (NCBI taxonomy): domain Eukaryota; kingdom Viridiplantae; phylum Streptophyta; class Magnoliopsida; order Asterales; family Asteraceae; genus Flaveria; species Flaveria linearis. Next base: position 86,658,742 of record CM044005.1, on the reverse strand, counting down.
GAAAGGTATAATCCAGTGGAGGTTCGATGAAACTTCTCACAACTTTGTTGTGGAAAGAGAGAATGGTGAAATCAACCGGCTCAATGCCACTTCTCTATTGCATCTTAGCAGATTTGACATTGCTGAGCTGGCAGAGAAGCCATTCTCCAATCCCTCCAACTCTGAGACTGCTACTGTCATCAGGAATCATCTCAGCAGTATTCACTTGGCTGAGCTAACTGCAAAGGTAAAAATCAATGAAGAGTTGAAGTTGAGAAGACAGGAAGAAAAGGAAAGACCTACCACCAAGGGCACAACCTTTCTACAGATGGTGGAGGATCCGGAATTGGATCCTGTAGTTAGATGGGAATATGACTATAGTTCCCATCAACTAACTCTTTTCAGAGGGTCACAAGAAAGGGTACATATAATCCAAGGTGACAGACTGGATGTTCTATCTACCAAGGATTTGTACAAACTTCTCAGCACCACATCAGGGAAGAACAAGGAAACAGATAGATATCTACTTTCCTTGGTGCTGAAAGTTTTGAGAAGAAGAGAGAAGTGAAGTTTTGGTAGCATCGGAGTTTGTTGGGTCATTATAAGGCTGGTGCAACCAAAACCACTTCACATAGTCAATTTTGGTGCTAAATTCAAAGGCTTCCGAAGCCAAGTGTGAGAGCTTCCGAAGTCTGAAGAGTTCTTCAAAAGACAACAGCTGAAGATCAGCTGAAGACAACAGCTGAAAACATCAGCTGAAGAGTTCTTCTGAAGACAAAGTCTGAAGACATCAGCTGAAGACATCTTCCTAAGACAAAGTCTGAAGACAAGAGCTAAAGACATCTTCTGAAGACAAAGTCTGAAGACAACAGCTGAAGACAACTTCTAAAGACAAACTCCACTTCCGAAGACAAAGAAAACTCCAAGCCTCGGAAGAAGCAGTCTTTGAAGTAAAAGTGGCTTCGGAAGAAGTTATTCTTCCGAAGTAATTTAACCTTCGGAAGACATTGCTATGACCAGTAGACATAAGTATGGTCTCTGACAATCCGCTGCAGACCTCTGATACAGCATGGCTTCTTCCTAAAGAGCCATGTTGTTGACCATACTTTATTCTACTGTTCACCTTTTTATGATAGTACATGTTACCAACTTTAGTTGGTGACAAAAGGTAAGTCAGGGACATGTCCTAACTACCAAATCTCAGATAAAATGTCTGAGATACCTTAACCTATAGTCTTGTAGTATGGGCATTTGGTTAGAGGTTTCCAGCTGGTATCAAAGTATATCCGGCTATAGGTAGTATTAGATATGTATTCTCATTGTAACTCATAAGGAAGAGAGATTGAGCCAGAGCTTTAGCTTGTAAGAGTCTTGTAATCCTTTGAGTTGATAAGCAATAAATAAAAGTACCTTGAAAATTTACTTTCTGTGTTCATTATCATTTGTTACTTGTTATATTATGATCAACTCTTGTTAGACTCTTTCAGTGTGTTGTTCAAGGTGAGTTTGAGAGAAAACCACTTGTTGAGTGACCGAAACCGATCCTGCACTGTTCAAAATGATTGGGATTTGTTTCAACTAGATGTAAATAATGCCTTCTTATATGGCTCATTAGATGAGGAGGTTTATATGACACTTCCTGAGGGGTATTTTACTGATTCTAATGATAAAGTTTGTAAGTTAGTAAAGTCATTGTATGGTCTGAAACAGGCTCCTCGGAAATGGAATGAAAAACTCACTAATACTTTATTAAACATTGGTTTTCAACAAAGTAAAAATGACTATTCTTTGTTTGTTAAAATTGATCACAATCATATTTGCATTTTACTTGTCTATGTGGATGACATTGTGTTAACTGGAAGTTGCATAAATAAGCTTAATAAAATAAAGCAGTTACTTAGTGAGAGTTTTAAGATCAAGGATCTCGGAAAATTAAAGTATTTTTTGGGAATTGAAGTGTTTAATGTTGATGCTGGTCTTGTGTTATCTCAGCGAAAATATTGTCTTGAACTCTTAAATGACTTTGGTATGCTAGGTGCTAAACCTATGAGTATTCCTATAGAACAGAATGTGATTGTAACAGATAAACAGAATTCTGGGTATAGTGATTCTGAGTTAACAAATGTTACTGTATATCAGCAGCTTATATGTAGGTTAATATATCTTACTCTTACCAGACCTGATATTGCATATACAGTGGGTTGTTTAAGTCAGTTTATGCATAAACCACTTCAGTCTCATTTGAAAATTGCTCTACGGCTTTTGAGGTATTTGAAGAAATCACCATGTAAAGGTAATTTGTTTTCGAAAAGCTCAGATTTTAGTCTTAGAGGTTATTCTGATGCTGATTAGGGTAAGTGTCTTACTATTCGTAGATGTGTTTCTGGTTTTTGTATATTTCTAGGGAATTCTCTAGTATCTTGGAAAAGTAAAAAACAAGCAGTAGTATCTCGATCATCTGCTGAAACAGAGTATCGAGCTATGGCTGTTACAGGTTGTGAGTTGATTTGGCTGGTAAAATTGTTAAATGATCTAAGTGTGTCTCAAAATCTGCCAATGCCAATGTATTGTGATAGTAAGGCTGCAATTCTTATTTCAGCTAATCCTATTTTCCACGATCGTACAAAACATTTTGAGACAGATTTACACTTTCTTCGAGAGAAAGTTGTGTCTGGGTTTTTTAAAATCTTAAAAATTGATACTAATGATCAACCTGCAGATTTGTTCACGAAGGGATTAGGAGCACAACAACATGATCAGCTATGTTCAAAGTTGCAGTTGTTTGATGTTTTCTCCAGTTGAATCAAGGGGGCGTGTTAAAAATATATATGTTTCTAGTCTTATTCAACTGGATTATATTTTTACTTTTTTACTTAGTTAGTTTGTTTAATTTTGTAGTTATAAATATGGAGTAATTGGGCTGCGTTGATATGGGCTAAAAGAGTAAAAGTGAAAGAATGCAAGTGAGCTGTGATCCGGTACGGTGAAGGCCCAACCCAACCCACTTGCTGGTTTCTGGAGTTTGTTATAAGGAGATATCTTCCTCTCGAAGATTCATTCATTCGTACATATCTAGGGTTTCTTCTCTAAACAGTTGGGTAGAAGAGTTCAGTCAGATATCGTTCATCTTGTTCATATTGTTGTTTAGTCTGCAACACATTGTTGCAGGTTAGTAATCATTCTGATAAGTTCTATGTTTTGATTCATTTGTTGTTCAAGAAAGAACTTATATAGATTTACTTATGTAAACTGATTTTGGTTAATAAACGATGAGATCTTGTTTAGTTAACAAAGGGATATTGCAGTGGAGGCATGTCATAATAAAGAAATGAAAAGATGTCTAAATTCTTAACAATCAATACGTGTATGTTACTATGATGCTTAGAGATTTAGTTAGTTTTCTCATTTATTTATTGTAACACTCCTGAAAACCAAACCCAAAGCATCTGTTGGACAATGGCGGTTTAGAGGCAGTAGTCGCTAGAAGCCCCTGGCTAGGGTTGAGCTACCAGGTCAGTTAAGAAAAATGTTATTTTAGAGATGTAGTGTAGTGAAGAAAATTTAAAAAAAATAAAAATTTTGAAAAATTAGGGGACGAGGCCCGCATCAGAGAAAAGATACAACGCGTATCTTGGACTTGGCTAAGGAAACAATATGAAGACGACACGTGGATGTTGAATACTTGGCAGGTGTTGGACACGTGGACACCAATGTGGACCGTATTGGCTTTTGATGTGGGTAGCATCACCAAAAAGGGCTAGAAGCAATGCATGTACGACATGTGTCACGCATGCAAAGGTGACACCTGATCTGAGGCGCATCACTTAGAGAATGCTGGCCGCATCGACTAGTCGACCTCACTTATATAAGGGTGAGTTCTTAGCTCGTGCAATACAAATTTCACACTTAAAACACACACACACACATCCTCTATATTCATGCCCAGATCCTTTCTGACTCGCTCCATGAACCTACGCTCGATACTCGATGAACCAAAGCCCTCGAATGATCCATAGAACACCCAGTCTAGCAGTAGTATGTGATTTTGTCTAAGCAACCGCAAACCTTCCTAAAAACATAGACAAGGCTCAACTTGACTTTAAGATGAATACATTATTTTTGAAAAAAAACTGGTGAATGCTTGATATTCACTATTATCCTTGGAAACCATCATGGCTGGTAATGGTTTGATGCTAAAGGATTATGACTTCTTTGGAATTGATGTTCCCAGGGGTGACCTAATAAAAACAATTGCTAGTGTATAATGAAAAATCTTGATATGTGTTTCATCTTATGGATCTTGCATGATTAATTTTAAATTAATATTCCCCCACTTACGTATGAAAATAATCTAGGTCTGATAAATGTTATTTACGAGCATATCAGTGATATTGAATTTTAAGCCTTTTACGGGAAGAATGATTGAATGTGACTTAAATCGTGCCAAAGTATAAACTTTATGGATGTATCTAATGTCAAAATCCAAGTTATACAAGCTGAAAGCAGAGATGGGCGCATTTCTAGTTTTGAAATCATATGACTTGTAAATACAAACACGATCTTTGTAAAATGATATTACAAATTAAAGTATGATTTAGTTTTGAAAATTGTATTGATTATAAGACAATATTAGGATATTGTTTACAAATGAAATTTCGCTGCAAATAAAATCTCTGAGAATATTTTTCTATATAAAATAATTAAATGATCCCGATCGGTTCACACAACCCAAGGTGTGACATTTAGAAATTCATGTTATGCTAGATTGAGAAATGATCAAATCCAGAAACAACTATTCCTTCTTTTTAGTTTTTTTTATTGTATGGCACGTTAATATGATTAATTGTATTTGGTATCGTTAAGCTACTGAAGACTAATTTGATATAATATTTTCTCATTAAATTTGGATAATAATAATTAATATATTTAGCTTCAGAGGATTTTAATTAAAAGGTATATTAGTTGGAGTACGTAAATGCACATCTGTTCATGTATAATTTCTTAGTTTGTTTAGGAAAATTAATGTAATTTTGATTGTTTGGCATAATTCTTAATTTGTTAATCAGGTTACATTGTGTTAACTACATTGTCAATTTACATTATATTTGTGAACAACCAGGTTAAAGTGGATAGTTTTAGATGTTCCTAAAAATAAATTTAGTTGTTTGAACATATTTTTTTATTAGGGCATCTCACTACTAGAAAAGTGTTTATTTTGCGACAACTATTTCCGACCAAAATACTTTTGTCGGAAAAACCGACAAGTTTCTGACAAAGTTACTACTGTACATAGGAAAACCCTAAAATTTTTGTCAAGTTAGAGACAACTTAGCGACCATTTTCCGACAAAATAACTGTAGCAAACTTGTCAAAATATTTTGTCCATTTTGCAGCCGCATTACGTCTATAAGTATATAAGCTATAACTAGAAATTGATGCCGCGCGTTGCGGCGGCCTACCTTAATACGTCGCACGTTGTTGTTGCTCAGCTTCTATTCCTTGAATCGGAGAATCCTTCCAAACCTATCAACATGTACCTCAATTCCCCTGGCGGAGCTGTCACTGCAGGTTTCTGATTTAGCTTATGTTAACTGTTGATGTGTAGAGGAGTATTCTGTTCTTAAAATAAGAAAGCTAAATAGTAACTTACTAAGTTATCTAGCATGATTCACATCATGCTTTTTATTGAATCTAGTAAGACCCAAAATTGATATAACATAACTAAAATTCTGTGACTGTTAATGATTATTAATGTTAGACGTCTTATGTTTTATAATGCTTACACTAGAAGCATATTAATATAAAAGCAGGCATAGTCTACTTTGGTGTAAACTAATTACTCACACATAAGATGATAAGAACATTAAAATGATGGCCATGCGTCCTCTTTTGCTGGGTTTACGATGCGACTGGTCGGTGGGGCCCCCTAGTCAAAATCCTGGCCCTGTGTCCTTTGTTTTTGGGTTTACATGATTTAAATATTTGTTGGTATATAAATGAACATAGTACAGATTAAAAAGAAAATTACATTCCAATAGCATATGATCTACGACCACGTATTTTCTAAACTCTCAAAAAAAAGCATTTTTTTGTTATATATTTTATCACTTATCATATTCATTGAATAAATTATTTGTTATAAAATTGGATAAAAGTGTTTTGGCTTAACCCAACCCAACATGATCAGTTACGAGTTACGACCATACCAAAATTTACTCATTCTCCGAATTCCCACCTCCACATTAAAAAAACACGGCAAATTACTACTTACTTTGAGGCGTCAAATCTAAAAGGTGTCTCTTCCTGATCGATGCTACCTTTATCACCAAAACTAATCCTACCCGTTCCATCATGTCCAAAACACATTGAGAAAGAATTTGCTATGTAACCTTCTCTTGCTAAGAAGCTTGGAACTGATATTTTCTCCATACCCAACCCAAAAAGACCATTTGGGGCTGCAACATGTAGAAACGAACCACTTTGTACCTGCCCACACCTGCAAATTCGATATATCGTGTTTCTAATCAAGCACCAACATTTAAAAAACAGAATATACACATCTAATAAACATAATCAAGATAATTGAAAATAGTTTTGGCATTACATAATATTGTCATTGGATATTTACCCGAACATGACATATGCATTGACAATTTTGCATCGCTATCATCTGTTTCTGACAGGATCTCAGCCTCTCGGTTGATCAATTAGATTAGGTTTGCAGCGGATTTAGCACATTAATTAGCAATTAAAGCAAGAACATAAAAGATATTTCAATTTAAAAGCATAAACATAGAGAGAGAAGAGTTCTGAGAAACAATAAATGTTCTATTGGTCGCACGTTTCGGCCATTAAAACTGTATGGTTACCTATCCTTTTATAGGCGGCAAAAGGATGGGTTGATGTCCTTTTTCTGACATCACTGAATATTCAAATTACAACTGACAAAAACATAAAACTACTGAAGATGTCAACAACTGACATCTTCTTACAAAAGTTCCTAAGTGCTGACAAAAGTAAACTACTGAAATCCTACAACGACTGAAGAACAAGCTCTTCAGTCGTTTATAACTACTGATACTATAACAACTGAAGAACATGCTCTTCAGTTGTTGTACAACTACTGAAATAAAATAAACTACTGAAAAAGAAAAACCACCACAACAACTGAAGAAGACTTCTTCAGTTGTTGTGACAAACTCTGAGTCTTCAGTACTTGGTCTTCAGACTTGGCTTCAGATGATATAACAACTGATGACTTTAGTAGATATCATCAGTTGTTGTCTTCAGTCTTTGTCTTCAGACTTTGTGCTTCAGTAGAAGGTCTTCAGTTCTTCAGTTCTTCAGCTTTTGATTCTTCAGTACTTGTCTTCAGTACTTGAAGTCTTCAGTACTTGTAAGATCAGTACTTCAGACTTCAGTACTTGGTCTTCAGTACTTTGGAGTCTTCTTCAGCTGATATTCTTAGTTCTTTGATCTTCATACTTTGTTCTTCAGACTTTGTCATAACAGCTGATGGTTGGAGCTAAGATGCTCTCGAGTCTGACATTCAAGCAAGAGAACACAATAGCTGATGGGAGTCTTCAGCAGTTGTTGCAGTGGCATGTGGGACTTAGAGGTTTTCCTGATCTTGGCTCATTGGTTCTTTTGGTCCAACAAACTCCCCCTGAACCAATGCAGCCAAAACCTCTAATTATTGGATGTCCCACTTATTGATGGCATAAAGATTGGTCTATTTCCTTCTAGATCAGATTAGAAGTTGACCCAGATAAGCACTGGCCAGAGAGGTAGTCTCAAGTGTTTGTTTGGCTAAGTATGGATGGGAGCTCTGTCTTGGGGAATTGGACACAGAGCTGTTGCCCCATCCATGAGATCTACCTCCCATGTACAAGCCGGTAGGATTCTCGGGTGTAGGCCTAAAGAAAGATCATTTGTTCTTCTTTGGACAGGTCTTCAGGTTCACCTTCGAACAATCCCTCCCGACCGTACAGCTCTGAGATGAACTTGACCTGTCTTCCATTTTTGAGCTCAACTGTTGTGATTTGCCTGTATGCAAATTCATCAGGGTGTTTACCCTCCAACAGCAGGTTGAGCTCATCCCTATGGAAATTCTCAAGCTTCTTATAGACCAGACCCTTCCTAACCACCCTATTATCTAGCATTGAAAAGGGTGATTGGCCGGCTCTATAAGCTTTCTCGAATTCCTCTACTATTTCCCAGGGTGTTATTACAATAGCCACAGAGATCTCTTCATCTACGATTCTCTTTAGTTGGCTCTTGTATCTCACAGGCATGTCCTTCTTGACTATCCTGTGAGACACCCTTGGGTCAGGCCAAGTTCTCACCCTCTCCTTTTCATATTGAAAGGTTTGTTTGAGGGTGAATAATCTCAGAGCTTCTCTCTGCATGTTTATTATAGAGGTGGTAGCAGCATAACATTTGTCAATGCTTTTCAGCATTTCCTCATCATGTCGCTTTGCTGCTCCTCCTCTTCTAATTTTACCCTCACAGTGTCCTGCTGTGAGGTGGGAGTGATGGTTTGTGGTTTGGCTTTGGGTAGAGGTATAACTGCTGAAGTGGCAGGCTATCCTCCTCATCCTCCTCTTCTTCATCTTGCAGCCTCAGCACCCTTCTCTTCTTCTTCAAGGGTGGATCATTGGCTGCGGGTTTTGGTGGTAAAGGAGTTGGTTTTGTGGGTTGTGGTTGGGTTGTTGGTGTGGGAATGTTGGCAGGCACTGCTAGTAGCCTAGAGATAAGGGCTGGTTTGGTTAGTTTTACTAGCAGTGTCCTGTTCCCAGCACCGGCTTCAGATAGGGCCTCAACGACCAGTCCCTTAGTAAAATCACCAGCCGAACAGATCTTGGTGGTTATTGCCAAGAGTCTGTCCCTGGTCCATGCCTTGACATCAAGGACTGGTCTGCCCAGGTACTTCGAAATGAATCTACTCATAGCCTCGAGTTTCTTTTGATCCTCTTGGCTATAAGTAGACCATCGGTAGTTTATCTCTTTTCTCTCCATGTTCCTGATCTCTTGATCTAGCAAGGCAGTATCCTTGTCAAAGCCTTGCCTGAACAGCTGTTCAATGACAGAGTTCATTGAACGGATATGCTCAGCATCAGCCTCCTTGACAAGGGCTGCTAGATCAGGATCAGCCACCTTCTTTCCCTCTCCCTTTTTCTTATTAGTGATACTGAAATCCTTTTGGATTTCAGCCACTTCTATTTGCTCAACCTCCCTCTCTTTCCTCTTCCCTTTCTCCCTCACCTTCCTAGTCTCCTCAACCAACTCCCTCTCTACCACCACCTCTTTCTCTGCCTCTTTCTCCTCCTCTCCCCTCTTCCTCTTGTCTTGCACTGATGTCTCCCCCTTTTGGGTGCATTGGTTGGGGTTTGACTATCAGCAAGAGCCTTAGAAATGGCAACCTCCACCATGGGTTGTATATATGTGGGAAGCCTCTCATCAAGGGTTTGAATGACTATATCTTTAAGGATGGGTGTGATGAGAGGCAGGGATTTCTGGAGGATAGCATCCAGCTGCTCAGGGGGGTTCTGACCCTGAGAGCTAGTGCCAGAAGCAGGGGCTGGTGGCCGAGTTTGTGGGAGTGGCTCAGTGTTTTGAGACCTTCGGGTGAAGGTGCCATCTGTGGGGTAGTGGTGGCAGATGGACTTCTATCCTGAGTCATTTGAGCAAGCAGCTTTTGAGTCTGCTTATCTCATCCTCTAGGATAGTGTTTTGAGCTACTACATCGTAGAAGAAGCTCAGGTCATCATCAGCATAAGCTGAATCACCTGACCTCCTGACATTGTCAGGATGAACATGTCCTGAGTGTGGCTCAGTAATGACATGTGCCCCTTGTTCATGGTACTGGGGACTTCTGGCCTCCGGATTGGATCCATCATCGGCCATTGCCTCTGGTGAGGTCTTAGTGATGTTACCAGCTGCACCCTGCTCAGATGTTGATGCAGGGGAAGTGGCAGCCTCACCAGATTGTTCTATCTCCCTAGCCACACTGGGAGATTGAACTGATTCTCTGTGCTGTGGGCTCCTATCGGCACTTGTACCCACCCCTCTTCGGTTGGAGTCTCCCCAGGTGTAATAGGTTTCTGGGGAGAGGGTGGAGTGCTCAGATCGGTCAGCACTTTGGCTATTACCAATTGGGCTTAGTGGGGCGGTCTCCTCAGTAGGTGGGCTAGAAGCAGTGTGCACATGGGGAGGACTGTGCTCTTCAATGGCAGTCTCCTCAAGTGAGAAAGACCCCAGTAATGTGGTTGCCCCAAAATTGGTTGCATCAGGCTCTGTTGAGAGGAAGCCTGTGCGGTTGTGGTGGGTGGAGTCATGGTACCTGCTGGGAGAATCGAACCAGCAGGCACATCCTGCCTTTGTGTGGCAGGGGCATCCTCAGGGGACTCATCTCCCTGAGTAGCTTTTTTGGGCTTCTTTTTGGCTTTTGGCTTAGTGGGGACTGTGGATTTGGAGGTGAAGGCTGTGGGTTCCAGCTGCGTGGGTTTTCGCAGCCGGCCAGCCTGTTTGAGTGTTTGGTCAGTGTTGTGCCTGGAGTATACCTCGGCTTGAACAGCCATGGCAGGGACCCCAGTCCCAACTAGTCCCTCAGCCTGAAGCTGGTTCTCTATTATGGCCATAATGAACCGAGGATACAAGATCCATCGGTTAGAAATTGGTTTTGTGGCCATATCCTTTATTTCCAAAAAATTAAATCAGTTAAGTTTAACGGTTGTTTTTCAAGGATAGAGAACAATACCTGTTGCCACCTTGTGGACATCTGGTCCCACGAAGAGGTCTTGGGAGCCAGACACACGTTCACCATGTGGAAGATCAATCGTTGAGGGTCAGGGAAGTGTTTCTTCAACAAGGTGGAGGCAGAGAGGTTACCCTGGTAGTCATGGGATGTGAATGAGAGATCCAGGGTACCTTTGGGGTAGGAAGTTGGGTGGCATCCTCCAGCTCTAGGGTTTGGCGTAGGGTAGCTGGAGTGATAACCACGGGTTTGCCGTTGATGGAGGACCGGAGGGAGACCTCGCCATTCTGCTCTCTAGTTTGGACGGTGACATTTGTCCAAAACTCCACCAACGAGTCGGTGTATATAATAGGGTTCAGGAGAAAAGCCGTTTGTAGGGTGAGACGTTCATAAGATCGACGGCTTGGTGAAACTTGGGCCATAATGGCGATTTTGTAAGATGGGCGACACAGTTGTGTCGAGGTTTCAGTTGCATGGTCGCCATTAATGGTGTATGGGAATTTCAGAGGTTTGAAAGGATTAGGTCAAGTGAGGAGTAAATGCTCTGAAAGTGGGGTATTTATAGGGTAAGTCAAAGGTTGGAAGAAAACTACTGAAGGTTTTGGTGTTAGTTATCAGTTGTTGTAACAACTGATGACGTGGTTTTAACCTTCAGTGGTTGTAACATCTGAGGACTTGGTATTAGTCTTCAGTAGTTGAAACTACTGAGACCTTGGTTTTGCCCTTCAGATGTTGTGAACGTCTGAAGAGTTACTGTCAGTCGTCAGTAGTTATGAACCACTGATGACCTAGTATTCTTCTTCAGACGTTAGAACAACTGAAGACTTGGTGTTAGCCTGCAGTAGTTGAAACTACTAAGATCAGTAGTTGTGAACTACTGAAGACATGGTATTACTTCAGTTGTTGTAAACAACTGAGGACTTGGTGTTAGCCTTCAGTAGTTGTGAACTACTGATGTCAGTAGTTGTGAACTACTGAAGACATGGTTTTGTCCTTCAGTTGTTTGTGTATGAAACAGCAGCTGTTGTTATCAGCTGATGAGAAATTACTCATCAGCTGTTTCCGTCAAATCAGTTGTTTCACACTAGCCTCCACACTTACTCATCAGCTCTTTGGCTGATTTTCAGATGTTTCATTGACCCTTCAGCTCTTGTGAATATTTATGCCTTCAGCTCTTGTGATCAGATGTTCACAAGTGCTGATGAAATATTCTTCAGAGCTGGTGAACAAATTTGTCTTCAGTATTTGTGTAAGATTACACATCAGTACTTATGAGCAAAATTTGTTCTTCAGTACTTATTTATTTGAAATCATACATCAGTAGTTGTAGTCCACCTCACTACATCGGTTGTTTTTCAATAAATAATGTACATCAGTACTTTGAGTCATTTTAGTCTTCAGTAGTTGTGAAAGAGCTGAAGACTAAATTACTCATCAGTACTTATATTTGACCTTTGCTCTTCAGTAGTTGTGAACTAAGAATACCAGCATAGGTCAAATCAATCAAGCTGCAGCATACCAAGCCTTAGTACCAAATTTTGGAATGTGGCACTATCTAAAGGCTTAGTAAAAATGTCTGCAAGCTCATCAGAACTAGGTACAAACTTAGGATCAATCAGACCTTTCTCATAGCAATCCCTGATAAAATGATGTCTGATCTCAATATGTTTGGTCCTTGAGTGCTGGACTGGATTCTTAACAATACAGAGAGCTGAAGCACTATCCATTAATAATGGAGTCTTAGTCTCAGTAATGCCATAATCCAGAAGTTGGTTCTGAAGCCAGAGTATCTGAGAGGTACAACTTGCAGCAGCAATATACTCAGCTTCAACAGTAGATGTAGCAATTGATGTTTGTTTCTTACTCTGCCAAGAAACTAAACAATTGCCTAGGAATTGGCAACCACCAGAAGTGGATTTTCTGGTGACTTTGCATCCTGCATAGTCACTATCAGAGAAAGCAACTAATTTGCAAGAATGCCCAGCTGAATACCAAAGACCTAGTGATTGGGTACCTTGCAGATATCTAAAGATCCTTTTGACTGCAATCAAATGGGATTCTTTAGGTGCAGCCTGAAATCTAGCACAAACACATGTTGAAAACATGATGTCTGGTCTAGAAGCTGTAAGGTACATCAAGGACCCAATCATACATCTGTAAAGGGTTTCATCAACCGCTTTACCTTTCTGATCTACATCTAGTTGTGTGATGCTGCTCATGGGAGTAGAACAGGGCTTACAGGATTGTAAATCAAACTTATTTAACAACTCTTTGGTATACTTGGACTGATGGATGAAGATTCCATCATCCAGTTGTTTGATTTGCAAACCCAGAAAATACTGTAATTCTCCCATAGCACTCATTTCAAATCTCAGCTTCATAAGCTTTGTAAATTCATCCACAACTTTGGATCAGAGGATGCAAAGATGATGTCATCAACATAAATCTGAACAAGGAGCTTATGTTGTCCCACAGTCTTGATGAATAAGGTTTTATCAATGGTGCCTCTAGTGAACTTATTTTCTAGAAGAAAGGTTGAGAGTGTCTCATACCAGGCTCTAGGTGCTTGCTTCAGCCCATAGAGAGCCTTATCAAGCTTGTACACCCAATCAGGATGTTTATTGTCCTCAAAGCCTGGTGGTTGACACACATAAACCTCTTCTTTTATTTTTCCATATAGGAAGGCACTTTTGACATCCATTTGATAAACCTTGAGACTGTGAAAGGCAGCATAAGCTAAGAACAGTCTGATTGCTTCCAGTCTGGCCACAGGTGCAAAGGCTCATCATAATCGATGCCTTCCTCCTGTGCAAACCCTTGGACAACCAGTCTGGCCTTGTTCTTGACAATTTGGCCCTTCTCATCTGTTTTGTTCCTGAATACCCACTTGGTGCCTATAGCACACTTATCTTTGGGTAATGGAACAAGCTCCCACACTTGCTGTTTCTTGAATTGAAGAAGCTCAAGCTGCATAGCTTCCACCCATCCATTGTCTCTTAAAGCAATATGATAGTTCTTTGGCTCTTGCTGACTGATGAAGAGAGCATAGAAGCAGAAGTTGGACAATTGATTCCTGGTTGAAACTCCAGCATGGATATCACCAATGATTTGAGAAGTGGGGTGATTCTTGAGCTCTTGATAAACTATAATATCTGTGCAAGTGTTTGTAGACCCATCAGCAGCAACAGATGGTGATGGAGATTCCTGAAACCATGTAGAGGATGGCAACTCAAACGAAGTAGAGCAAGCAGAAATCTCATCAGCATTTGTAGTGGATGGAGCTGCTGAGGCTACAGGAGCATCAGGTTCAGTGGACTTAGGCAGGTTGTCACTAAACCTGAAGAGGTGAGTACTGACTTCATCATCATCAGTACCACCAGGTGGAGATCTGTGACATGCTCAACAGATGGAGGTTGATAAGGAACATATTGCAGTATGTCCAGATCAAACAACTCCACAGGGTTTTGTGGAATCTTGTCCTTTGGAGATTCATTGAACTTAACATGCAAAGTTTCTTCAACCCCCTTGGTTCTACAGTTGAAGACTCTGTATGCTTTGCAAGTTGATGAATAACCAACAAAGTACCCTGCATCCACCTTACTAGCAAACTTATGGAGTGGGTTGCTAGTGTTGAGAATAAAACAAGGACACCCAAAGGCTCTAAAGAATGAAATAAGAGGAGCCAAATGATGAAGAACTTCATATGGAGTCTTCATCAACCTCTTATTTACTAAAGCTCTATTTTGTACATAGCAAGCTGTATTGACAGCTTCAGCCCAAAAGGTCAGTGGCAACCCAGAGTCAGCCAACATTGACCTTGCTGCTTCAATGAGGGTCCTGTTCTTTCTCTCCACCACTCCATTCTGCTCAGGAGTTCTAGGAATGCTAAACTGCCTTCTAATTCCCTTGGACAGGTAGAAGTCATCAAGTGTGTGGTTTCTAAATTCTGTTCCATTGTCACTCCTCACACACTTGACCTGTAGGGAATACTGCTTTTCTACTTGTAACACAAAGTTCATTATTGTCTTTGCTGCTTCATCCTTGGAGTGCAAGAAGAAAGTCCATACAAACCTGGAGTAATCATCCACAATTACCAGGCAGTATTTCTTCTTTGCCATGCTCATTACTCTGACAGGACCAAAGAGATCCATGTGCAGAAGTTGTAGGCAGGCAGTGGACTTTGGTTCTTCTATTAAAGGGAATGAAACTTTGTGTTGTTTTCCTTTCAAGCAAGCAGTGCAGTCATCTTCACACTTGAACTCCTTCAGAGGCAATCCTCTTACTAAACCATGGCTTATAAGCTGATTCATGTTCTTGAAATTAACATGACCCAGCCTTCTATGCCATAGTGTAGACTCTTAAGGAGAAGCCTTGGAGAATAGGCAAGGATGGCCTTTTAGATCCATCTTTTTGGAAAGATCTAAGGCATACACTGTTCCTGTCCTGTTGGCCTTCAGGAGAGTGTGTTCATCCAATGCCTTGTCAATCAAACTCAGAACTTTGGATGACAGAATCCGACAGTTCTGGCTTGTGAAAAGGCCAACATGGCCTTTGTCACACATTTGACTGACACTCAAGAGGTTGTACTTGAGATTCTCCACATGGTTAACATCATCAAACCTTATTTCCCCATTGGAAACAAAGCCTTTTCCGACGATGTAACCCTTTGCATCATTGCCAAAAGAAACAAATCCCTTCTTTCCTGAGAGTAGTCATTAAGAAGGGAGCTGCTTCCTGTCATGTGCATGGATCCTCCACTGTCTACATACCAGATGCTTCTATGGCATGTTGAAGAACCCTGCAAACACAACCATGTGTTAGTTTGTCTTGGAGACCCAAACCTGCTTGGTTTTGGGTCTGTTCTCAGCTACAGGTGCAGCACTAACAGTTGTGTTGTGTGTGACAGCTTGAGGTGAAGAAGATGGTACAGAAGAGGAACCCTTTGGCTTGGACTTCCTTTTCTGTGGTTTCAACACAGGAGCATCTAAGTGGTTGACTCTTCCCACTAGCTGCTGAACCATCATCACCAATTGTGTCTGATTCTGTGATAAGGCTTTCAGCTCTTCAGACACATTGGAGTTTGCTGATGATGAGTTCCTATGTTGTACCATCTTTTTCTGAGCAACCTCAGCTGTTGCCTGAGTTATCCCTACCTTCTTGTTGGATTTAGCTTTGGGCTTAGGGATTTCAGGCTTGGATGTTGCTAATACAAACTTAGTTTCAAACTCATTCTTCATTTTATTGATGCTCTAGTAATTTTCTCCTTCTGTTTGAGTTTGGAACCCCTTTTGTACCAGCAATCATCAGTAAGATGATTGAACAAGCCACATATCTCACATGGCTTTTTCTTCATCTTATGCTGATCATCAGCTGAAGATGATTTAACTGCTGAAGACTTGTTCTTCAGCTGTTTGTCATCAGTACTAGCAGTTTTCTTCCTAGTGCCTGCTTTCCTGGTATCCTCTCTAGCTGTCTTCAAACCTTTCCTACTGTTAGTTTTCTTCTCTTTAGTGCTAACAGCATTTGAGGTTTGAACTTCAGATGTTGTCACTTGCTCTCCAGTACCTTCAGTACTTCTAGTGACAACTCCTGAGTTGATCAGCCTTTGGTCATGTGACAGTCTATCTCTGATGATGCTGATTCAGAGGATAGTAAGTCACATGATGAGAATGATTGGTTATTGCTCTCCCCATCAGATTCAACTTCTGCTCTTGAAATGAAGTCTGTGGGAGGAGCAGTGTGATTATAACCAATGCCAAACTTCACATTGGAAGCTGATTGCTTGCTAAGAAGCATTTCAAAACCCTTGCATGATTGCACCCATCGATCACACTCAACTTGGGTGGTTGCAAGAGTTTCCTTGAGGTCTTTGTAATCTCTAGAAGTACATCTTCCCTAGCTTTAGCATCTTTGATTTGGCATTTAAGCTTGTAAATCTCATCATTTTTATCTTTTAGAACAACCTCAAGATCAGCTTTTCTTTTGGAAATTGTTTGCTCAAGCTCAAGATTTTTATCTATTAAAGCTACATTTGCTTCTCTAATAGAAGCAAATGTTGCTATGCATGATTCTGAACAAAGCTTGGCTTTTGCCTCAGTGGATACCTGAGATGAGGCATTGGATGATGACCCTTCAGCAGAATCAAGGGCCATCAGAGCAAGATTTCCAAAAGGTTGATCACCACCATGTTGACCAGCACCTTGGAGTAGTGGTTCCTGACCAGATAGCTCTTCTGGTAGACTACTCCAGTCAACAGCAGTTGGGGTGAAAAAGCTTTGTTGTTGAGGTTGTGTGTGATGATGAGATTGGGAAGAATGAGGCTCTGGAAGAGCATGAGGTGGTTGAGCTGGGGGTGCTTGAGTTTGACCAGGCTGAGGCATGTAGTAACAGGGGTAAGGATAAGGCATATGACCCTGTGGCACAAAATAAGCAGGTGGTGCTGTGCCTGAGATGGATGGGTAGAACTATAGGAAGGTTGCCCTTTGTGCTGTGAGCTATTGCTGGGAAAAGTCACAAAGGGTGCAGATGAGTTAGATCCAGATGATCTACACTCTCTTGCAAAGTGTCCAAGCCTTTGGCACTTGTGACACCTCAACATGCTCTTGTCAAAACCAACTTTGGTTTTGCTAGAGAGTCCTGGGAATTTCCTACCAGTTCTTTTGTAGAACTTCTGAGAGCGGATATTTATCATTGCCATTTGGTTCAAAATATCCATCTCTTCCAGATCATCATCTGGAATGCCCTTCAAATCCTCCATCAGAAAACACAAGTTGTCACCACCACCTCCTGAACTACTAACACCAACAAAAGCTTGTTCTGAGTTTGTAGAGAAATCAATATGCTCATCATAAGAACTTTCTGATGAAGCATATTCTGACTCATGACTTATCAAGGCAGCATTACCTTGGACAAAGTCATCAGCAAGTTTGCCAGAAGATGACAACTTCCTCTTTTGCTCTACCTCTCTCTCAAAAGTGAGCAATTTCCCATGAAGTTGGGTGAGAGATAGAGTGTCCAGATCAGCACTGGAGCGTAGGACAATGGTATATGTGTCCCACCTCTCAGGCAATGACCTGAGGAACCTGTTGTTCATCTGGCTTTTGGAGTACTCTTATTTGACCATCTTTAGCTCAGATATCAAACAAGAGAAACCGCTCATATTGCTGGGTCAGAGTCTCACCCTTTCTATATGAGAATGTCTCATATTGTTGGGCGAGGATTTCCCTATTGTTTGCTAAGACCGAATCAGTTCCTCCAAATTGTTCCTTTAGAGCAACCCATAGGTCATGAGCAGACTCATGATGCAAGAGCCCTGAATATATCTCATTAGGAATAGCCATGGCTAGAATTCCATGGGCTCTAGCATCAATTTCGAACAGCTTTAGATCTTCGTCCGAATATTGTTCAGGTTTCTTCGCAACCTGTTCATTAGATTCCGGGACGCTCACCATAGGCTTGTATGGCCCATGCACCACTGACTTCCAACAACCAGCACTGTTGACAGCCAAGTGGTGTAGCATACGTCTTTGCCATATGTTATACTCGTTCCTAACCAGCATCGGAGGCTTGGTTGCGGAACCAGTATTGTGAGGATCATTGGTTGGTGTTGTCATCTCAGGTTTTGGTCAAAAACAAGTTTAAACACGACAAACGTAACTCAAAACCACCAAAAGACCTCAAGATTTTGGCCGGAAACAGCAGAAACTCACTCTCTATGGCTAACTCTTGCAAATTGCTAATTCGATCAAACAGAGAGATCAAAAGAGCAGTTTCAAATGATCAGTAGTGAAATCGATCAATGATTAACCTGCTCTGATACCATTTGACAGGATCTCAGCCTCTCGGTTGATCAATTAGATTAAGTTTGCAGCGGATTTAGAACATTAATTAGCAATTAAAGCAAGAACATAAAAGATATTTCAATTTAAAAGCATAAACATAGAGAGAGAAGAGTTCTGCGAAACAATAAATGTTCTATGGTTGCACGTTTCGGCCATTAAAACTGTATGGTTACCCATCCTTTTATAGGCGGCAAAAGGATGGGTGATGTCCTTTTTCTGACATCACTGAATATTCAAATTACAACTGACAAAAACATAAAACTACTGAAGATGTCAACAACTGACATCTTCTTACAAAAGTTCCTAAGTGCTGACAAAAGTAAACTACTGAAATCCTACAACGACTGAAGAACAAGCTCTTCAGTCGTTTATAACTACTCATACTATAACAACTGAAGAACATGTTCTTCAGTTGTTGTACAACTACTGAAACAAAATAAACTACTGAAAAAGAAAAACCACCACAACAACTGAAGAAGACTTCTTCAGTTGTTGTGACAAACTCTGAGTCTTCAGTACTTGGTCTTCAGACTTGGCTTCAGATGATATAACAACTGATGACTTCAGTAGATATCATCAGTTGTTGTCTTCAGTCTTTGTCTTCAGACTTTGTGCTTCAGTAGAAGGTCTTCAGTTCTTCAGTTCTTCAGCTTTGATTCTTCAGTACTTGTCTTCAGTACTTGAAGTCTTCAGTACTTGTAAGATCAGTACTTCAGACTTCAGTACTTGGTCTTCAGTACTTTGGAGTCTTCTTCAGCTGATATTCTTCAGTTCTTTGATCTTCATACTTTGTTCTTCAGACTTTGTCATAACAGCTGATGGTTGGAGCTAAGATGCTCTCGAGTCTGACATTCAAGCAAGAGAACACAATAGCTGATGGGAGTCTTCAGCAGTTGTTGCAGTGGCATGTGGGACTTAGAGGTTTCCTGATCTTGGCTCATTGGTTCTTTTGGTCCAACAGTTTCCAAGTGCAGAAAATCCTCTATTAAAATACCAGAAGTTGAAGTTTGAGATGAGATGTAAGATGAGGAATAAGGGCACGTGCCCACCGTTCCACTTCCAGGGCAGCTAGCAGTACACATCTGTGGTTGCAAGAAACCTTTTTGCTTGTTGCTGATTCCTTTGGATCATATATGCTCATATTAAACTTCTGCACAAAAATATAAACTTATGATCAAAGATGTAACCTTTTATACAAATAATCCATTTCTGCCATGAAATAATTAAAAAAAATCACATACAGAGCTATAAGGTGTGTTATCAATGGAGGCACATCTGCTGCACTCACATGGCACCTAAAATAGATCACTCCCGGTATCCAGTGCCACCAAAAACCTCTGGCCCGGTGTCCCCAAAGATACCATTGTATAATGCAAACTAATTGAACAGCAAAAACAACATCATATAAACATTCAACATTCAAGAATAGAGTTTTGCAGTGTTTACTTACAGCAAATAAACTGAACTACAGCAAATAAACTGTTAATTGTGGTGATTAGAGGGCTGTTCAAGAAAAGTATAGTTACGATAAGGATCCACCGCCAAAAGTAATTTGCTATTAATGATGTGACCTTTAAGAAAATTGGATAAATATGTTTCAGGTCAACCCAACCCGACATTTTGACATGTTACTCAACCTCAACCAACAGAATATTTTGTACACTGACCTGGAAATGTATTTGGCCATACTGGAGACCATATGCACATGCATGAATAGACACCTTGCCTCATGGCTTGTTTTGTTGAACAAAATACAATCTTCCTTCTCTGTCCATGGTGCATGAGATTCTTTTCTAATAAATAACATTTCAAGGACCAGGTTGACCTTGTTTCTTCGTATTGTGCACTGTAATATTCTTCTTATCTCTACCATCTTTAAATGCTGAAACCAAATCACATGCAAAATCATGATTAAATTAAATGTATTACTAATCACAGTATCAGAAAATTTAATTTAGAAAGAAGGTAACTTGCTCACCAAAAAGACGATAATGACGCAAACCAACAGAAATCCCACCAGAAATTCTTTGATAAGCTGCAATCCAGCTACAATGATTGGATGGCATGTCAGGTGTGCTTGGATCATCTACAAACTGGACAATTAACACGTTGTCATCTCCTAGTTCCCTTTGTAAGTGAGTTCTTCTTGCATTAAGATATGGTCCCTGAAATATTATTACAAGAAATAGCATCACATAATAATATTACAAATATATTAAATCTAGATTCAAGATCTCAAACTATTAAAATATGATGAAGGACAAAAGACAAACCTTGAATTGGTAAGTTCCATTAACACTCACATAGCAATGATAAAGATGTGTCTTTCCATAATCCAATCAAAATGCTGCAAAGCAAAAGATAAAATAAAGGCCATTAGAAAGTAAAAATATTTGCATAGCCAAGCAACAATGGTTGTAAATTGTTGTAAAATTGTCCTATAACTGTTTTATTTACATTACAGGAACTAATAAACGAATCTTTGTTGATTTCCCTAATATTAAGTGATAATAATATTAATGGATAATCTATGCCTAGGTCACCGAGGTATTGAAAATGATTCACTAAAAAGTCACCCAAATATTAAAAATCAGCAGCCACCAGGTATGAAGTTAGTAGCGTTTCAGCCAATCGAGCAAAAACTTTCCAGAAATTGTATGATGACATAAACGAAATCAAATTGATACTTAGGGGACGTGTAATGTTGTTTTGAATTTTTGATATTTGGGCGGCCTAATAAACCTCTTAAATACATGGGTGGGCCTAATTATACGTCATCACTAATATTAACAAACAAATTATGAATAGGTATTACACTATACATACCATAGCCCTGTCACATGGTTCACAAAATTTGCATCCATATTTAGCCCAAATTTTAGCTTCAAAATCAAACATCGTCATTGTTTTCATTCTTTTTATTTCAATGGCGTCTTCAACAGATACCACATCTTCAAGCCTTTTCCTGTGCACATATGTAACTTAATTCAATCAACCGGATGTAAAAGTACACGAGATATACATCAAAAAGATGGAAATTTACTAACCTCCCTACATAATATATACCATGAACATTTTCTTGAATTCAAGTTCAGCAAGAAGTAACGACTGCTGACTAATTGCAAGACTATTTATGGGCCTACCAATGCTCTCACAGGGTGATAAACTACGCTGATCTTTGTATCATATGAGAAGCAAGAAACCTAAGCCATCCTTCCTCGACCCTACGCTTTCTCAAACTCAACACCCTTATTTGAAGGTAAACTGAAATCTTCCATTTAAATTACATAACTTTTCTTCATCAGAAAAAAATACAGAGTGATCTTCTTAACAGATTTCTCTTTAGAAACATTATGTAAGGCCCCGCTCACCGGGCACCTTACTGTTGGTTCTTCATCGCACATATGACGTACATAATGTATATAATCATAAAACAACGCAGCGGAAATGATAAAATATATACATTCTCATTCATTCATAAAAGTCATTACATCATTGACTCGATTACAAAATGCAACTTTCTCTACTCTGTCTCTCCTCATAGGATCATACAGCGACCTCTAGAGGAGATATTAAGTTCAAAAACATAAAATTTATATTTTTATTACTTAAGAATATTCCTTAGGTAATTCCGTACATCGGAACCCTGACGGAATACTCTTGACACTCTCATGCAACATACTTTGTTGCATGTACTATGCACACGCATCCAATGCGTGGCGAACTTATCAAAATTTAAAGGAGATTTCTTGAGTAATCTCGTTTATTCAGATCCTTAAGAAATCTCATAATGACATGCAACGTGATGTGTTGCGAATATTATGGACCCACAACCCATGACGTTGCAGCATTATCAACTGGAGAATGCCCTCCCAAAAGAGCTGAGTAGCCGCCTCGTGCCATCCTCAGCAACACTACCTGCGAACTGGAAACACATAAAAGTCAGCGTTGCTGAGTGAGTTCTAGTTTTATAATAAAACATACTTTCATTCTCATTAACTGTTCTTTCTTACATGTGTTCACACATCATACGTACACGTAGATAATATTATTATTATTATCTCATCACTCATTGCTTACTTTCATTCGTGTACACTTCATCATTCTCTTTACTTTCATACATACATACTTCACGTACTTTTGTACGTACTTTACTTTCATTCTTACATTCACTACTTACGTTCGAACATTCATTACATTCATTCATACTTTCATTACTTTCGTTCGAACGTTCATTACATTCGGTGACATGTACAATACCCCACTTTCATCATACATACTACTGGTGCTGGACCTGTGGTGGTTAGCCACGAACGTTGTGCACAAAGCTGATCCAGTCACCTGGGGTAAGTACATGCACCGCTTATCTTTCACTTCACTACTAACATACGTTAGCCGAGTCTCTTGCAGTGCGCGACTGCTCACCTCAGTGACAATCTTATGATTGCCTGCTAACCGAGTCTCTTGCAACACGAAGTTGCTCACCTCATTGTCAATCTCAATGATTGACCCGATGTACATCCTTCGGGGTAGCTAACCCGTACACCGTTGAGCTAACACCTGCCAGGGGTGTGCACCTCCTTCATTTGCTTGCAAGCCTTTCTTACTTTCTTTCATTAATGCATGCATTCATTCATCATGTTCCTTCTTCATTATCTTTCACTTTACGTTCTTAATACATTCATTTCTTTCGTTCATTCGTTCACGTAAAGTTATTAAAGATAAAACACATATACATAAGGAACATACATACTTACATATCATCAGTATTCACCATTTATCATGGAACATCATACTAACATACATACATCATACTAGCATACATACATCATGCATACACTTCTACATTCACTCACATCAGCCCTGTCCGGGCGACTGAACTACCACCAGTCGCATGTCCTCCATGCGACTGGGCCATGCGATTGGGCTACCATGCGAATGGGTACTCATACATGCGGTTGAACTTCCTTCCGTACGACTAGACACTATACGACTGGGCTATATGCGACTAACTCTTAACCGTACGACTCAACTACTCTGCGATTGAACTCATGCGACCGAAACTCTCAGTCGCATCAACTATAGTGCGATTGAGGCTCAGTCGGGCGTCTGAACCTCAGTCGGGCGATTGGACATCAACTTTCACTCATTCGGCCGAATGGCCCTTCAGTCGCATAACCCTAACTGGGCAGCGACTGGAGTTCTTCACAAACTGCAGTCGCGAACCCCGCACCCAAACTCTTCTTACACCCATTTTAGCCCAAATCGACCCTCCCTAGCCTCAGGGATTCATACTAGGACATCATACAAGCATATACAAGTCCTACTACTTACTAGAACACATTACTCATGAATTTACCCAAATGGGTCAAATGTACACTATCTCAAAACTAGGGTTTTAATGTGTCTCCAGCCCCAAAATCGTTAGAAAACATGTAAATGAGGGGTCCTAGAACTCACATTGTCAGGTAGGAGTTGGTGAGCTTCGATTTAGCTTGCTTCTCGACAATCGGCCAGCACCTTCCCCTCTTTCTTTCTCTTCTCGGTCTCTTTCTGCTCTCTGTCGCCCTCTGCTCCCTCTCCCCGACTGAAAAATGGGAGGAGAGTGGAGCTACTCCCTTTTATACCCACAGCTCAGTCGCATCTGGTCCAGGGGCGACTGGACCTTCAGTCGCATCAACTCTATGCGATTGGACCCCAATCGCACATGTTCCATGCGGCTCATACTCCATTCGGGCGGTTGAACTCCAAACGTGCGGTTGAGCTTCAATCGGCCGAATAGCCATGCGGTTGACCTCCAGTCGCATAGATCACAGGCGACTGAGGCTCAGTCGCATAGCCTGCCAAAAGTCAGACTTCCGGGTGTTACAAGTCCACCCCCTTATTTTAGGTTTCGTCCCCGAAACCTGTTACTCCTCGAACAATCGTGGGTAATGCTGCCTCATTTCTTCTTCGGTTTCCCACGTTGACTCGGATCCCTTCCTGTGCCGCCACTGTACACGCACAAGGGGAACCACTTTATTTCTCAACCTCTTCTCTTTTCGATCTATGATCGCCACTGGTTGCTCTACATAATTGAGCTTTTCATCTACTTCGATATCATCCAGTGGAACGACCATGTCTTCGTCCGCCAAACACTTCCTCAGATGGGACACGTGGAAAGTCGGGTGGATTCCACTTAGTTCATCTGGCAAATCTAGCCTATAGGCCACCTCTCCTACTCGAGCAATGATTCGGAAAGGGCCTATATATCGCGGACTCAACTTACCCCGCTTCCGGAATCGGATGATCCCTTTCCAAGGTGAGACCTTCAACATCACACGATCTCCCACTTGGAACTCAATCGGTCTGCGTCGTTTGTCGGCATACGATTTTTGTCGGTCCTTGGCCGCCTTCATATAAGTTTTAATTCTTTCGAGCTTCTCCGTCATAGCCTCTACCACTTCGACGCTTCCCAATTCTTTCTGACCAATATCACCCCAACAGACGGGTGTCCTGCATCTCCTACCGTATAGCATCTCATAGGGTGGCATGCCGATACTGGCGTGATAACTGTTGTTGTATGAGAACTCAGCTAACGGTAGATGGTCATCCCAACTTCCACCGAAGTCAATAACACATGCCCGAAGCATATCCTCCAAGGTCTGAATGGTCCTTTCCGACTGACCATCAGTTTGAGGGTGATAAGCCGTGCTAATATGCAATCTCGTCCCATAGCATCGTGGAATTTCTTCCAGAATTTGGATGTAAACCGGGTGTCGCGATCAGACACAATCGACACCGGTACACCGTGACGAGTCACAATTTCTTTGATGAAAAGATCAGCCAACTTCTCGGACGAATATGTCTCCCGCATCGGTAAGAAGTGAGCACTCTTCGTCAATCGATCCACAATCACCCAGATCGTATCATACCCTTTAGGGGTACGTGGCAGCTTTGTGATGAAATCCATGGTGATGTGTTCCCACTTCCACTCCGGGATGTCCAAAGGTTGAATCTTTCCATACGGCTTCTGGTGCTCCGCCTTCACTTGCAAACACGTGAGGCATTTACTCACATACTCCACCACATCGCGTTTCATACCCGGCCACCAATAATCTTTCTTCATATCTTGGTACATCTTGGTGGCACCGGGATGAATGGAGTATCGAGACTTATGAGCTTCATCCAAATCTTCATTCGTAGATCCCCAAGACGAGGAATCCACATACGCCCAAACCGAGTTTTAACACCCGTTGCGTTCTCACCCAACTTCGCGACCAGACCTCTCATTCGTTCAGAGTTAAGGTGTTCGTCTTTCAAAGCCTCATCTTGGAACTCTTTGACCTGTTTCATCACGTCGGAGGTCATGATTAGCTGGTACGCCTTCACTCGAATTGGCTCGGGCCTCTCCTTTCGGCTAAGGGCATCCGCCACCACGTTGGCTTTGCCCGGATGGTAATGGATCTCACAATCACAGTCTTTTATAAGCTCCAACCATCGCCGTTGCCTCATATTCAGATCTCTTTGCTCGAAGAAGTACTTCAAGCTTTTGTGGTCCGTAAAGATGGTGCACTTCGTCCCGTACAGATAGTGCCGCCAAATCTTCAACGCGGAAAACCACAGCTGCTAGCTCCAGGTCATGAGTAGGGTAATTAACCTCATGAACTTTCAGCTGTCGGGATGCATAGGCTATCACCTTTCCTCTCTGCATTAATACACACCCCAACCCCGAGTAGGAGGCATCAGAATAAACCACCAAATCTTCACTCCCTTCGGGTAATGCCAATACTGGAGCTTGGGTCAATCTCGTCTTCAGTTCTTCAAACGCCTTCTCCTGAGCTTGACCCCATACAAATTTCACATCCTTCCGGGTCAACTTCGTCAGTGGAGAAGCAATTTTGGAAAAGTCTTGGATAAACCTTCGGTAGTAGCCCGCCAAGCCCAAGAAACTACGGATCTCGGACGGCGTCTTCGGAGGCTTCCATTGCATCACTGCCTCCACTTTCGCCGGATCGACCATAATTCCATCCGGATTTACCACGTGACCCAAGAATTGAACTTCACGCAACCAGAATGCGCACTTGGAGAATTTAGCATACAACTTCTCCCTTCTCAACGTCTCCAAAAACTTCGCGAATGTGACCGGCATGCTCAGTCTCACTCTTTGAATAAATCAGGATATCATCAATGAATACAATCACTGATTTATCCAACATCGGCCGGCACACCCTATTCATCAGGTCCATAAAAGCAGCTGGCGCGTTGGTCAGACCAAATGACATAACGAGGAACTCATAATGACCGTAGCGCGTACGAAAAGCTGTTTTAGGGATATCCTGCTCCTTCACCTTCAGTTGATGGTAGCCTGATCGAAGATCTATACGTGAAAACCAACTAGCACCCTGAAGTTGATCAAACAAGTCGTCGATCCTCGGCAAGGGGTATCTGTTCTTTACTGTCAGCTTATTCAACTCGCGGTAGTCGATGCACATCCTCATACTACCGTCCTTCTTCTTTACAAACAGGACCGGAGCACCCCAAGGTGAGATACTCGGTCGAATAAATCCCTTATCCAGTAGCTCTTGTAACTGCTCCATCAACTCTTTCATCTCTGTCGGGGCCAATCGGTATGGTGCCTTGGCAACAGGTTGGGCGCCTGGTACTAAATCAATCTGGAACTCGATCTCTCTGTCAGGTGGCAATCCCGATAAGTCTTCCGGGAACACGTCTGGGAACTCACACACAACCGGAACATCAGACAGTTGTGGTGCTGGCTTCTCTACATCTTTCACATAACATAAATAGGCGTTACATCCACGCCTCATACATTTCCCCGCCACTGCCATTGAGATCACCTTCGGAATCGTAGTAACCCGATCCCCATAAACTATCACTGGACTACCGTCAGGCGCTGTCAAACTGATCATCTTCTTGCGACACACAATGTTCGCCTCGAAATCTGCCAACCAATCCATCCCAAGCACCAGATCGAAACCACCTAACGTCATCACAAAGGGTTTAACTGGGAATTTGTGACCCTCCAGTTCCACATCGCAACCCTCAATTACCTCAGAAATCCTGGTGGTTTTACCTATAGCAGTCTCTACATCAAACGGTACCTCCACACGTCTACTACTAACGGGCAATTTGGCACAAAAAGCGACAGAAATGAAACTCCTACTGGCACCGGAATCAAATAATACAGAGGCTAAAGTTTGGTTCACCAGAAACGTACCGGACACTACATCAGGGTCCGTCCTCGCCTCTTCCTGCGTCATCGTGAATGCTCTGGCGCTCGCTTTTGACCTTCACCCCCTGTCTTCTTCACGCCGGAACCCTCAGATCTCGGCTTCTTGCAGTCTTTATTCATATGACCACTTTCCCCACAGTTGTAGCACCTCATCGCTTTACACTCTTTGGCCATATGTCCGGACTTTCCACACTTGAAACATACATTCAGCCCCCATCTGCACTCACCACCGTGCTCTCGCCCACACTTCCCACACTTTTTCGACCCTGCACTTGTCACGACCACACGACGATCATCAACCCGTGCCTTCTTACTACTTGTCGAAGTATCACCCCGACCAAACCTCTTTCCTTGCCACTTCCTCTCATCACTTCCCTTCTTACTGCCCTCAGATTTCACCATCACAGCCCGTTCATCGTACAACCTCCCAGCTAAATCCACCGCCGACCTGAAAGTACTTGGTCGGGCGGAAATCAAGTGCCAACGAATTTCGGCTGGCAACCCCTGAATATACCGGTTAATCTTGCGAGACACCGGCGTCACTTGCTCTGGCACCAACCGTGCCATGTCGTTGAACTTGGTCGTGTATTGTTGGTGGGTCATCGTTCCCGCTTCCAACTGCAGGAACTCTCTCTCAACTCTGTCCATCTCTCGACGAGGACTAAACTCCTCGATCACCATCCTCTTCAACTCAGACCACTTCAATTTCCCAATGGCCCTGCTACCCTCGGCCTGGACAATATTGTCCCACCAGCACAATGCCGTCCCCGTAAACGAGTGGGTAGCAAACTTTACCTTCTTATCCTCCTGGCAGTCACTGATATCAAGGACCGCCTCCATCTCTCTCACCCATTGGTGAGCATCAGCAGCCGTACCCGAACCATCAAAAGTCGGAGGCTTGTACCTCATAAATTTCCCGTAGTCACAACCGGGCGTTCCCCCTAACCTGTTCTTCCTCCTCTTCCTCTTCGTCATCGGACAATACCGTTTCTGCCTCTGTCTGTTGCTGTCTACCGGAGGACCGTCTCCTCCCTCGTCTATCCTCCTCTCGTACTGCCTTTATCGCTTCGGTCATTACAGTCGGTAAGATCGTCTGCATAACCTGGTGTACTTCCTCAATCACTGCCTCCTTTACCGAGGCTCTCAACTTGGCGCTTTCGTCCGTCTCTTCCTGGTGAGGAATCTCGTTCTCCTCACGAACTACTTTCTCTTTCCTAAGTCTTCCTCGCGTGATACGCGGCTCGTCACCACGTTCACCATCACGGGAAGCATCAGATGATCTATCACCGACCATCTTCTATCACACTGAAAGATTAAAACACCAACACGATCATTCAAGGAAATAGCTCAGTTTATGTTAAGTACAGTAAGTCCCTAATTACAGTGGCCAGTTGTGATTAGCCACTTACTCTACTCTTCGTACCCCGAGCATCACCTATCCTGACTACATTAGTATCTCAGTCTAACAGTACACGTCATTCACATAACAAGCGCACATAATACCAGTTAATCTTTAAGAAAATACCTGATGGCACGCGACTACTCAGATGGCATTCTCATTCTCCCTGTCCCATTCTCAGTTTAAGTTTAGGTTTATTATGAAAATTACCCATTTTACTTAAACTTTTGCTCTGATACCAACTTGTAAGGCCCCGCTCACCGGGCACCTTACTGTTGGTTCTTCATCGCACATATGACGTACATAATGTATATAATCATAAAACAACGCAGCGGAAATGATAAAATATATACATTCTCATTCATTCATAAAAGTCATTACATCATTGACTCGATTACAAAATGCAACTTTCTCTACTCTGTCTCTCCTCATAGGATCATACAGCGACCTCTAGAGGAGATATTAAGTTCAAAAACATAAAATTTATATTTTATTACTTAAGAATATTCCTTAGGTAATTCCGTACATCGGAACCCTGACGGAATACTCTTGACACTCTCATGCAACATACTTTGTTGCATGTACTATGCACACGCATCCAATGCGTGGCGAACTTATCAAAATTAAAGGAGATTTCTTGAGTAATCTCGTTTATTCAGATCCTCAAGAAATCTCATAATGACATGCAACGTGATGTGTTGCGAATATTATGGACCCGCAACCCATGACGTTGCAGCATTATCAACTGGAGAATGCCCTCCCAAAAGAGCTGAGTAGCCGCCTCGTGCCATCCTCAGCAACACTACCTGCGAACTGGAAAACACATAAAAGTCAGCGTTGCTGAGTGAGTTCTAGTTTTATAATAAAACATACTTTCATTCTCATTAACTGTTCTTTCTTACATGTGTTCACACATCATACGTACACGTAGATAATAATATTATTATTATCTCATCACTCATTGCTTACTTTCATTCGTGTACACTTCATCATTCTCTTTACTTTCATACATACATACTTCACGTACTTTTGTACGTACTTTACTTTCATTCTTACATTCACTACTTACGTTCGAACATTCATTACATTCATTCATACTTTCATTACTTTCGTTCGAACGTTCATTACATTCGGTGACATGTACAATACCCCACTTTCATCATACATACTACTGGTGCTGGACCTGTGGTGGTTAGCCACGAACGTTGTGCACAAAGCTGATCCAGTCACCTGGGGTAAGTACATGCACCGCTTATCTTTCACTTCACTACTAACATACGTTAGCCGAGTCTCTTGCAGTGCGCGACTGCTCACCTCAGTGACAATCTTATGATTGCCTGCTAACCGAGTCTCTTGCAACACGAAGTTGCTCACCTCATTGTCAATCTCAATGATTGACCCGATGTACATCCTTCGGGGTAGCTAACCCGTACACCGTTGAGCTAACACCTGCCAGGGGTGTGCACCTCCTTCATTTGCTTGCAAGCCTTTCTTACTTTCTTTCATTAATGCATGCATTCATTCATCATGTTCCTTCTTTCATTATCTTTCACTTTACGTTCTTAATACATTCATTTCTTTCGTTCATTCGTTCACGTAAAGTTATTAAAGATAAAACACATATACATAAGGAACTACATACTTACATATCATCAGTATTCACCATTTATCATGGCAACATCATACTAACATACATACATCATACTAGCATACATACATCATGCATACACTTCTACATTCACTCACATCAGCCCTGTCGGGCGACTGAACTACCACCAGTCGCATGTCCTCCATGCGACTGGGCCATGCGATTGGGCTACCATGCGAATGGGTACTCATACATGCGGTTGAACTTCCTTCCGTACGACTAGACACTATACGACTGGGCTATATGCGACTAACTCTTAACCGTACGACTCAACTACTCTGCGATTGAACTCATGCGACCGAAACTCTCAGTCGCATCAACTATAGTGCGATTGAGGCTCAGTCGGGCGTCTGAACCTCAGTCGGGCGATTGGACATCAACTTTCACTCATTCGGCCGAATGGCCCTTCAGTCGCATAACCCTAACTGGGCAGCGACTGGAGTTCTTCACAAACTGCAGTCGCGAACCCCCGCACCCAAACTCTTCTTACACCCATTTTTAGCCCAAATCGACCCTCCCTAGCCTCAGGGATTCATACTAGGACATCATACAAGCATATACAAGTCCTACTACTTACTAGAACACATTACTCATGAATTTACCCAAATGGGTCAAATGTACACTATCTCAAAACTAGGGTTTTAATGTGTCTCCAGCCCCAAAATCGTTAGAAAACATGTAAATGAGGGGTCCTAGAACTCATATTGTCAGGTAGGAGTTGGTGAGCTTCGATTTAGCTTGCTTCTCGACAATCGGGCAGCACCTTCCCTCTTTCTTTCTCTTCTCGGTCTCTTTCTGCTCTCTATCGCCCTCTGCTCCCTCTCCCCGACTGAAAAATGGGAGGAGAGTGGAGCTACTCCCCTTTTATACCCACAGCTCAGTCGCATCTGGTCCAGGGGCGACTGGACCTTCAGTCGCATCAACTCTATGCGATTGGACCCCAATCGCACATGTTCCATGCGGCTCATACTCCATTCGGGCGGTTGAACTCCAAACGTGCGGTTGAGCTTCAATCGGCCGAATAGCCATGCGGTTGACCTTCAGTCGCATAGATCACAGGCGACTGAGGCTCAGTCGCATAGCCTGCCAAAAGTTAGACTTCCGGGTGTTACACATTAGCTGTCAGATTCATCTTTAAGAATCTTGATTCTTAAATCCCTCAATCCAACCAACAATTCAAATCAAAACACGATTGATACATCAAACCCAAAAGGCATACCTCATTCGTGTAATAACCTCCTTTAAAAAACTCGTCCAAATGCTCATCGGATCATCCGAAACCACCAAACACCACCACCACGCCACCGCCACCGCCACCACCACAACCTCCACCTCCACCGTCGTCAGATCCCCAATAACCTGCTGCAACTCCTCCACCGATGGTGCAAAAAGAGCAACAGTCCGACGCTCTGCTACTGCGACAACTCTCCGTATCATTTCGAGAACTCGAAGCCGACGAAGCACCTCCTGATAAACCTCCACCTTCGGCCTCCGTTTCCGACTCGCCACCGCCACGGCAGAGGAAAACGATCGAGATAAAAACAGAGTTGTTTCATGGTCGATTCATCTTCTTCATCACTGCGATTAGTATTTCATCTTCTTCATCACTGCGATTAGTAGCTGGCTGTGAAGATGGATAGGGATTAGGGTTTTAGTGGTGTGAGGTCGGTGGCACTGTAGCCACCGACATGTCTTTAATATAGATATATAATACTTTACATCTTGTCGAAATGCGGTTGCAAATAATGGCATTAATAATATTATTTTATTGTGATCTTATTATTATGGTTTTACAACACTACTATCGTATCAGTTTAAAAATGTTTGTATATATATGATATGTTTATGAATGTAAATAATAAAAATAACTAATGATATTAAATAATACGTAACATAAACTAAATTAAAAGTATATTTACTAAAAATGTATTTTTCATGTAATAAATATTTAATAACATACAAGGAAAAACATGAATTTTCGTCATCTAAAAAGCTTTATGTTTGAAATTTTGCGACAGTTTTGCGACCAAGATGATAATTTTGTCACTAAGTGGTCGGAAGTTCCGACCATTTTCAGACTATATTTTTTATTTTTTAGTTTTCCTGATGCTGAACATTAGGCCAAGGATACGGGATTCATCTAGTCGTGGTCGTGGTCGTCAACAAAGTTTAGAGACTAGTCCAGGGTTTAGCGGAACATTAGACCGAGGATACGGTGGTAGTAATAGTCAAGCTGGTGAGGGTGATCACATGGCTGATATGGATGATGTGTTTCGACATTATAGAGGAACACAACGTGGGGATACGGGGCTCTCATCATACGGGATATGATGGATCCCAAGATATGGGATGTGTAGGATCACAACATGAGTTTGACAGACATAACGATGGTGCAGAATCCGTTGATGATGAGGATTCAGATGCTGAGCTTAACGCAGACATGCACTCTGGTCCCTTCCAGCATGGCTCGAATGCCGCATACACACCTCCTGACCCTTATCAGAGGCTACCTATCAACACAGGTTGGGAAAAAGTATGTATTTGTAACAAAAAATTACATTTATTATTTGTTTTATAATTATACTTATTTGTTTATTTTGATCTTGTAGGTTTGGAGATTATAGGGCCTATAGGGCGGCTAAAAAGATACTCGAGGAGAACCTTGAGGGACCTTGAGAAACATTCAGAGATATCCCCAAGGAAGCAATTAAGAGCATGTTTGAAAATTTTAGGGTAACTATATCAGTTAATAATTTGTATATCTTATTGTTGTTTGTTTTAAGTTTGTATTATTAACTTTACCTTTTATTTTTACACACCATTTGTAGTTGGAATCAGGCTCATGAATTTGCCATTAAAGATGGATTCGAATATATATTGAAAAAACGTTACCTAGACATGATGTTGGATCAAAGAAAAGAATCTGCAAATAGAGCGAGGGATGCTGGTCATTTTATCCCTTCAGGTGGATTTAACTACGCCATTCAACGTAACTTTTCCCCGGGCTTATGGCAGGGTGACATATGGCATCAGTTATGTGATGTAAGCAAGTTATTATATATATTTTTTGTATTATATTATATTTAATTTTTGTATTATAGTACTTATATTTTACTATTTATAGATATTTAGCACCGAGGAATTTGCTAAGAAGTGCGATAGCTCTGGTGTGACATCTAGACATACCGGCGGCTCCATCGGATATGATGAGCATCGTAATCGCTTGGTAATTTAATCATATTTATGAACTTTAGTAATTCCTTGTTTTTAGATTTAACACAAACGTTTTACACTCAATGTTTATATGTAGGAAAAGAAGCTTGGTCGAGAAGTCACAATGAAGGAGCTATTTCTACACACCCATCTTACTAAAGAGTCAAAACGTTTATATTGGCTGGACAATTTGATGAGAGCTCAGAGGAGATGGAATTTTGCACTGGTCGATCAAAAGAAGTTTTCGTAAGTTACCTTCACTAATACAATAATTATTGCATCAACTATTAGTATGGTAACTATCGTGTTGTAACAAATTGTAGGAGAGTTACTCGAAAAACATGATTCAAAAATACGGTTGTGACGAGACTCAGCATCCGTTGGGTGACATCGATGTGAGGCAAAGTAG
This sequence comes from Flaveria linearis, assembly GCA_024085815.1. Taxonomy (NCBI): domain Eukaryota; kingdom Viridiplantae; phylum Streptophyta; class Magnoliopsida; order Asterales; family Asteraceae; genus Flaveria; species Flaveria linearis. The sequence continues at coordinate 86,624,265 of CM044005.1, read as the reverse complement.
CACGGGGAGGGTCGAGAGCTCTATGGTATAGGATCTTCGGATCCTCATTTCGTCGTGACCGGGACTCATTCATCATCTTCCTTTTCGGGACCATCACATGCTGAGTTTCAGCGATCGCAACAAGAGGTATCTTAAATTTTTTTATTGTAATAAATTGTCATCTTTTTTATCGTATTCAGATTAATTATAAATATTTGATATTGCTTATATTCAAATTTGTGAAATTCCTACGGTATATTTTTATGTGTAGACTATAAATATTAGAAAACAATAAAAAATTAACATTGCTCACCTTAGATTAATCCTTTGGCTATGTTGATACTCATTTATTATTCACATAAGTATATGTTATTTTATTTGTATGTACATTGCTACTATTTGTTCATTTTAATTAGATATTCAATTTGTTATTTATGCTAACAAGTTGGAATTCATTTACTGTTCAAATAAGTATAGCCAATGTATGTTCTTGAAACCATATATGTGTGTGGATCTTGCAAATTAATAAAAGTAATTATTTTTTTGTTTTTGTTGACTCGATTCTTTACCTTCACTCGTTTTGACCTAACTTATTTTGACTAGGTCCATATGTTGGCCTCTCCATGTCCCAGAAACTTCTATATTTTTCCATTGACTATGCGTAAGTGTATATATGCAGTTCGAGCGATGTGTGAATGAACAGGTGGAACAACAAGTGAATGAGCAAATGCAAAGACAAGTTGCTGAAATGGAGCGACGTATGCAAGAAGAGTTGCAACAAAAAGTGGACTTGTTATTGAGTAAACTTGGTAATAATCTCGGCAATCATCCACCGTTGTAGTCATATTTATCATAATTGTTTTGGATTATGTAAGTTCATGGATTGTAGTTGGATTACGTAAGCACATGGATTGTATTTGGATTATGTAATGATATTTGGATCTAGATGCAATTAGGTATTTTTAAGATTTTTCTGCTTTTCTTTTCCATAGAAAAATCTAGTTTTTTCACTAAATTAATACAAATCATTAAATCAAACATTTGGACGGAAATTTGTTACAAATTGTTGTCAGTATTTTGTCGGAAACATTAAAAGAAAAAATCAACTTTTGGTCGAAAGTTTGTCAGAAACTTTTATCAGTATTTTGTTGGAAACATACAAAATAAACAAAATTACGAGTTAATACCACGTTAGACTTTTGTCAGAATCTTGTCAGAAAAGGAAACACTAACTTGTCAGAAAGTGGACGAAAAATATCATCGAAAAGTTGTCGGAAATAGTTTCTAACAAGCTTTTTCCCAACCAAACTAAAATAGTCGGCATTTTGTCGGAAATAAGGATTTGCGACCATTTTCCGACAAATACGCTTGTCGGAAACCTCATACTTTTCTAGTAGTGTCTTTGGTATGGGGTAATGGAATGGAGGAAGAAATTGAATTGTTGAAGAAATAAAATAAATAATTACATTTCATTGTCTTATTTGGTTCTCAAACGAATCATTATTTATGTTGTTTGTTAGGTCGGAAAATAAAAAGAAATAGAATACAAAATTGGAGGCGGTGGTGATGACTGGTTGCGGTGGTAGCGATGGTGAGTGATGGTGGTTCCAGATGGTGGCAGCCAGTGGTGGTAGGCGGCGGCGGTGGCGGTGGTGACCAGTGGGTACTGGTGGGTGTGGGTGGTTTAGCTAGTGGTGGCGGCAGTTGGTTCTCAGTGGTGGTGGTTTGAGGCGATGGTGGTTACTAGTAGTGGTTGTGGTGGTGGTGGCTGACGGTGGCCGGTGGTGGCTAGTGGTGGTGGTCGGCGGTGGTGGTGGTGGTGGCCATGGTCATGGTGATGGTGGTGGCGGCCATGGTGGTGATGGTGGTTTGAGGATGAAAAAATAAATGGAATGAATAAAAGAAAGGAGATGAACGTAATGAATTTGGTGTGTTCGGAGGGAATGAGATAATCTATGTAAGGGTCCATTTCATTTCATTCACCAATCCTAAATGGTTCATTTTATTTTGGTTCTCATTCCTGTATATCAAATGTTACTTTATTGTGAGATTAATTTTGTCATGACTGTAAATGTTACCTTATTGTGAGATTAATTTTGTCATGGCTGTTAGAAACCAATTGATATAGAATAAAATTTGTTAGTTTACATTTTTTAAACTCACTTTTACTATTAGGATTTTCTGGGTTAAAATTGTAATAAGTTTTTTTTATTACATCCTAAAATCATGAACAAGCATAATGATTCATCCCGTGTAAAACATATTATGAATTTATATAATTTATATTATATACACAAATCTATAAGCTAGCATATATATAAATATAACAGGATGGCTTTAGTTTTTTAAATTTAAATTTATTAAGTTCAAAGTTAATTTTAACATATCAAGTATCATTATTACGTGTCTTAACTAAAATAAATTGTACTTTCCCATATATTTATTAAAAAAGTTAACATTTACACCCTGGTAATGACAAACCCCACACCATCATCCCCGACCCCAAACACAACGGTCATCTCCTTTTTGAATAACATAAACCCTAATCTCTTACAAAACACCATAACTCCACCGTTTTCTCTGCGCTCTCCTTCTAATAATGAAGATCGTCCTCTAACAACTCAAATTCCCAAACACCCAGAAGAAGATTCCACTGTAAATCAAGACTCTGAAGTCGATTTCTAATGGGTTGTTTTCTTGGTTGTTTCGGTCCTTCAAAGGATCGAAAACGAAGAAAACAGAGGTACAAGGCGATCCGTATAGATCAAGTAAGATTGCTTTAATTTCCCCCTTTTGTATTGCGTGTTTACATCTGTTATTGGTCATCTCATGTTTCATTCCCAAGAAATTGAAGAAATTTGCTTATCTGATAGATTGGTTATGGTAGATTTGTGAGATTTGGGTGGCCGATTTTGGTTGTTTTGTTTGAATTTGATCTTGAATGTTATAATGTTTGATTGGTGAATCTGTTAACTACCTAAAAGAGCTTAAATTTTGACTTTCTTATACTTGAATATGTGTTGCAGAATCCTATAAGTCAAAATCTTGTGCACGATGATGTATCTCTGGTACAGAGCATCAAGGATAAGCCCTCTAATTCACTTGCAGAATTAAAGTAACTCATGGGTTTCTTGATTTTCTATCTGTTTTTTTATTTTATTTGGGGACTCGGGTTTTTTCCTGAAAACGTGTTCTGTTTTTAATATCTTTTGCAGTAGAGGAAAGATCGAGGAACCGTTGAACTTGAGTACCAGGAAGAAAGTGACATTTGATGCAAATGTTACAACCTATGAGCATGTTCAAGTCTATGACAGTACTGAATCTTTATTGGAAAGAAATGAAAAAGGCGAGACCTTTCCCAAGTCTGGTCAAACAATTCCCCTCTCGGGTCAAGAGAGGGTTCTGATGTCATGAATGTTGGATCCTATCCACCGAATTACAGGTATGGGAATTGCGTTGAAAGTGATGATGAAGTTGAAGACTCAGATTATGAGGATGAAGACGATGATGTTCTAGATGATGAAGAAGATTATGACAATGAAGATGGAATCATATGTCAAGAAGTATGGCGTGAATCGAATCCAATCCCAATTCCATTGGAATCAAGAATTGAGTCCTCTTTGAATCCGGTGTTGAAACCTGTCGAAAATCTTACACAATGGAAAGCTTTGAAGTCAAAAGGAACAGTAATACAATCACAACGTCCATTGAATACCAATCCACAAAAGGAGAATTCTTCTTTGAATTCCACTTCATTCCCACCCAAGAATCAGAATCAAGAAACAGCAGTGGATGCTAGTCTTTCGAATTGGTTAGTTTCTTCTGAGAAAAACACACCAAATAACAAACAGGTTGGACGCTATAACCCTGATCTTGAGCCCGTTTCCTCTGGAAAAAATTTCTCTCAAGAATCAACAACTACAACAGTAAAGAGCATTGAAGACAGACCAATTTTAGGGGCGTTGACTGTAGACGAGCTGAAACAATTGTCAGGGTCATCGTGTACACCAAGAAAGTCACCTGGCCGAAGCCCTGATGATATGCCTATAATTGGTAGTGTTGGGAGCTACTGGAGTCACTCGGGCTCAGCCCAATCTTTGAACTCAACTTCATCATATAAAGGCATACCGAATACCACCAGCAAGTATAGAGAGGTATATTTACATATTTTGGATGATATATGTATTTAAAATAGATGGTATGTTTGTTTGTTTGTTTATCCAATGAGTTAAAAACATGTCTGACTTGATTGACCCGTTTCCCTTTTAGCAAAATTATTATTTTGGCCCGTTTGAGATGAACGACAACCAAAGTAAATTGGTCACCTCTAACTTGTGGTGTGGTGGTACTTTGTGTACAGGATAAAAAGGTAAATTGGCATAATACACCATTTGAAACAAGATTGGAGAGAGCTTTGAACAGAGATGCTGCTGAGTGATGAACCTTAGAAGTGTGTGCTCTATTTCCATTTCTTTTAGTGTTGTGAGATTTTGTTTTGGGGTCTCATGTGTGTCTTTTTGGTTTTTGCACAGTTTTATTTAAGGGTTGGTTTGTTGTAATTCTTTTATTTTGGTGGTTATCAATATAAAGATTTGGGTTAATTTGTTCTATGTATTTCACATGTTCCCTCATCTTGCAAAAGGATCAAGCCTAAACTGGAACTGAAAAAATGAATATGAAAATGTAAATGAATATTGTGTTTGGAAGTATGAAGTTCTTAGTGTTGGATGATGTACGGGTTCGGTTACGTCACGTTACCAACCGAGCTATGACCCGTAAGAGTTACACCTTGGGCAACAAATATTAAGTCCACTTAATTTGATTAACTGGCGCTTACGAACTATATCGGGTTTTTATAACTTATAATTGTTATAAATTATTTAGTATAAATGTTTATTTATTAAGCATTGAATAAATAGATTCCGTTTTAATCGAATTATTATTGAGGTGCAAATTGTTCAACAACTCCATGATTTAAATTGTTCAACAACTCATGAACAACTCCATGATTTAATATTGTTCAACAACTCCATGAACAACTCCATGAATTACTCATATATTTGAAGTTCAATTCACAGAAGGAGAAATTGAAAAAACCTCCCCTCCTTCCATATCTCTCTCTCTACCTTTATTCTGAAGTATGATGATGGATAGTTGAATTTTCTTTCCTATCACAAACAACCGATATATTTGATTGCAACCGTGGACCACGCCTCTTAGAGCCGCAACCACTGTGTTCCAATTTAGTGTTCGTTGATTCTAGCGTTCATTCGTTGTCCCTCGGTGTCTCAAACGGTTAATTATTAACCACAAATGTATATTATATCTCATCAGTAGGTTATTTATATTCTGTATTTGCATTGTTTGTAACCCAGATCCTGTCGGGTTCATTCTAGTTTTATTATTACTCCGCTGCGTTAACTGTTATTAATCTGATTAATAATTATCAAAACTGTTTTTGATAAATAAACTAACGATGATACCACTGAATCCAACAGTGGTATCAGAGCCAGGCTTACAACATGCAAATCAGATCCGGTCTGTTAACTGGTTATAGATCACAAACTTTAAAATTATTTGAAGTTTCTGATTTATATTATTTTAGGCAACTTGTTTATTTTGGTTAAATATTTATTAACCAAAAGATTGCCCGTATTATTTTGATTGTGTTTTAATATGTAAATCTGGCTAGACCCTGTGGTTGAATGGTTGTGATGTGATTTGTTATTGTTAAAGTTTTTGGTTTTATGGTTTTTGGCCCATTTGATGGCTCAAAGTTGTAATAGATTAGAGTTTTCTTTTATTTTGTATTTCTTTTGTAAATATTGTAATATTTGAAGACCGAAGTCAAAACTGGAGACAAGACGAATCAAGGAGTCAGTGGGAGCCCATCAAGACAACTAGATGCACTTAGGTCCATCCTTGTGGTTGTTTTGTGTTTTCACCCATGACCTAGCTTGATCTCGCTATTTGGCTCTAGCGAGATCAAACAATCATAGCCATTAGATTTACATATTATTTTGCTATTATGGTTGCTTTATTTTATATCACCCAACCTAATATCAAACTAATTAAAAAAAGTTTTTTTTACAATCAAAATAAATAACAAGTTTTAAACTTATTTTTACAACTTGTTAAATTATTAAAACAAATTGTTTGTTTTAAATGGGATAATCGGATAAGTTTTCAAATTCTAAATTAGTTTGAATTTCAAAACTTAAAACTTGATAATTTTTAAATTAAAATTAATTATCCATTTAAAAGGATAACTAGATAAGTTTTCAAATTTAAAATTAGTTTAAATTTTAAAACTTAAATCTTAATAATTTAAAATTATCAACTTAAAAATCGGTTGTCTATCTCGCGATGAACCTAGTTTTAATAGGGTATTAAAATCTGGTGTCCCAAGAGCTGAAAGGGTTCGTCATTTATTATCACGAACTATATATTGTAAAACTAACTTTTACGACGCACGTATAACTTAATTATACGTTATGTTTGACCCTATTCGGTAAACACTAAAATTGGATCCCATAGATAAAAATCAATAGTCTATTCCACCCTACTATAAGGAACACTTGGAACATTAAGCGAAACATCAGTGTTTGGAGCCACAGCACCACACTTGATGTGTAGTTTATTCTTTCAAGGTGCAAGGGTTTTTGTTGACACATCCGGCCCTTTCACAAGTAACTGTTTTAGGATGACTATTACTTTTCTCTCTTGTTACGTGCCACAGCTGTCTAGAGAGAAAAGTGGGCATAGATGAGGCTAAAAGTATCAATGCATTGACAAATGTTGTCGTTGCGGCCTCATACACGAGAGTTGTGCAATTTTCACAATTGATAAACATTGTCAGTCTGCCTAATCACTTAATAATGTTGCGTGCCCCAGCTGCCTTTAGTGACTGACCAAGCCAGATTCTCATTCCTTATTTAAAATTACTGTAAATGGGTCATTAATTAAAATAAGGAAACAATACATCGAAAATACTAATTAATTTATTTTTGCTTATAGATGTCTTCAGAAACCAACAACTCCTTCATTCTCAAGTCTGTTCTTGAGAAAGAGAAACTTGATAACACCAACTTTCTCGCATGGCACCGCAATCTGAGATTGGTTCTCAAGATGGCAAAAAAGCTCTATGTTATAGATAGCGCTGTTCCCAACGAGCTTGAAAACAATACGGCCGCAGCCCGTAGAACTTGGGAAAAATTTAAGGAGGATGCTGATGAGGTAGCCTGCCTTATGCTAGCCACCATGTCTCCTGATCTCCAGAAGAACATGGAGGACATGACTGCATTTGACATGATTGAGCAACTTAAGGGCATGTTTCAGAAACAGGCCCGACAAGAGCGCTATGATACCATGAAGCAGCTTATATCCTGCAAAATGCAAGTAGGCTCGCCTGTTAGTGCCCATGTGCTTAAAATGAAAGGGTACATCGACCAAATGGCCAAACTTGGTTATCCTATGCAAGATGAAATGGCAGTAGACTTGATTTTGAACTCCTTGCCTAGTTCTTACGACCAGTTCATAATGAACTTTAATATGAATGCGTGGGTTAAGAGTGTAGCTGAACTACACGGTATGCTCAAAACTGCTGAGCAAAACATACCAGGTAAAGCCAGTCAAATGTTGATGGTCCGATCTACTGGTGTTAGGAAACCAAACCCCAAGAAAAAAACTTATAACAATAAGGGTAAAGGTAAAGTTGTTGCTACCAAGCCTGCCACCAACAACAAACAGCTGGCTAAAAACAAAGCAGCGCCCCCTCCTGAGGAGCGACACTGTTTTGAATGCAATAAGATGGGACACTGGAGACGTAACTGTCCTGACTATCTAGCCAAGCTGAAGGTGAAGAAGGCCAATGGTGAAGGCTCTTCTTCAGGTATTCTGATTTATGTTATTAAACTTTTCACTGTTTCCAGCAACACATGGGTATTTGATACTGGATGTGGTTACCACATCATTAATGTCTTGCAGGAGCCTGAAAAGTGGAAGAAACTGAAACAAGGCGACATGGAGCTCATCGTTAGTGATGGGAAAAGAGTACCGGTTCTAGCAACTGGAACATATCATCTTTCTGTCCATCTGGTCTTGTAATTACTTTAAATAATTGTTTGTTTGCTCCTGGTTTAACCAGAAACATTATTTCAGTTTCTTTATTGTTTGAACAAGGATTCAAGTATGTTTTTAATGATGCTGTTATTTCTGCCTACTTGAATGATATCTTTTATTTTGAGGCTAAACCTCGAAGTGGTATTTATGAGATTGATATTCAAACAAACAATAATGTATATAATCTTTCTAAACGTATCAAATCAGGAATTAACGATATGTTTCTATGGCATTGTAGACTTGGTCACATAAGCAAGGCCCGTGTGAAAAGGCTTCAGTCCGAAGGGATTCTTGAATCCACAGGACCTGAATCTTTTGATGAATGCGAATCTTGCTTAGCTGGCAAAATCACAAAGGATCCTTTCACCCATGTTGGTGAACGGGCTAAGGATCTGTTAGCACTTATACATTCTGATGTATGTGGTCCTTTCAGAACCATGTCTAGAAATCACGAAAGATACTTTGTTACGTTTATTGACGATTATAGTCGATACGCCTATGTCTACCTTATGAAGCATAGATATGAAACCTTTGAAAAGTTCAAAGAGTTTCAGAACGAAGTAGAAAACCAACTTGATAAGACTATCAAAGTACTTCGATCAGATCGAGTGGAGAATACCTAAGCCAAGAGTTCACTAATCATCTAAAGGAATGTGGAATTGTTTCACAGTTCACTCCACCCGGCACACCCCAACTTAATGGCGTTAGTGAGAGGAGAAATCGAATCCTACTTAATATGGTTCGATCGATGATGTGTAGAACTAACTTACCTCACTCCTTTTGGAGTTATGCTCTTATGACGCTGCCCGCCTTGTCAATCTGGCACCGACTAAGAAGGTAGATAAAACTCCATATGAGATATGGCATGGGTCTAAACCCAATTTGTCTTATCTTAGAGTATGCGGATGTGATGCTTATGTCACTAGCGAGTCTAATGACAAGCTAGATCCTCGAGGCGAAAAGCTATTTTCGTTGGATACTATAATAGAAGCGAGTATTACTTTTACCATCCTGATGCAAATATGATTTCCATCAAAAGGAAGGCACATTTCCTCGAGAAAGAGTTTCTTGATCGAGGAACTGGAAGTAATATTGTGGATCTTGAAGAAATTCGAGAACCACAAACAAACGCTGATGTAGTCGGTGCGTCTGAACAACAAGAAATTGTTACTGATTCAGACATAAACACAAGCGTTCGCAGAAGTAGCAGAACTCGCAAAGAACCTGACAGATATCTTTGGAATCTAGAGGGTCCTGAGGTTCTGGTAGTAGCTGATTCTGGTAATGAACCTACTAACTACAAATCTGCTATCTCAGATCCGGAATCTGCGAAATGGCTAGATGCCATGAACGCCGAGATGCAATCCATGCGAGACAATCAAGTCTGGGACTTGGTTGAGCTATCTCCCGGTTCACGGGCTGTAGGGAGCAAGTGGCTTTTTAAGAGAAAAACCGACATGCATGGAAATGTACACACCTATAAAGCATGGCTATTTGCGAAAGGTTTCACTCAAACTCAAGGTGTTGACTATGATAAAACTTTCTCACCCGTTGCTATGATCAAATCGATTAGGATATTGCTTGCCATAGCCGCGTACTATGATTACGAGATATGGCAAATGGATGTCAAAACCGCTTTTCTAAATGGCCATCTCTCTGAAGATGTCTATATGGTTCAGCCTAATGGTTTTGTTGATCCACAATATCCAAATAAGGTGTGCAAACTGAATAAGTCCATTTATGGACTTAAACAGGCATTCCGTAGCTGGAATCTTCATTTTGATCAGAGAATCGTCGAATTCGGTTTTGTCAAAAGTGAAGATGAGCCTTGTGTTTACAGAAAGGCTAGTGGGAGCACTATATCGTTCCTCATATTGTATATGGATGATATACTGATCATTGGAAACAATATCTCAATGCTTAACGAAGTTAAAAATTGGTTGGGAGCTTGTTTCGCAATGAAAGATCTTGGAGAAGCTGCTTACATTCTAGGAATAAAGATCTATAGGGATAGATCTAAGCGGCTTCTAGGGCTTAGTCAAAGCACATACATAGACAAAATGATGACGCGCTTTAAGATGGAAAACTCCAAGAAAGGAGGTGTTCCAATGACTAAAGGTACCGTGTTGAACAAATCACAATCTCCTTCAACGGACATTGATATTAAGCGAATGGAAAAGGTTCCATATGCTTCAGCGATTGGTTCCATCATGTATGCTATGTTGTGCACTAGACCTGACGTCTCGTATGCCTTGAGCATTACTAGCCGTTATCAGCAAAACCCTGGCTTTGCCCATTGGACTGCAGTTAAGAACATTCTGAAGTACTTGAGAAGGACTAAAGACATATTTTTAATATATGGAGGAGTTGAAGAACAGCTCACTGTAAGATGTTACACTGATGCTAGTTTTCAAACTGACCGAGACGACTCTCGCTCACAATCTGGTTTTGTATTCACACTCAATGGTGGAGCCATCTCTTAGAAAAGTTCCAAGTAAAGTGTGGTGGCAGATTCTACCACTGAATCTGAATACATTGCAGCATCTGATGCTGCAAAGGAAGCTGGTTGGATGAAGAAGTTCATAGCCGATCTCGATGTGGTTCCAAGTATTCAGCAACCAATCGAGATATTTTGTGATAACACAGGTGCTATTGCTCAAGCCAAAGAGCCCGGATCTCATCACAGGGCCAAGCACATTCAGAGGAAGTTTCATTATATACGGGACATAGTGAAACAGGGAGACATCATGATAAAAAAATCGACACAGATCAAAACCTAGCAGACCCGTTTACTAAGCCCATGACTCAGAACAAGCATGATCTGCATAGAAATACGATCGGGCTTAGATTAGCTAGTGATATGTTTTGATTTAGTATTTGGATGTATGAACTTTTAAACAGTTATACTTTTGAATTCATTTTGATCTACTGATATAGATACAATTATGAATCCTATAACTGTGTTCAATTTTAATACATTTAATCCATGGATATTGTATTCTAAATTATCCATAGTCGGTCAGACTTGTGGGAACAATTCTGAATTAAGACTATTCTGAATTTAGACTCAAGGAGTTGACTTCCAAATTCACAGACCTCAGTATGAATGACGTTGGATGTAACTCGCCACAAACCATCTTTATTATAAGATGCTTTGATACTGGTATACTCATTTAGTATCCTATGACCTGAGATGCATACTAGAACTTCCGTTTACCGAGGGTTATTCTCTGATCACTGTCAACCGCTGTCGCGTAACTGCCAGTCATAAAGGCTTTGGTTGGGAATAATTCTGAAGTTCAGTGGGAGTTGTATGTAGTCAATAAGAGATTCTGTACTCTTACGTTATATGTAACAGTTAGACATCGTGGCGCCCTCGTTGATTCAAACTGGTGAAGTGTGAGGCCTCACCCAAACTGACTGTGTGTTTGATTGGACCATTTTGAATCTAGATCGAGAACTATAATGATTGAGTCCTATATGAGAATTAATCTCAATGACTCAATTGATGTCTTTTACAGAAAGGATAAATGACTATGATCACCATAAGTTTATTGTCTTGTTATAGTAAAATGATACTAGAAGAAGATGTTTGGTTAATGACTTTAAAGTGTCATACCTTGTTGGGGGCAGCCATGTGCAGCTAGAGCGCCGCTGACTGTCTACGTGGAATTTAACCGAATGTCGTCCAAGTGGGAGCTTGTTGGATGATGTACGGGTTCGGTTACGTCACGTTGCCAACCGAGCTATGACCCGTAAGAGTTACACCTTGGGCAACAAATATTAAGTTCACTTAATTTGATTAACTGGTGCTTACGAACTATATCTGGTTTTTATAACTTATAATTGTTATAAATTATTTAGTATAAATGTTTATTTATTAAGCATTGAATAAATAGATTCCGTTTTAATCGAATTATTATTGAGGTGCAAATTGTTCAACAACTCCATGATTTAAATTGTTCAACAACTCCATGAACAACTCCATGATTTAAAATTGTTCAACAACTCCATGAACAACTCCATGAATTACTCATATATTTGAAGTTCAATTCACAGAAGGAGAAATTGAAAAAACCTCCCCTCCTTCCATATCTCTCTCTCTACCTTTATTCTGAAGTATGATGATGGATAGTTGAATTTTCCTTCCTATCACAAACAACCGATATATTTGATTGCAACCGTGGACCACGCCTCTTAGAGCCGCAACCACTGTGTTCCAATTTAGTGTTCGTTGATTCTAGCGTTCATTCGTTGTCCCTCGGTGTCTCAAACGGTTAATTATTAACCACAAATGTATATTATATCTCATCAGTAGGTTATTTATTTTTTGTATTTGCATTGTTTGTAACCCAGATCCTGTCGGGTTCATTCTGGTATTTTATTATTACTCCGCTACGTTAACTGTTATTAATCTGATTAATAATTATCAAAACTGTTTTTGATAAATAAAGTAACGATGATACCACTGAACCCAACACTTAGTAGTTCAAAATTTATGTTCTTTTTTAGTATGCTATTCAAAATATTGTCATTGGTTGGTCTCGTGAAAAGGAACATTATTGTTCCATCCACAACCTGTCATCTTTGTAAGGCGCATTTGGAATCTTCGGATCACATTCTTAAAAAATGCTGAGAATCCGAAGCATTTGGAGATTGGTTCAAGGTTGGATTAGGTGCTCATCACTGCAAGCTTTAACATGAAAGGAGATGCTTGATATTCCATCAAAACCTGCCTGTGACAAAAACTTCAAATTGATCATCAGTTCTATCATCCAAGCTGTGATGTGGCATATATGAAAAAGAGGAATGATTGTTGCTTCAATGGGGTTAGTCGTAGCTCTCCTTCGCTGGCGGATGACATCATGGCAACTTTGTTCTTATGAGTCAAGGATAGGTGTAAATTTCATAGTTTGGAATGGGCTAATTCGTGTGATTTTTTCGTTTCTTTATTCTAATGTTATCCTTTTCTCGTGTTCTTTGTCATTTTTGCTAGCTTCTTGCTAGTGTGGTTTAATATATATCGTTTGTTGCTAGGCAAAAAGAATATAAATAACTTTCTGTAGAAAGTTTCCTTAATTTGAAGTCCCATTAAGGGCTTTCTACTTAACAAACAATACATAAACTAAGAGGCTGTTTGGCAGCATCTGATTGAATAAGTGCTTAACCTGTAAGAGGTCTGAACCAGTAAGAGGTCTGAACCAATAATTGTTGAACCAGTTTAAGTCTGTTTGGTCGGACATCTGAATAACTGTATAAAATGACTATTTTACCCCTCTAACTATTTTAACTACCATACCAATAGATCTGCAAATCATCACAACTAAACACCTAAAATACATTCAAACAACAAACAATAAACAATTACAATCAGCAGCAGCAAATCATCACAAACAATATACAATTACAATCAGCAGCAGCAAAACAATTACACCCAAAATACATTCAAACAACAAACAATAAACAATTACAATCAGCAACAGCAAATCATCACAAGAATCTATCAATTACAATCCATAAACCACCAATATACTGCATATCATCATAAGTAAACACATTCAAACACCCCTTGGCACCAGCATAGATCTGCAAATCATCACAACTAAACACCCAAAATCATGCCATTTAACCCAAAATCACAAGTAAGCACCCAAAATCATCACAATCAGCAGCAACATATCCAAAATCTTCACAATCAGCAGCAGTAAACAACAAACAATAAACAATTAACAACAAATCTCATCTAGTTGCAAAGGTTAGAGGATTATTAATCCGAACCTTAACGGGTCCGACAGATCGAGGGGGCGGCGATTGGAGGGGCGCCGACTTGAGCACCGGCGATTGGAGGGGGCGGCAAATCGGGCGTCGACTTGGAGGGGCCGCGACTTCGAGGGGCGGCGACTTGGAGGGCGGCGATTAGAGTCGATAGATCGATTGGGGGAGATCGATGGGGGAGGTCAATGGTTGTGTTTTGGGTTAGAGGTTAGTAAACATCTGACCTAATAAGATGATAATCAGAGGTGGAATAAGAGGTTGTGTCAATAAGGGGTTGTTAAACCAAACAACATGATCTTGTTAAACCAAACAACATGGTCTGACCGGGTCAGACATAAACATCTGACCCGTGTCAATAAGAGGCAAACAAACACAGCCTAACTTCCTAATAGTTAAAGGCAAGTTGGTCGCTTGTTTAAGGAGTATTTGAGTGTTATTTATTTGTCTTACATGCATATACTTTTAGTGGTCCTATGAAGATTTCTTAAGGTCTATACAATTACTCTTGACATAGAAAGGATTCGTAAGCTACACTTGACTTGAGCTCATTGCTTGGTATGGATTTCTTTGAAGTGAAGCATCTGCTCTACTATATGAAAGTGTTGTTTGTTTTTCTGCAGCAAAATGTTTACAGTCTGCAAACCACATCTGCAGACATATGCAGGAGAATAGATGAACCAAATCTATGCAGTCTGCAACAAGAATAGTGTCTGTTTTTAACGCCTGCATGGTGGGTGGTGGTGGACCGTGGGTGGTGGTGGTGGCAGACGGTGGGGTGGAGGCGGACGGTGGTGGAGGAGGACGGTGGTGGAGGCGGACGGTGGTGGAGGCGGACGGTTGTAACATCTCGTAATTTTGAAATAATTTAAAGTTAATAAATAATAATAATAATAATAATAATAATAATAATAATAATAATAATAATAATAATAATAATAATAATAATAATAATGATAATAATAATAATAATAATAAAGTCCAGGGGGTAATTATGACAATTCAAAAACTTAAAACCTAAGTTTTAGCATAAAATGATAAATGAATAAACCACAGGGACCATTATTGTAAATTAAATTTTACAACCCAACCCCCCGACCCCTTTTCCCCCTTGATTTTCCGGCTGAAGACCGAAGAAGCTCCGGCCGAGCTCCGGCGAGGCCAAAAACACGAAAATTATTCAAATTTTAAACTCAAAACCGGTACCAATCGATCCGTGAGCAAGATTCGAGTCAATCAATACACTTTAATCATGTTGATACAGCTCACAATCCACTCTCGATCCATTTTAATTTTGAATACGATCACAGCTCAAAAACCCGCTCAAATTTTAATTATAATCAAATTAAACCTACCTTAACAATCCTATATAAATTCCCAATCGAACTCAGCTTCCAATTGCACCTAAAACAAACACAAACACCCCATCGATCACCATCTTCATTATCGACCTGCAACCTAATCGAAATCAACCTTCTGAGCTCTCTTAATCCAAATTGATTGAGGGTAAATCACCATTTACTCTCTAAGAAGCTACCCACGAGGTTAATTTGATTATCATCATCCGTTGCACACTAATCACACTCACCCTAGGTCGCGGCTTATCGATCATCTGTTCTTGACGATTTGGGTTCTAAAACAGGTAATTAAACACTCCTATCTACTCGATTTTACAAAGGGAGCAAAAGCCCCATGATCTAAATCGACAACAACATTGATTTGGCATTCAATTTGGATCAAATCATTTTAGGGTTCGAACGGATTTGGGGATTTTAGAAATTAGTGTTTTTATAAATTAAAAACTGTTTCTTATCGCGGCTACAAGCCTTGGTCTACTGGTATGTGCGTGGGAGTATGGGAGGGAGGTCACGGGTTCGAACCCGGGTGACCTCCAATATTTTTTTAGGCTTTTTGGCCTGTAATAAAAATACAGAAAAATTTATAAAAATTATAAAAAAAATCAGTATGAACTTTGTTAATTTTTAAAAACCACCTAACTATTTTCTAGAAATCTATTTCATAAAATATCTTAATATTTTTATTAATTATTTCTAAACAAATGATTTATTTTTATAAAATAGATTTTAAACAATCATTATTATTTATTCAAACATTAACTAAATATATTATTATCGTTTAAATGATGGTTAATAACTTTAAAAACAAAACAATTAAAAGTTTATTTAAAATATACTTAGATTTCATTACAAATGTTTTTTTTCTTTTTATTAAAATGATTTCATTTTCATTGTCTTAAACATGATCAAATATATCATTTTAGTTGGACTTAATTATTACAAAACCCAAATTTCATCTAAAACCCTAGTTCTCATTAAAACGTTAAAGCTTAATATAATTAAACTTAAATCTCGTCAATATATATATAATCTTAGGTATCTCGTGAAGGACTACGCCGAAACGACGATTAAGATTTTCTCCCTATTAATTATCCAATATATGCTTATTTGATCAAGTGAGTTTTTCTTACCCCTTTTTACTTTATTTCACACTATTTTGGGGTGAAACATGATACTTATACATCATACACTTATAAACGTTTGAGACTTGTAAAGCACTGCAATTCATCTTTATACTTTTTCATGGTTATTTGTGGTTTGTAAGTGATTATATGAGATACATAGTTTGTTACAACAATTAACTATTGCTAGCCTGACGACGTCTTAGATCTATGGGCCTGACAGGCCTATTTGGTGCTAAAGTCGATGAACTGCCGACTCCTAGGAGCCGTATGCTTGTGCACTAGGGAACCAAATACACTTAGCCAATCTTATATACTTGTAATCAAGTCGAGGTTTGGTTGTAAAGATATGTGTTCTATAACCTTACTAGCCTATAACCAATGACATGAATTGCTACTTATAATCTTATCATATTATGTATGAAAACCTTAGAAACTCATCAACTACTTTTAGTTGACCTTATTTTTATCATGTTTCAGGTAACCCCCAAGTTTAAAGTGGTCTTTTGAAGCTTGCATTAAAACTAGGATGTGGACCTAGTTAAATAAATAAATTATCATGTTATGTTTTGATTTATGTTTGAGCGTATTTCATGGTTGAGACTTATGTTTATATTTCCTGTTGGAACTTATAATATTAATATATACATTTAAACATAGCGTTATGTGGTTGTGAACAATCTTATCCCTCACACCTCGACGATTCCGCCGCCAAGGTTGGGGTGTGACAGATTGGTATCAGAGCCCATAACTATAGGGATTTAGGTTATTAGAAATGGTAAACTAGACTATAGCATATGCATGAACCTTATAGAATTATATTTATTGGTTTGCATGCCACATAATGCTATGTCCCCTTATGTGCAATTTAACGCCTTAGCATAGGATTGCCTAAATATTGCTACATGTCTCCCAAAACATATACTTAACTCTTTGACTCTCCCCGAACATGAAACCTCTTAATCTTATTCTTGACAACACGTGAAATCGTATACTTATACATATGACATAGATCTTTAGACGTTATGTCTAATCTATATAAATCTCATCAAGGTTTTGATTTCATAAACCTCAGAAATATTGTGTGACACCTAAACACCTGTATTCTGGATTTCCTGGCAAAAAGCCTTCGGGCTAAGGCAAGCGTTTCGTATAAATCCTACGGGACTAGTTACGCTTACCTGGGGATTTCTGGGATGAGTGATAAACTATGGTCAACACACACAAGTTTCTAAGGCAAATGGATCAATTTACCTTGACGTGTCAACGTTTTCCAAATGGTGATGCGTTACCGACTGGAAACATTCCGTATAATTCATGATTCTTACCTTAACTGTCTATCCTTATTATCCTTTTACCCGTTCCTAATCCAAATTCGTATTTTCTAGCATGTCTCGTCATCATGGAAAGCGTGGAAGTTCTGACCGCAAGCTCGCAACAATGATCGCCCTACAAATGGCTGCTGTGCTCCCAACCATGGTTGCTGAACTTAATAGCACCTTGATGGCTAATAGCAACAACAACACCAATAGGAACAATAGCGGTGCTCATGGAGGGAATAGCAACAGCCAAAATGGGAACAATCATACTTGCACTTTCAAACATTTCAACTCGTGCAAGCCCAATAACTTTAGTGGCAAGGAAGGAGCCACTGGTCTTCTTGAGTGGTTCGAAAGCATGGAGAACACTTTTGTCAATTGTGAGTGTCCCGAGGCACTCAAAGTCCGTTATGCCACTAGTATGCTTCAACAAAGGGCACTTACCTGGTGGAATAGCGAGAAGAGAAACAGAGAAGCTGATGCTATTTCGGCACTCTCTTGGGATGAGTTCAAAAACATCGCCATCGCGAAGTTCTGCCCGAGAAGTGAATTGCAAAAGTTGGAAGAAGAATTCTGGAACTTGAAGCAAGATGGTGGTGATCATTTGGCCTACTCAACTAGGCATCATGAGTTGAGTTTACTACTGCCCCATATGGTCGACACTGTCCCCCGTAACATTGAGAAATTCATAAAGGGTGTACCACCCCAAATCCAAGATGCTGTGGTGGGTAGCCGACCCATGACCTTGGAGGAAGCTATCACTATCACCGCTCAACTCACTGAGAACCACATACGAGCGGGCACCATGTCTATGAAAGGTGCAAAAAGGGTGGAAAAGACGGCTACTGAGGTCGTTAAGGAGACTAAAGCTGAACCGTCTCACAACAACAACAACAATAAGAAGCGCAAATTCACACCGGCACACAACTATGCCGTGGCTGCACCCAAACAACCCCAAAGACAGTGTATTCCCGGGGCTACACCAGCCACACAAGTGCCCGTGGCAAGGGCTTATGCGGGTCCTCTGCCTATGTGCAACACGTGTAGGTATCATCATCCGGGGAATCAACAGTGTCGTATCTGCACTTATTGCGGTAAATATGGCCATTTGGAGACAACTTGCCACCGTGCCCCCAACAATGCCGCCATGGTCACAAATCGTGGTTGCTACAACTGTGGGGAAACAGGCCACTTCCGAACCTAGTGCTCTCGTCTTATGGGTAATGTTCCATAAGCTCGTGGACGTGCCTTCAACATCAACGCCAAACAAGCACAAGCCAGTAACGACGTGGTGAATGGTACGACGTTGAATTCCGCTTAAATCATTTCTTGTCTTGTAAATGTTCCTATCTTTGTATTCATCATACCAATAATAGATTATTATCAAACAGGTATGTTTCTTATTAATAAGACGTATGCTTATGTTCTGTTTGATTCTGGAGCCGATAAGAGTTTTGTTTCATTAGAATTTGAATCCATACTTGCTAAGTCACCTACGAAACTAGAAAGACCTCTCACCGTTGAAGTTACAGATGGAGAGCCGATCACCGTGGATGTCGTTATCCGTGATTACATCCTAAGTCTTAACGCGCATGATTTTCTTATCGATCTTGTACCGATGAAACTTGGTAGCTTTGACGTCATCATTAGTATGGATTGGTTAGCCAAACACCATGCCGAGATCGTTTGCTTCGAGAAGTGCATTCGTATACCGTTACCCTCTGGGGATACTCTGAAAGTGTTCGGCGAAAAATCTTCCAAAGGACTTAAACTCATGTCTTGCACTCAAGACCGAAAGTGCTTAAGCAAGAAGTATATGGCCTTCTTGGCTTACGTGGTCAACACAAAAGTCAAAGGGAAAGAACTTAAGGATGTCCCTATTGTACGAGACTTTCCTGAAGTATTTCCCGACGACTTTAGTGGTTTACCTCCCGTGCGTGAAGTCGAGTTTAAAATTGACTTGATACCGGGAGCAAACCCCGTGGCTAAGTCACCATATCGACTTGCACCATCTGAAATGCAAGAACTCTCTAGCCAACTCCACGAATTATCCGAGAAGGGGTTTATCCGCCCTAGTTCTTCCCCTTGAGGTGCACCTGTCTTATTTGTGAAAAAGAAAGATGGGTCATTCCGTATGTGCATCGATTACCGGGAGCTCAACAAGTTGACCATCAAGAACCGGTATCCTCTTCCTCGTATCGACGATCTGTTTGATCAACTTCAAGGAGCTGCTATATTCTCGAAGATTGATCTACGTTCTGGATATCATCAATTACGAGTCCACGATGATGATATCCCAAAGACTACGTTCCGTACTCGTTATGGGCACTATGAGTTTACGGTGATGCCTTTTGGCTTAACTAATGCTCCTGCTATTTTCATGGACCTCATGAACCAAGTATGCAAGCCTTATCTAGATAAGTTTGTGATCATCTTCATTGATGACATTCTCATCTACTCCAAAACCAACGCCGAGCATGAACTGCATTTGCGACAAGTTCTTGAGTTGTTGAAGAAAGAGCAACTGTACGCGAAGTTCTCGAAGTGTGACTTCTGGCTCGAGGAAGTTCAATTTCTAGGACACGTGGTGAATAGCCAAGGAATTCACATGGACCCTGCAAAGGTAGAAGCTGTGAAGAATTGGTGTGTTCCCACGACACCGACCGAGATTCGTTCTTTCCTTGGTCTTGCTGGTTATTATCGGTGATTCATCGCCAACTTTTCAAGGATCATGAAGCTACTCACTTTCTTGACACAAAAGAATAAACCATTCGAGTGGGGGCCCAAGCAAGAAGAAGCTTTTGAAACGTTAAAGCACAAACTGTGCAATGCTCCTATCTTGACCCTACCCGATGGAAACGATGATTTCACCGTATATTGTGAAGCATCAAAACAAGGCCTTGGTTGTGTTCTTATGCAACGAGGAAAGGTCATAGCTTATGCATCGAGACAACTGAAGGTTCACGAGGTGAATTACACAACACACGATCTTGAGCTTGGTGCTGTTTTTTTGCTTTGAAGATTTGGAGACATTACCTTTATGGTACACAATGTATAGTCTACACCGATCACAAAAGCCTTCAACACGTTTTTAATCAAAAAGATCTCAATATGAGACAACGTCGTTGGGTTGAGTTGATTAGTGATTATGACTGTGACATTCGTTACCACCCTGGGAAGGCAAATGTCATAGCCGATGCACTAAGTCGTAAAGTCCATAACAAGATGACCTTGTTTCAAGAGATTCGCGATCGACAAAAATGGTTTGATACTTTGAGAAGATTCGATACGGAAATTCGACTAGATGTCAACAAGACTACCGTACTGCTACAAAATTTGAGAATAGGTAGTGACATCGAGTCTAGAATCTTGGAGGCTCAACAAATGATCCAACAAGAAGGAAGTATGAAGGATGAACTGGAGCATAACCTTCTAATTCAACTGGAGACAAAACCAAATGGACTGATGTATTTCGCGAATCGAATTTGGGTTCCAAATCGTGATAACCTCCGTACCCTCATCATGAAAGAAGCTTATCAAACTCGTTATTCTATTCATCCTGGCTCCGATAAGATGTACATGGACCTGCGTGGTCAATATTGGTGGCCTGGAATGAAGAAAGACATAGCAACTTATGTAGCTAAGTGCCTTACGTGTACAAAGGTTAAAGCCGAACATCAACGTCCAAGTGGGTTACTTGAACAACACGGGATTCCTATGTGGAAGTGGGAACACATATCCATGGACTTCATAACTAAACTACCTCTAACCTCTCGAGGACATGATAGCATATGGGTGATCATTGACCGATTGACCAAATCGGCACATTTTATACCCATACGTGACACTTATAAGACATCAAGGTTGACACGTATATACGTTGATGAAATTGTAAGTCGTCATGGGGTACCTCTTCACATCATATCCGACCGAGACGCTCGTTTCACTTCGCACTTCTGGTCTTCTATGCAGGAACTCTTGGGTACTCAATTGGATTTAAGTACGGCTTACCATCCTCAAACTGATGGTCAAATCGAATGAACAATCCAAACCCTCGAGGATTTGCTACGACTATGTGTTCTTGACTTTGGTGGTAATTGGGATACGCATTTACCGCTTGCGGAGTTTTCGTATAACAATAGTTATCACTCGAGTATCAAGATGGCACCGTTCGAAGCGCTTTATGGTCGTCAATGTCGTTCACCGATCTGCTGGACCGACATTGGTGAAAACTTCATCACTGGTCCTGAACTTATACTAGAGACGACCAATAAAGTCTTTATCATCCGAAAGAACCTTGAAGTGGCAAGAAGTCGACAAAAGAGCTATGCCGATAAGCGACGTAAACCGTTGGAATTCCAAGTTGGGGAGATGGTTCTTCTTAAGGTTTCACCGTGGAAGGGTGTTGTTCGCTTTGGAAAGAAGGGAAAACTGGCTCCAAGATTTGTAGGACCTTTCAAGATTCTGAAAAGGATTGGGAAAGTTGCTTACAAACTGGAATTGTGATGCTTCAAAACAAGGTCTTGGTTGTGATGCTTTCACCGTATATTGTGATGCTTCAAAACAAGGTCTTGGTTGTGTTCTTATGCAACGAGGAAAGGTGATAGCTTATGCATCAAGACAATTGAAGGTTCACGAGGTGAATTACACGACTCATGATCTGGAACTCGGTGCTGTGGTTTTCGCTTTGAAGATCTGGCGACATTATCTTTATGGGACGAAATGCATAGTCTACACCGACCACAAAAGTCTCCAACATGTGTTCAACCAAAAAGATCTCAACATGAGACAACGACGTTGGATCGAGTTAATCAGCGACTACGACTGTGACATTCGCTATCATCCTGGAAAGGCGAATGTTGTAGCCGACGCGCTGAGTCGCAAGGTCCATAACAAAACCGTCTCACTACAAGGAATCCGAGATCGAAGGCAGTGGTTTCACACGTTAAGAGAATTTGATGCCGAGGTTCGTGTGGATACTAACGAGGCTACTATCATGCTCCAAAACATAAGAATTGATAGTGATCTCGAGTTATGCATTCGCAAGGCTCAACAAGTGGAAATAACCGACGAAAGAAGTAATGAGGATTTGGTGTCTAACGTACGATCACAACTGGAGGAAAACCAAACGGCCTATGGTACTTTATGAATCGACTTTGGATTCCAAATCGTGATAACCTTCAACACATCATCTTGAACGAAGCTCATCACACCCGATATTCTATTCATCCTGGTTCCGATAAAATGTACATGGATTTGCGTGGTCAATATTGGTGGCCTGGAATGAAGAAAGATATCGCGGTTCATGTCTCCAAATGTCTCACGTGTGCAAAAGTCAAAGCCGAGCATCAACGACCAAGTGGTTTACTTGAACAACCTGAAATCCCTATGTGGAAATGGGAACATGTATCCATGGACTTTATAACCAAGTTACCACGTACTCCTCGTGGTCATAATAGTATATGGGTGATTGTAGATCGTTTGACCAAAACGGCACATTTCATACCTATACGAGACACTTACAAGGTTTCAAGACTAGCTCGCATATACATTGATGAAATTGTGAGTCGTCATGGAGTACCATTGCACATCATTTCCGATCGAGATGCTCGTTTCACTTCGCACTTTTGGTCATCTATGCAAGAACTCTTGGGTACTCAATTGGATTTAAGTACGGCTTACCATCCTCAAACTGATGGCCAAACCGAACGAACAATCCAAACCCTCGAGGATTTGTTGCGATTATGTGTCCTTGACTTTGGTGGTAATTGGGATACGCATTTACCTCTCGCGGAATTTTCGCATAACAATAGTTATCACTCGAGTATCAAGATGGCACCGTTCGAAGCACTTTATGGTCGTAAATGCCGATCACCGATCTGTTGGACCGACATTGGTGAAAACTTTATCACTGGTCCTGAACTTATACAAGAAACGACCGATAAAGTCGCTACAATCCGCAAGAACCTTGAAGTGGCAAGAAGTCGACAAAAGAGCTATGCCGATAAACATCGTAAGCCGTTGGAGTTTCAAGTTGGTGATATGGTTCTTCTTAAGGTTTCACCATGGAAAGGTGTTATTCGCTTTGGAAAGAATGGGCAAATTAGATCCAAGATTTGTAGGACCTTTCAAAATCCTGAAAAGGATTGGGAAAGTGGCTTATAAACTAGAACTACCTTCCGACCTTAGTGGAGTTCATCCTGTGTTCCATGTCTCAAACTTAAGAAAGTGTTTGGCCGACGAGGGTCTGCATGTTCCACTGGAAGACATTCAGATCGACGAGTCATTGCACTTCATAGAGAAACCTGTCGAGATTATGGATCGCATCATGAAGAAGACTAGGACCACAACTACTCCAATTGTCAAGGTTCGTTGGGAAAACAAGTGTGGAGCTGAGTTCACATGGGAACGGGAGGATCATATGAAGCAGAGATACCCGTATTTGTTTGTTTAGTTCATTTTTAAATTTTGAACAAAATTCTGTAAAGTAGGGGAGACAGTAACACTTTGTATTTATACAATAATTAACATTCATTCTTAATCAATGTAAAAGCTTATGAGGCTAATTGGAAGACACACACTTTAGACTCTCTTTTTACCTCTAATGGCTCTGCCATTGCACGTAAAGTAAACACTAAAGCGGTCAGCTTAATCGATGATGAATTTTCTTCTTCATCAAAGCCTGAAAGTCCTCCAAGTGTCCTCATCTTGTCGTCTCAGCCTCCTCGTAAACAAATTTCGGGACGAAATTTCCTAAAGTAGGGGAGACTGTAACATCTCGTATTTCGGCATTTTAACCTCATATAATAATAATAATAAAATTAATAATAATAATAATAATAATGATAATGATAACAACAATAATAATACTAATAAATAATAATAATAATAATAATAATGATAATAATAATAATTATAATAACAATAATAATAATGATAATAATAATAACAATAATAATAATAATAATAACAAAAGTCCAGGGGGCAGTCTTGTAATTTATGAAACTTAATAAACAAGTTTACAACATAAAATGTTAACTTCGAAACCGCAGGGACCATTTGTGTAACATTTCAAAAAAAAACCCACTGCTTCCCCGATTTTCCGGCCGGTCACCGGCGCAACTCCGGCGACACTCCGGCGAGGCCAAAACGGCCAAATTATTCGATTTTTAACCTCGAAACCGTTTCCAATGCATTTGTCGGGTAGATTCGAACCCAATGCACCTTTAAACACGCGTTTATCATCGATTTAAGCCTAACATTGGATCCAACTTTTTTTCCCGACCGTTCAAAGCTAATCAACCCATTCAAACATCACTTTAGACAAATTGATTCAATCAATTTAAACTTTATCTCCATATAGATTGAACACAACTCGCAATTCCAATTGAAAACACATGAACAACTGAATTTGATCCTCACTCTCGGTCGAACCTGCAACCTTATCAAACACCATTCTCTGAGCTTTCTACCTCGAAATTTACAGAGGGCATTTGATCATTATCTTCATACAAAGCTATCTGCTCAATTAATTTGAATATAAACACTGATTGCTCATCCCTTGATCATCACATCGACTGCGGCTTGTTCTTCATCTGTCCCCATCGAATTAGGTAACCAATCAAGTAATTAAAACTATTTATATGCTCGATTTCTCATGGGGATCAAAAGCCCCATGATTTAAATCGTTAAAAACTCCGATTCGAACTCCAATTTTGGACCTGTTCGAGTTAGGGTTCATGGGATTTGGGGAGGGGATCGCGGGTTGTGCTTAAAACAATTGGGAACCATTCTTAACCACGGCTGCGGCCTTGGTTCACTGGTTTGGTGCATGTGGGTGTAGACAGGAGGTCCCGGGTTCGACCCCGGGCACCCCCATTATTTTTTTAATTGGCTTTTTAAGCCTTTAAAAATCATAAAAAAATTCTGAAAATTCTGAAAATTTATTTTATAAACTCTAATTATTTTAGAAGTTATCCAATAATTTCTGTAAATTTATTTCTTCGAAAACACTTTAATTTTTATATAAATATCCAATAACAAATAATATAATTGATTTATTTTTATAAAAACATGACTTTAAATAATAGTTTAAAATATCAAATTATTATTGATCACGATGTTAACGTAATCATGAATTTCTCGTAGAAATTATATGCGTTTCATAATTAATTTCACAATTATTTACAAACGTAATTATAAGTCACTTCGTATAAAATATACTTTAACAATTAATTCGGATTAATAAATTATTAACGGGTAATACGTTATCATAATGATATTTATTAACAAGAATATATATAAGATATATTTGAACATTATCAGATATTAAACCTAATTTCACTTCTAGGATTTAAAAATACTTAAAATACGTATTTCCTTTGAATAAATCGAAATACAAGTAATATTCATTACCTGTCAAAACCCCAAATTCCATCTAAGACTCTAATTCACATTAAACCGTTAATCTTATTATAAATCTTAATATGTATTTCTAGGTACCTTATAAAGGGATTCGTTGAAACGACGCGCGTTATTATTTCTTATTAATCATCCAAATTATACTTAATCGCCAAGTGAGTATTTCTATACCCATTTTATTATTTCACACACTTTTGGGTGAAACATGTTATATTATAAACGTTACACTTGTAAAAACGTTTGATTCTTGTAAACTTATGGCAATTTGCTTGTGTGTTGTGATTAGTTGAATTTGTAGCTACCATGTAATGTCGAATATATGTACAATCATTAACTATTGCTAGCCTGGCGACGTCATAGATCTATGGGCCTGACAAGCCTGCTTGGTTGATCCAAGTACACTTAGCTAATCGTATATACTTGTAAACGTTTGAGACTTGTAAAACTTTGTCAAGGTTTGATTGTGCATTCTGTCTTACATCCCTAGTTACCTTTTTCTCTAATTTACAACATGAATTGCCATCTTTTGTATACTTATATATTTAAAACTATAGAATGCTCACCAACAATATGTTGACCCTTATTTTAAACATGTTTCAGGCAATAGCATTATGTGGCTGTGAACAATCTTAACTCTCACGCCTCGACGATTCCGCCGTCAAGGTTGGGGTGTGATAGTCTGCATGTTCCATTGGATGACATCCGGATCGACGAGTCATTACACTTTATTGAGAAACCTGTTGAGATTATGGACCGAACCCTGAAGAGGACTAGAACCACAACTACTCCAATTGTCAAGGTTCGTTGGGAGAATAAGTGCGGAGCTGAGTTCACGTGGGAGCGTGAGGATCATATGAAGAAAAGATACCCGTATTTGTTTGCTTAGTTCATTCTTAATTTCGGAACGAGATTCTTTAACGTACGGGAGACACTGTAACATCTTGTAATTTTTTTTATTTATTAACGTTCATTCTTAATCAACGTGAAAGCTTATAATAGAAGCCACACACTTTAGGCCCTCTTTTTACCTCTAATGGCTCTGCCATTGCACATAAACACTAAAGCGGTCAGCTTAATCGATGATGAATTTTCTTCTTTTGATACCTCATCAAAACTCGAAAGTTCTTCAAAGTGTACCTCAGAAAATGAAACACAAACTGCATCAAGAAAGAAAAAGAGAATCACTATGATCTACCTGTGGCTTCATGCTCACCTTCTGATTCACCAAGGAACGTGAGGATCAAATGAAATCCTAGCATCCTCGTCTTTTCGTCTCAGCCTCCTCATGTACAAATTTCGGGACGAAATTTCCTAAAGTAGGGGAGACTGTAACATCTCGTAATTTTGAAATAATTTAAAGTTAATAAAATAATAATAATAATAATAATGATAATAATAATAATAATGATAATAATAATAATAATAAAGTCCAGGGGGTAATTATGACAATTCAAAAACTTAAAACCTAAGTTTTAGCATAACATGATAAATGAATAAACCACAGGGACCATTATTGTAAATTAAATTTTACAACCCAACCCCCCGACCCCTTTTCCCCCTCGATTTTCCGGCTGAAGACCGGCGAAGCTCCGGCCGAGCTCCGACGAGGCCAAAAGCACGAAAATTATTCAAATTTTAAACTCAAAACCGGTACCAATCGATCCGTGAGCAAGATTCGAGTCAATCAATACACTTTAATCATGTTGATACAGCTCACAATCCACTCTCGATCCACTTTAATTTCGAATACGATCACAGCTCAAAAACCCGCTCAAATTTTAATTATAATCAAATTAAACCTACCTTAACAATCCTATATAAATTCCCAATCGAACTCAGCTTCCAATTGCACCTAAAACAAACACAAACACCCCATCGATCACCATCTTCATTATTGACCTGCAACCTAATCGAAATCAACCTTCTGAGCTCTCTTAATCCAAATTGATTGAGGGTAAATCACCATTTACTCTCTAAGAAGCTACCTACGAGGTTAATTTGATTATCATCATCCGTTGCACACTAATCACACTCACCCTAGGTCGCGGCTTATCGATCATCTGTTCTTGACGATTTGGGTTCTAAAACAGGTAACTAAACACTCCTATCTACTCGATTTTACAAAGGGAGCAAAAGCCCCATGATCTAAATTGACAACAACATTGATTTGGCATTCAATTTGGATCAAATCATTTTAGGGTTCGAACGGATTTGGGGATTTTAGAAATTAGTGTTTTTATAAATTAAAAACTGTTTCTTATCGCGGCTACAAGCCTTGGTCTACTGGTATGTGCGTGGGAGTATGGGAGGGAGGTCACGGGTTCGAACCCGGGTGACCTCCAATATTTTTTAGGCTTTTTGGCCTGTAATAAAAATACAGAAAAATTTATAAAAATTATAAAAAAATCAGTATGAACTTTGTTAATTTTTAAAAACCACCTAGCTATTTTCTGGAAATCTATTTCATAAAATATCTTAATATTTTTATTAATTATTTCTAAACAAATGATTTATTTTTGTAAAATAGACTTTAAACAATCATTATTATTTGTTCAAACATTAATTAAATATATTATTATCGTTTAAATGATGGTTAATAACTTTAAAAACAAAACAATTAAAAGTTTATTTAAAATATACTTAGATTTCATTACAAATGTTTTTTTTCTTTTTATTAAAATGATTTCATTTTCATTGTCTTAAACATGATCAAATATATCATTTTAGTTGGACTTAATTATTACAAAACCCCAAATTTCATCTAAAACCCTAGTTCTTGTTAAAACGTTAAAGCTTAATATAATTAAACTTAAATCTCGTCAATATATATATAATCTTAGGTATCTCGTGAAGGACTACGCCGAAACGACGATTAAGATTTTCTCCTTATTAATTATCCAATATATACTTATTTGATCAAGTGAGTTTTCTTTACCCCTTTTTACTTTATTTCACACTATTTTAGGGTGAAACATGATACTTATACATCATACACTTATAAACGTTTGAGACTTGTAAAGCACTGCAATTCATCTTTATACTTTGTCATGGTTATTTGTGGTTTGTAAGTGATTATATGAGATACATAGTTTGTTACAACCATTAACTATTACTAGCCTGGCGATGTCTTAGATCTTTGGGCCTGACAAGCCTATTTGGTGCTAAAGTCGATGAACTGCCGACTCCTAGGAGCCGTATGCTTGTGCACTAGGGAACCAAATACACTTAGCCAATCTTATATACTTGTAATCAAGTCGAGGTCTAGTTGTAAAGATATGTGTTCTATAACCTTACTAGCTTAACCTATGACATGAATATCTACTTATAATCTTATCATATTATATATGAAAACCTTGGAAACTCACCAACTACTTTTAGTTGACCTTATTTTTATCATGTTTCAGGTAACCCCCAAGTTTAAAGTGGTCTTTTGAAGCTTGCATTAAAACTAGGACGTGGACCTAGTTAAATAAATAAAATATCATGTTATGTTTTGATTTATGTTTGAGCTTATTTCATTGTTGAGACTTATGTTTGTATTTCCTGTTGGAACTTATAATATTAATATATACATTTAAACATAGCGTTATGTGGTTGTGAACAATCTTATCCCTCACACCTCGACGATTCCGCCGCCAAGGTTGGGGTGTGACAACGGTGGTGGTGGCGGACGGTTGTGGAGGCGGACGGTGGTGGTGGCGGACGGTGGGGTGGAGGAGGACGATGGTGGAGGCGGACGGTGGTGGAGGCGGTCGGTGGTGGAGGCGGACGGTGGTGGAGGCGGACGGTGGTGGAGGCGGACGGTGGTGGAGGCGGACGGTGGTGGTGGCGGACGGTGGTGGTGGTGGTGGACGATGGTGGTTGACATGGGTGATGGTGGGTGATGATGTTTAATCCTCTGCATTATGCATACCTCACGCAGACCTTTTTCTTAATGAAAAGTCTTTCAAAAAATATACACTCTACAGATCTCTACGTCTGCGCGCGCACAGACAAAAAAATGCCAGGTATAATTTCTCTAAAAAACAAACACCCCCTAACGGTTTTGCTACCACTTCTCAACAAAAGTTATAGTTTTAAACACACGCTAATTGTTTATTTTGATTTATTTATAAGTTATCAAAGGTTTTAAAAATGTGTAATTTTCTTTTTCTAGATTTATAGTCCTTTTTAGGGTTTATACATATTCCCCTTTCTAGAACAATTAGTTACATTTTTCTCTAAATCAAAATATCAATTACATATATCTTCTTCCTAATATTTATGTATTACATATTAATCAAATTTATTAAAATTAACTTAATAATGACTCTTTTGCTCTTAATTTACTAAAGGCTGAAATCGAACATAATCGCTTACAAAGTGATGTAAAAAATCAAACCCTTAAGGTTATAAGCAGAAGGTTCCTTAAAGAAACACAAATCTAAATTCAAAAATCAAATCAAATCAAATCTAAACCTGGATTCCATGAAAATCTAATCTTTTGAGGCTTTGATGATCCCCGCAAACCTTAAGTATATGAAATAAAACCTAAAATCACAGATAGTAGAGAAAACAGAAGCAACCTTATCGTACCTGAAGATCAAACCCTATTCAGCAAACCATCGGCCTTCGAGTCAGTCTTGTAGCCACCGTGGATCAACCGGAACCCATGTTGATGTTGTTGCCAGAGCCATGGCAGCGTTTGATGTTGTTGCCAGAGCCGGTCAAAGAGTTGTGCTTCACCCATTGTTTAAAAGTGCATGAATATCGTACTTGTACACAGAGCAATAACGATAGTAAACAACTGTTCATTCCCATATCTTTTAATATATAGAGTAATTGTTTAAAATTTTGGCAATTGTTTTTTGTATTTGTAGATATAAAGTTAATCAGCATGATTGTTGTTTTTAAAAAAATTAGATTTTTGTAATTGGAGATGTAATTTAGTTGCTTTACTATACAAAAGGCTTAAATTTGAGAAAATATGTAATTGATGGTCTTAGTAAGAAAAACATGTAAAAAACTCTTTAGTAAAAATAAAAGTAAAATAATCATCCAATAATCTAACTTCACGATATGAATAAATATGTAATATATATGGAATTAAGAAGAGAAACTATATAATTGATTTTTTTATTGGAGAATATATGTAATTAATAATTTTAGAAAGAAAAATTATGAAAATGCCCCAAATATGTTTTTTGCATGGCAAATCTATCTTTCTTTGAAGTTACACCAAATTACCACCATTAAGTGGTTAGTCGCAGGACCTCCTCTTTTAGAGAATAAGCCTCTACCAGACGGGCTAGCTTCATATTGATCCTCATATATCGACTTTATATATAACTGAATATATATTATTTAGTTATTTTCATTGTAATGATATATATAATAGTAATTATTGTGTACACACATTTAATGTAGTAAAAAATAATTATATAAATATTATGTTGGTTTAGCTTGCAAGCCTAGCGAGGCCTAATATATAAAGCTTGGCACCGGTCTCGTTTAATAAATGAGTTCCCATAAATTCGAGCTCAAGCTTCGTTTGGTTCTATCTCTTAGACTTCTAGTAACACAACCTCAAGTAGCTTATGAGCCGTGAAACTTGTTTATAATCTGCACCGGAACCGTTCACAAGGATGAATTTTATAGGCTTAAGTGAATAAGAGATATGAATGTCAAGGAAACTCATATTTATCGTACTAGCTCTAGTAAACCCGTGTAATACACGGGTTGAATAAATAAAATATTAAATTAAATAAAAATTATTAATTATAAAATGATAGACTAAAACATGATATGATTGAAATTATGTATAAGTAATAGTTATAAGTAATAAAATAATAATATGAAATTTTTAGTTTTTTTTATTTTTCAAAGATAAATTAGACATTTTGTTTTAAAACAACATTACAGTTTTTTTTAATTTCCTTACTATAAATCCCTATTTTAATTATTTTTGTTTTATTAAAAAATTACTTTAAAAACTAATTTTAAAATATTACGTAAAAATAATTTTATTTTTTAGAAAAAAATTTTTGTATAAAAAAACTATCTATATAGAAATAACATTAATAAAAATTTATCTTTCTTAATTTATTAAAAAACTAATTATAATAAAAATAAATAGATAATATTATTAGTAATTAATGTGGTTATTTAATAGGAGAGAGAAGCGGGAAAAATTTGATTGAATTGAATGTAGTGCTGACACGTGGCATTAAATGAGTCAAAAAAGTGACACGTGGCAACTATAGTTACCCTTTTATTAGAATAGTGAGATGTGAAATGTCACGCCTACAAACATGGTTTTAAAAACCGGACCGGACCGGCCGGTCCGACCGGTTGGACCGGGAACCGGACTTCAATCCGGTCCGGTTCGGTGCTTGAAACCGGTTTAACGTTGAACCAGTGGTCAGACCGGTCGAGCCGGTCGAATCGGTGGTCGGACCGGGAACCGGGAACCGGACCGGTTGAACCGATTTTTTTATATAATTTTTTATTTTGTTTGTAATTTTTAAATATATTTATAAAAAATAATTATAATTTTATTTAGTTCTTATATACGATCCGACCAGCGAAGCGATAAGACATTCGATCTGATCCGGTTTTAAAAACATTACTATAAACATGATTATCATGCAAGTCAAAGTCTTATTCTACCATTTTGACAGCAGTTTTCCTTTTTTTAAAGAGAAAATGGTCAAATCAATCCTATGAGTTTATAAAAAATAATTATAAAAAATAATTATAATTTTATAAAAACATTATAAACATGATTATATTTTTTATAAAAAATATATTTATAAAAAATAATTATAATTTTATTTAGTTCTTATATACGATCCGACCAGCGAAGCGATAAAGACATTCGATCTGATCCGGTTTTAAAAACATTACTATAAACATGATTATCATGCAAGTCAAAGTCTTATTCTACCATTTTGACAGCAGTTTTCCTTTTTTTAAAGAGAAAATGGTCAAATCAATCCTATGAGTTTTTCACATGAGCAATTCACACTTAAAAAATTCTCCAGCTGTCCAGTTTGGTTTGTAATTATATATTTGAATTATTGTTTTTTTTTCATGGTTTTATCATAATTATCATTTCATCTAAAAAAGTTTCTTTTGTTCATTTGACTTTCCAAGATTTTAAAAAATTATCTTTTCCATTCAAAAATGTTAACTTCGTTAATTAAAGTCGATGGTTTCCATTATAACCCCTTCACAACGGGTTCCTAACATCAGGGAGAAACAAGCTCCATCCTCCTCCCCAAATATGAAAGTGATTCAATCAATAATGAAAGGTTTGAAGATTAAAGTTTTTTTCTAGATAGGTGTTGGTAAAAAAACTTATTTATCAAAATGGTTGATTTGAAAATATTTACTAGGGTGTTTTTTAAAACTTTTTGTTTTCCCACTCCTAATGTCATTGGATAAATAACATTATACTTAAATTAATGTTATTGTTTTAAAAAAGTTAAAGAAAAA
Source organism: Flaveria linearis (assembly GCA_024085815.1). Lineage (NCBI taxonomy): Eukaryota > Viridiplantae > Streptophyta > Magnoliopsida > Asterales > Asteraceae > Flaveria > Flaveria linearis. Next base: position 86,590,698 of record CM044005.1, on the reverse strand, counting down.
TTTGTAATAAAATAAAAAAAAACAATGTACTAGATTTTCATATTTTTAAAAGGGTTTTCTGAAAAAAAAAGTAGTTCTTTTATCTATTTATATATTAAAATAAAATAGCACATTATATTTCCGTCAACTTCCGTAATTTTAAATATCTTACATATAAATAAAATAAATTTAAGTTGTTGCTTATATCCTTTATTCATTTACTAAAAGAGTTTTAAAATAATTTAGAAATATAATAGTAAAAGGCATTTGTAATATAAAAAAATACAAATGAGCTTTTCATAAACGTTTTATAAAATATCACAATTTTTAGTCAATTTTAATTGAAGACGATTGAAGCAAGATTAAATAAACGTGAAAATTTAAATATAAAAAATGAATTCTGAAAATTTTGAAAAAAAATTGTCACAAGGATTGAAGCAATATTAAACAAACGCAAAATGAATTTCAGTTAATTAATCGAACAGAAATACTTGTTCTTATTTGTTCATTAATTAGATAAGCGACCATAGATGAAATTTCAGCCGCAAGGATTGTCCCCCAGTTACTATTGATTAAAGTTTGTAAATGATAGCGACAAGGACAAATTATAAGTGTCGTACATATTATAAGTGCGTATGAAATATTTTACAGATTTTTAATCATTTTAAGAAACCTTTTTTATATTATTACGATTCAGCAAAATATTTTTTATATACTTTTTGTAATATATATCACGATACAACCAAATGTATATAAATGTGAACGAATACTTTTTATTACACATTAAAACAATTATGCAAAAAATGAATGTGGGATGTTTATGATCCAACTAGAAAATTTTAGAAACCTTTTTCAAAAAATATGTATATCCAGTAAATTGTTTTCTTGATTTGTTAGAATTCTTTTTAACAAAAACATGATTTTAAAGATAATGTGGTTTATCCAATAATATTCTGAGTGAGAAGGAAAAAATTTTAAAAAACAACTATTTTAGTAAATATTTTTCAAATCACCCATTTTTATAAATAAGTTTTTCATTAACACCCAAATGGTAAAAAAAAACTCCAAATATTAAGGGGTTGTTTGTTTCCGTCTCTTAATGATTCAGATATCTGAATGGTTCAGCACTTGATGCAGACTTCTTATTGGTTTAGCACTTAGTCAATTAGAAATTGTCAAACAACCCCTAAATGGTCAAAGATCTGATGTAGGTTTCGTGAATAAAACAATAATACATGAATGGAATTTTTAACCATGGAATATGATTTTGTGTTATTATATGAAACAATATATAGTTACCCTTTTTAATGATGGATGTTTAACAATTTAAATTAATGGAGTTAAGGTTTTTGAATGAAAATTATAACTTTTTAAAACCTTACGGAACCAAATGGGAAAAAAATAATTCTTTTTTAACGAAAATGATAAATATGATCAAGCTAAAATGAGAATTTTTTAAAAAAATGGGTATTATAGAGAGAGAAAGATGAAAAGGGGGTAAATTCTTGATTGATGATGACATTAGGGGTACCCGCCCCTACCAAGGGCGGGTTCTTCCCCTCGGTCAATGAACCTGACAAGAAATGACATGTCTCTGTTGCATCGAAGTAAGTGTGTGGTCAAGATTAAGGGAGACCACGCCCCTGTGAAGGGCGGGTTCTCTTTCTTCCATGTACCGTCCGATTGATTACACCATGCAATTTCAACCACACAATAGAAAAAAAACCTAACTTTCTGACATCTGAGACCAAGCCCTTGGTAAGGGCGGGTTCTCAAAACCCTGACAATTGCTTTAATTTTCCAACTACCACTCCACCAAAATACACCACCCCCGCCCCTCGTATATATCCTATTTAAACCAACAAATTTCATAACAAATCTCCACACCTAAATTTTCTATTATTTCATACTTCATTTTAAAAAACAAAATGAGCTGGAGAATTACACCAAGTCCACTAAATAACGATCTGTTATTTTTAAGTGGTCAACATAGAGCTGATTATTATTTTCGAGATCCAGAAAGCGATGAAGGAATTTTACGTGATAGACGAGGTGATAAAGCTTTTTGGGATTACATTGATGAAGTTCCTATCCCTGAAAATATTATGAGATATATAAGGTTGGCTGTTTTTGCGGGTGTGATCGAGTGTGGTTATCGCAAACTTGATCGTGCTCTTATCTCAGTTTTGGCGGAGAGATGGAGGCTGGAGACACATAGATTTCATTTACCGGTGGGAGAAACCACAATAACCCTTCAAGATGTACAAGTTTTATGGGGTTTGCCGGTTAAAGGTGATGTTGTTTCTGGCACTGATTATGTTATGAGTGCATCTGAAATTATAATGAGGTTTGAGTATTTAACCAGTTGTACACTCGCTACAAGCGCTGTAAGTGATTATAAGTTAAACCTAAGGTTTATTTTAGATGAAATAATAAAACCATTCCCTAATAATGCCACAGATTTTCAGTGTATCCAACGAGCTAGATTAATTATATTTTATATGATTGGTGCCACTTTATTTTCTGATACTTCTAGCAATTGGGTGCACATAAATTATTTAAGTCATATTGAAAACTTAAATTACTGTAGTAGACTTAGTTGGGGAAGTGCAGTTTTAGCATCTTTGTATAGACAATTATGTAAGGCAACGAGTGTCACAAATCGAGAGGTTTGTGGGCCTTTATTCTTGTTGCAATTATGGGCATGGGAAAGATTACATTCTATGTGTCCTCGGAATACGAGAACTATTGATTTCAGATTACCATATGGTGCACGGTATGTTAAAAAAGATTATAAACTATTTTTAAGTAATCTTATATTTTTTAGTTAAGCGGGTATATTTGAAAACTTGATTACAGATGGAAGGGTGAACTTAGTTATTTAAATGCCACTCCGCATTGTTTGAGTGTGTATTAATCTCAGCTGCATTCATTAAGCGAGGCCACGGTACGGTATTAATATTAATCTAATATTATTTTGTATATATTAATATTGTGAAAATATATTAATTCATATTTTTTGTATCAGTTTAATTGGAGGCTTATGATAATATTATCCACCTTCTACCTGATATCTGCACAAGTGGATATCAAAGCTGGAGAAGTGACTCATACCTTATATGTTAGGAACTTGTTGAGCCTCATATTCCAAGTAGGGTTTTAAGACAGTTTAGAATGTTTCAATTAATCCTTACAAATGTGTTACTAACCCGGGAGCAACACACAAATCTACATTCGATTGCTCGTAAAGGTGGTAGAAATAAAAACTGGTTACAACATCATAATATTTTTGTTCAAGCATGGGCGTCTCGGCATAATTCAGTTGCTAATGAAGCATACACTAATGTGCTAATTGTTTCTGAAGCATACATGAGGTGGTATTTAGAGCGAACTGTTATGTATATAACAAACCCGGCTCATCAAGACACAAACCCTCATGGCTTCCAAAATGATGGACAAAATCAGCAGCTTCATAATCTCTTAACTCCTGAGGATCTTCAGAATAGTTCACCTCCCCGTAAGATCCTAGATTAACACCAGAATTATAATTGTTTGAAACTCCATAGCTGTTGTTGTCATCATCACTGGATTCTTCTTGTGATGGAATGAGTTCAATATCTTCACTGCTATCTGAAGTACCATCATCTGACTTACCAAAACCTCCGTTATCATCATCGACTTGATGATGAGAATTGGTTGACGGACCGGCTTCATAATTATGTGATCTTACATTGCGTTGATGATGAGAATTGCTTGACGGATTGGGTGCTTTTGATACAGAGAAACAGTGTACGAGATCCATATAATTGGATTGTTGTACAGACATTTTCGGCTCAATGATAACGTAAATATTTCCTTGGAAATTTTCAACATTTTCTCCTAAATAATACAAGACTTCTAGACTTGAGTCATTGAAAATTTCAGAGCTTTGAGAGAAACCACCATATAAGTAATATAATTTAAATTTCAAATTATAATACTTGTTTTGAACCTGAAGATGAATATAAATTAAATCAACGAATTCTTCATATGACACTTTATTATGAATAATAATGGTTGAACTTCTTGTAGAAACATCACATATGATATTCTCATTTTCGAATGAAATATCACCACCCCAATATATTTGTAAAAAATAAGGCCGAGACATGATAATGACTAAGTTTTTTTTAAATATTGGGATTGAATATGAAAATGTGAATAGCAAATATCAAACCCGCGTGATTTATAGGAAGTGAATACAGAAATGTTATGTTGAATGTATCAAAAATTAAATTCGATGCTTTATATACAGAAATTTCAGATGGAAGGGTGATTGGGTAGGTTAAACGTGTGGTGGGAATTTAGGTTGAGGAGAACCCGCCCCTGTCAAGGGCGAGTTCTGTTCTCGATGTGACAACTCTCAATAAATGACAATGATAGAGGAGAACCCGCCCCTGCCAAGGACGAGGTCTATCCTCGATGTGACATCTCAGACCAGCGCGTTGACCAAGGCACAGAAGGGCGGGTGTGTAATTCCGGCAAGACTTTCCCCTCTTGTCAATTCTCTCTCTAGAAAATACCTAATTTTAAAAAAATTTCAGGAACATTTCAATTCACTCTTTATCCTATTAGAAATGCAAGGCCATGAATGATAACTCAAATAATCCATTCTATTCCTTACGGCTAGCAAGCAGTCTCTTTTTCGGTATCGGCTTTATATACAAACACCCGTGTGACAATATATGATTTTGATTTTTGTTTTTGTTATTAGTGTATATATATGTGTGGAAAGAAGTTCATACCACAATTTGAGGTTGCTCTAGTGGTAAACGCCAACGCCATCACACCCCCTTCAAGTTCGAACGTGCCCCATCTTCTCTAATTATTTAGGTTTTATTTATTTAATTATTATGTTTTCCCCCTTATATTTCTAACCATATTTTTTAAAGTTATAGAAGGTATTTTATCATCTCATTCAAATATAACAAAAGTTTTCGTCTGTTAATGTTAATACCTAATCTTGTTATAAAACTAAAAGTAGCAAAATCTGTTAGTTTTTTTTTCAGTAATCAAAGGCAACTGCAGGTTAATGTGCTTATATGTTGCATCTTTCTCTAATTGTGTATAGCGACAAAACTATGTTATCAATTTTGTTATGTTTTTTAACATGTTTGTTTAATATCAATGTTTCTGCCACTTTAGGAAACTCCTTGCTTATTTACACTTTTCATTCTCCAGTAGAAATTAATCTAAGTCAATATGAATTTTGAGTATGATCATATTCAGGGGCGGATATATGTATGATTGAGGGGTAGTTTTCACTACCCTCAATTTATTACGGGTAGTGTAAAAAAATTATGGTTTTATGTAAAAATAAATTACAGTTTTATGTTATCCCTGAGAAAAAATTACGCTACCCCTAATTTTTTTTTAAACTCAACATTTCATAGAGTTTTAAATTTTATAAATAAAAGTCTAATAATTTATAAAAAAAATAATGCATTCTATAAAACATAAATAATCATTACTCGTTATCCATTACAAAATACCATAAAAACTCAATATACTCATTACGCAACCCAATACAATAATAAGCCCAAAAATAAAAACTATATATATACTAATTATCAACTTTTATATGCATTGTAAGTTGTATTATCTGCTTTATGTGTTGTACTCACTTTGTTTTTATCTTTAACCTTTTTATTTTAGCCCAATACTTTTACATTTTTTACAATTTAGCCTTACTATTTTTTTACTTTCAACTTTGGTTCCCTATACTTTTCGTATTTTATAAATTTTCCGCTATACGTTTCGCTTTAAATTTTACGAGATAACACACCATAACGTGCATGTGTTCAATGTTTTTCTGCTTATTTTCCCAGTTTCACAAACACATCATAACTTGTTGGTCTTAGATCCATTTACTTATTGTTTTATATGTTTTATGTTCCACTTGTGTAAGTGCGTGGTTCAATGTTTTTACGTCTACTTTTCATTCGATTTATTTTTTTTGTTTTATTGGTTTTTTTAGTGTTGATGGTCACTAATGATGATGTGCCATTAGTGGTGTGCAATGATGGCCATAGATAAAGCTGCATCAGGAGAGCTGTCTTTCTGGTAGAATCCCGACACATTTGAGCAACCTCGTAGTGCTTGAACATTTAAATCTTTCGTCAAATAAGATGGTGGGTGAAATTCTTGTACAACTTACAAATCTAACCTTTCTAGCAGTTGTAAACTTTTCCCAAATAAGACTAGTAGCCTGTTGTAGAATAAATTCTTGTGTTCCTATGTCTTCTGTTGGATATTTTAGTGTAATTTGAGATTGCGTATGACATTCAAATAAGAGTGCACGCTTGTTTGAATGTCATCGGGCCTAACGGCGGACCCAAGGGGGCAGTGCCCCCGAGAGAAGCGGGGTCCAAGGGGCGGCAGCCCCTGGCGGGGTCCAAAGGGCAGAGCCCCTGACTGGGGTCGAGCTGCCAGGTCAGCTTGGAAATTTTTATTTTTAGACAAAAGTCCTTCATCGAAAATGTATTAGAAATTTAATTTCGGGCCAAATATGCATTCGTAGAACTTGAGGGACTAAAGATGTAATTTACCCCAAGAAGCGGTTTTCTTAAAAACTAAAATACACTCCTGCATATTCGGTTTCTTGATCCCCTAAAAAGAAATTCGATTTCTTTATCTTCTCAAAATTGTTCAATCAAAAATCCATACTAAAATCTAGAATCAATCTGATTTTATCCAATCAAACGTTGGTAGACACTCCAATTGTTTGATCTGAAAATGATCACACGACTTCAGATTTATCCAGTAATTTTCGAGAATTCCCCAACTAAGATCAAACAATTTCATGACGATGGCTGGTGAATTGGTGAGTGATATGACATCAAAGTTCGTGAAGTTGGCGAAATTTGAAGGAATGGATTTTCGGCGTTGGCAAAAGAAGATGCAGTTTTTGTTGACAACTTTGAAAGTGGTGTATGTGTTGACAACCCCGGTGCCAGAGGAAGTGGCGGATGAAACTATCGAACAAACAAGGAAAAGGAACAAATTCTGTAACGATGATTTCATTTGTCGTGGCACAATTCTGAATGGTATGTCTGACACTTTATTTGATATTTATCAAAATGTTGAATCCGCAAAAGAACTGTGGGATACACTTCAAGCCAAGTATATGGCTGAAGATTCCTCAAGCAAAAAATTCTTTGTAAGTGATTTCATGAATTATAAAATGGTGGATGGGCGTTCTATGATGGAACAATACAACGAGTGTTTGGGAATACTCAGTAGGTTTGAACAACATGGGATAAAATGGATAAATCTATTGGGATAAAAATGGATAAATCCATTGCCACTACATCCATCATAGATAAACTCCCGCCTTCTTAGAAGGAATTTAAACATAGTTTGAAACATAAGAAGGTGAATACAACCTTGTTGAATTGGGAAGTACTATTAGTATTGAGGAAGGTTGTAGAAGAATGGAAAATGTTTGGGTGAAGGAGAAGGACAAAGATATCGGTGGGTCCTCGGTTAATGTTGTGGAGGAAACTGGTCTAAGTTCCAAACAGGTTAACAACACAAACAATAAGAAACGGAAATTCCAGGGTGGTGGTAATAAAAAGGGTTTTGTGAAAAAGGGAAAACAATCCAAAGATAGTGGATGTTGGAAGTGCGGGAAACCGGGGCACTTTAAACGTGATTGCCGTGTTGGAAAGGGCAAGAACGAATCTGGAACTAGTGGTGAATCCAACAAGGATCCAAAGCATGCAGGTCAGATTTTAACTTTTGAAAATAATTTGGAGTTGAATTATGTTTCTTTAATTTTTGAAGCATGTTATGTGCAGGATGATTACATTGCTTGGTGGTTCGATTTTGTAGCGACGAGTCATGTTTGTAAGGACCGAAGATGGTTTAAGGAACTTACAACAAATGATGACGGACGTGTATTAAAAATGGGGAATGTCGCAACAAAACCGATCCAAGGAATAGGACTAGTCGAGCTTACTTTTACTTCTGGAAAAACTATTTGCTTATGTAATTTATTGTTTGTGCCTGGCATTCGGAAAAACTTGTTATCCGGTATAATATTAAATAATTGCAGGTGCAAACAAGTGTTGGAATCCGACAAGTATATCTTGTCAAAACATGGTTCTTTTGTTGGATTTGGTTATCTATGTAATGGTATGATTATGTTAAATTTGGATGTGCCTTTTAGTGATGATTCTGTTAGCATTATTGATTCTACATCTAGTATAAATTTGTCTAAATCTGAATTATGGCATGCTAGATTAGGACATGTACATTATAAATGACTTAAGGAAATGTCTCAAATGAGCTTAATTCCGGCTGTTTACTTAAGAAATGAAAAATACCATATTTGAAGTTGAATAAAATAACTAAAAAACCATTAATGCAACATGTCACTAGGGAAAGTAAACTGTTAGAATTAATACATAGCGATATATGTGATTTTCATGGCACACCATCACTAGGTAACAAGAAGTATGTTGTAACATTTATAGATGATGCTACTAGATTTTGTTATGTTTACTTGTTACATACAAAAGATGAAGCTCTGGAAAAGTTTAAAATCTATAAACAAGAAGTAGAGCTTCATCAAAGTGAATTGATCAAAACTTTGCATACGAATAGAGGTGGTGAGTATTTTGATCCGGAATATTTCCAATCAACTGGAATAATACACCTTACCACGGCTCCTTATACACCGGAACAAAATGGTGTGGCAGAAAGAAAGAATAGGACTCTAAAGGAGGTTAATACCATGTTGTCCCATTCGGGCCTAAATAATGGGTTTTGGGGTGAGGCTATGTTGACAGCCTGTTATTTGCTAAACAGGGTTCCTAATAAAAGTAACAAGACTACCCTTTTGAGCTTTGGTATAAAAAACCACCTGAGTTACTAAAACTGAGAGTTTGGGGTTGAAGAGCCGTGGTAAGGCTCAATGATCCTAAGATAAGGAACTTAGGGGAAAGAGGTATAGAATGCATTTTCATTGGGTATGCTGAGCATTCGTTCGCTCACAGGTTTTATGTAATAGAACCGAATGACTATGTGTCTGTGCATACGGTTATCGAGGCAAGAAGTGGGAATGCAAAATATGATGAAGAAAGATTCACATCTATACCTAGGCCAAAGGATATGAATCCTAGTTTAAAGACTTCAGGTGAAAACGAAAATGTACCTTCAACTAGCACTAAACCAAGAAGAAGTACAAGAGAAAGAAAGGCCAAGTCTTATGGTAATGATTTTCAACTTTACTTAGTTGAGGGATTTAGGAATGAAATTAATTTTCAATATCAATATTGTTTCAATGTTGTTGAGGATCCAAAGACATATAGTGAAGCAATGGCTTCAAGGGATGTTTCTTGGAAAGAAGCCATTCAAGATGAAATTGATTCTATCTTGCAAAATAATACATGGAAATTGGTAGATTTACCCCCTGGTTGTAAATCTTTGGGAAGTAAATGGATCTTCAAGAGGAAGATGAAGGTGGATGGTACTATTGATAAGTTCAAAGCCATATTGGTAATCCAAGGCTATAGACAAAAGGAGGGTATTGACTTCTTTGATACATATGCTCCTGTGGCAAGGATATCCACCATTAGAATATTATTAGCACTTGCTGCTATATATAATCTTGTAATTCACTAAATGGATGTGAAGACTGCATTTTTAAATGGTGAATTAGATGAAGAGATTTACGTGAAACAACCAGAAGGGTTTGTTATACCTGGAAATGAAAACAAGGTGTGTAAATTAATTAAATCTCTTTATGATCTGAAACAAGCACCTAAACAGTGGCATCAAAAGTTTGATGAGGTTGTATTGTCTAATGGTTTTGTTTTAAACCAAGCAGACAAGTGTGTTTATAGCAAGTTTGATGCTTCTAGAAACGGAGTCGTGGTCTGTTTGTATGTAGATGATATGTTGATCTTTGTCACTAACCAAGATTAAGTTGATAAAATAAAAGAATTTTTATCATCTAAATTTGCTATGAAGGATATGAGGGAGGCTGAGGTGATCTTAGGTATTAAGATCAAACGTGAGAACAAGGGCATTTCAATCTCTCAATCACACTACATTGAGAAGATCTTGGAAAAGTTTAATTTTAAGGATTGTTCTCCGGTAAGTACTCCTATTGATCCTAGTTTTAAATTATTACCTAATAATGGTATTGCAGTATCTCCACTTGAGTATTCAAGAGCAATTGGATCACTTATGTATGCTATGATCAGTATCAGACCAGATATAGCATATGTTATTGGAAAGCTTAGTAGGTTTACTAGCAAACGTAGTACTCATCACTGGCAAGCATTAGGTAGAGTATTTAAGTACTTGAAAGGAACCATTGGTTATGGTTTGACCTACATTGGATTTCCTTCAGTGATTGAAGGATATTCAGATGCAAGTTGGATAGCCAATATGGAAGACCATTCTTCCACAAGTGGTTGGGTATTCCTTCTTTAGGGAGGTGCTATTTCTTGGGCTTCAAAGAAACAGACTTGCATAACTAACTCAACTATAGAATCTGAATTTGTAGCCTTAGATGCAGCTGGTAAGGAAGCTGAGTGGTTAAGAAACCTGATTTATGAGATTCCATTGTGGCCAAAACCGATATCTTCCATTTCTATAAGGTGTGATAGTGAAGCTACACTGGCTAAGGCATATAGCCAAGTGTATAATGGCAAGTCAAGACACAAATTATAACCCTAAATTAGGCTACGATCACGGTTTGCAGCCGCAACCAACCATCAGTTCTGAGCCAACCCGTAGTGTACGTAAATGGTGTCAGCTACATTGGCTGCCATTTTTGGTATCCAATGGCACCCGAAAAAATCTGGTTTCCGACGCACAGCGTTCGTCGCGGATAAAAACACTAGTTTATTTTATATTTAACGAAGAAGAATTAAATATACGCCTTTAATATATGTAGGTGTGAAAGAAAAACTTCATGAAAAATTTTACATATGTTATTTGAGATAATTATCGATCACAATCAGGATATGTCTTCGTTTTGAAAATGTCTATATAGAAGGTTGCACGCTCTTCTATAAAATCTAAATATATTGTTGTATTGGAGGCATTATTAGATAAAGAAGTTCATTGCTGATCTCTGAATAATATAAGCTCATAGAGATACTCGTAACAAATTGGTTGCTATCGCACAAGAAAAAAAAAATAAGGTCATTTGATGGCATAAAAAAAAATTATCAAAAAGTTTTACAATATTCAATAGATACTAAAAAAAGAGACATGTATTTGTAAAGTTGTAGCAGATCCATTTACGAAATTTGTAGATCCATTTACGAAATTTATGTCTCAGACAAAACATGAGATGTCATGCTATATAGTCTTCAGTTGGACTTCAATATGCTAGTGGTTAGAAAAATAAATGATATTACTAGAGGAGTTTTATAACATCATATCTGATTTGACGTATTAGATATTATCTCTTATGTTTATTGTGTTCTATGTTATCATATTTAAATCATAAAAAAATTATAAACCGTTGAGAAAATGATTCAAATAAACCGGGTGATTTGAGAGTCGTGGAAAACACTTTTATATTGAAACTATTTGAATGTTCAATTCAAATTTTTAATCGGATAAAATTAAAAAATTTAAGAACAATATATGAATTAATGAGAGAGTGTCTTGAATTAGAAAAGAGAAAAAGTGTCGATCATATTTCAAAATTCGCATTTTACAGGGATGGGGTCAACCATCGAAGGCAAATTTCATGTATAAAAATGCTCATTTTTCCCCATGGTTTCACATGTGAACTTCTAGAAAATCAATTTTTAATGTGTTTTAAATAAAGCAATTGACGGGTGGTTCAAGGAACAACCCTTTTATGACGTTAAAACGCGTGATATTCTCATATTTGGTCGTGTAATTATCTTGAATTAGATAACTACAGTTGCTTTTGTTTCAGGCACATTATGGAGCTTAATATGAAGAGAACGTCGCTTTGGACGGACCACGACGGGATGGAGCAAGAAAGGATGGGAAGAAGGAACAAAACAAGAAAAGTGGGGGTCTACCGTAATTTACGGTAGCCACCGTAAATTACGGTGGCCCCCAAACACTCATAATCTCCACCGTAATGCAGTGGATTTCCACCGTACACATTTTGTGGCTACCGTAACTTACGGTGGCTACCGTAACGTACGGTGGCTACCGTAAGTTACGGTAGAAGTGATTTTCTGGCACAAGTGGACTCATATATTAAAATCACAAGTGGAGGTGCTTTTGAGGAAAATATGGAGATATGACGATTTTTTGGCAGAAAGTAGGGAACTTTTGGCTGGCTTGCTTTGTTTAAAAACATTGAAAAACAATTGATTTGGGAGTGGATTCCTTTGAAGAAGAACCTTCGTGTGATGATGATTCAAGTCTTGTTTTGCTAATCTTTTGGTGATCATCTTAGATGTGTTGAAGAACAAGATCTTTTGGTATTTTAATCCTTGCTATTTCATTTTGATTGTTATGAATTCTATCTTGAACCTTGTTTTTATGTATGAAACTATGAGTGGCTAGTATCCTTTTGTGTTTCCTTTTTGGTTTGAAGGATTTGCAACTTTGATCATGTTGGTGTTTTATATTTATAGGATGATGAAATTGATCTTGTGATTGTTTTGTCATGATGATTGTGTATTGTGTGTAATGGGTCATTCATGGATTGCTTAACTTAACCATACGTTCTTGATGCCATAGGCAAATCTTGATTTAGTGGAAGGGTTGGGGTAATTCAATAGTGATACTGATTATCGAGAGATAACCTTGCTAATACAAGTACTTAGTCCTCTTTTATCACACATAAGCACACACTCATGAATCATGTCTATGTGGTTCTTCCCAATTAACACCAATATCATCATTTGTTAAAATCCGGATACCAAAGGGAAACATATCTCTCATTACTGATTTTTACAAACCAATTTACTTTGTTTTCTTGCTTTAAACCAATTCAACAAATCAACAGACTATTGAATTTTACTTTATTGTCATCTTAGTTAAATTTAGGTAATTGCAATTTGATTGAGTTAACACATATTCCACAAACTCCCTGTGTTCGATAACCCACTTACCGCTAGCTAATTAGTAGTATTTGGTTTTAAATTTGATTGAGACTTCGACATCACGTCAAATTTTGGCGCCGTTGTCGGGGAGTTGTGCGCAACGTGTGTTTGCTTATTAGTTTTGTTTTGTTATTTCGGTGTTACGCTGGTTGTGTGTAGTGTGCAGGTTTTTGTTTCAGGTGTATGCATACCAGGAACTCGAGCTCATCATCACCATTAGTGTTTGATCCAGAAATTGAACGAGCTGCTCGCAGGAACAGAGTCTTACACAGACAAAATAAATTTAGTGGTTCACCAATAGCACCTACATCACCCGTTACACCACGGAACACAATGGATCCGCTTTCACCGCCTCCTATTACGGGTCAAACAACACCTTCCGAGCCTTTACCAATCCTACATTACCACCTGAGACTAAACCAACCCATACCCCATTACCTACAAGTACCCAAACCGAACATTCTTTTAGCTTTGACCCATCAGCACCCATTCCGCCCTTTTCATATTTCTTCCCAACAACCGGTCAAGCATCATCGTCTAAACCAGTACCAACACCACAACCATATCAATCCAACCTATCCATATTTCATACTCCCTCTACCTCTCAAATGCAAACGGATACACAATACCAACAACCTCAAGTTGTACAAACATCAGGAGCAGGAGGAGTTGGTGTTGATGGTGGTTATGGTGATGAGTTTAGGAGATATGAGGAAGAAGGGTACACGTACGAAGGAGATGCTGATCAAGGAAATTATGTTTATAGTCAAGGACAAGCTATGCAAGGATATGGGAGACCACAACCACAAGTTGTGCAACAACAAATTATACCACCACAAATACAACCCCAAGTGAGGCCACATGGGCCACAGTTTCAAGAGCAGATTCCTCCACAACCTGGGGGAGCAATCTTTCAACCACCGTTTCAGCAATTCCTGCCTCCAGGACCACAAGTTTAAAGACCAATGGGTCCTCAGTGTAACACCTATGAAATCTAGCCCAATTAGAAAGCTTAATGTATTACAGGACCCAATAAAGGTCCGGATTGATTTGGGCTTACCAAAGAAATCTTGCAAAACAAAACCAGCCTTTTGGGCCCAATAAGCCCAATAAGGGCCCGAACATACAAACAAGGCTCATTTAAGGCCCAAATGTAAGTTTACAAACTAATTGAATGAGAAACCATGAAACAATGAATATTTATGTGATTTGAAATAATTATGGAAAGATTCAAACTGAAAACAGATTCAGAACCCATACCGGGTAAAATCCGGCAATTTACCGTACTAACGTCTGAATTCCATCAGGAATTCTTAAAATGTTTGTCATCCAATATAAATCATTGTTAACCTTAACTAATATCATAAATAATGCTTGCTAAAAGATTTTTCATCAATCATGCATAAACAACGGAATTTCGTAACTGAAACGCGAATACCGGTTTTCACCGGCATTTACTGACATCTGAAACGTCAACCGAACCCTGTAACATCATAAATATTCATCTAATCATCGTATTTATCATAAAATTCTAAATTAGAGAGTGAGACGATTGTCCAGAGCAAATGCGTTTCAAGACGCGACCGAGGTGTGTACCGGCCTGAAATTAGGTCAAACTCGAGAATTTGACGATAAATATACGGAATTGATTCATTTCAACAAAAATTAGTTAGACATATTTATTATAGGTCCTCTAATGAGATTTGATCCGAAAGACCGGTTGATACGCGATAACGAAGATCACGGGATGTATACGCGATATTGAAGGAGAACCCACCTAAAAACCCTAGGTATTTAAACAACCTTTCCACCATTTCTTCAATTTCAAACCATAGAAACAAACAAAATGCTCCTAAGGGCTACAGCAGCCGCAACCACCGGAGCTGATGACTCCACGGCGGAGCCGCGGCGGCGGACGGTGGAGCCGCAGCGGCGGACGGCGGGCTCCGGCGAGACCTCGGCCTACACCCACTGAATACAATGCCCTGATCAAGATGGTGGTGGTAGTTTCATCTGATTCGCAATGACGGCGGAGATAAGGAGGAGAGAAGGGGGCAGCGGCTAGGGTTCCGGCGTGGGCTCCGGTCACCGGAGCCGGCGAGTGGCGGCGAGTGCCGCACATGGCCTTCTTCCTCTCGACGATCTCTTTACAATGGTGGTAGCCTTGTTCCCTAACCCATGGCGGTTTAAAAGTTATCAAAGAATGAAGATAGAGTTCCGCCCTATATCTTGTTCTTCTTGTTTTCTTGCGACTTAGTTTGGTGGGTTGTCGCGATGGGGGCCGGCTGGGGTGAATGCAGCCGTGGGACAGATATGATGGTGATGTTGGTGGTAAGGGTGAGGAAAACTGGAGCTGACGGATGGCTGGGATGGTGTTCGGACCACCAGCAGACGGTTGCAATGGTGGTGGTTGCTTTGGTAAAAATTCCAGTAGAAGGCTGCGGTGGTAAAGGTAATAGTAGCAAGGAGATGGTGTTAGGCTGTTGTGATGGTAATGGTGGTTATCGGATTATCGGCGGTGGTCGGCTGTGACTGACGGTTGTGGTCGATGTTGGCGGTTGATGGTCGCTGTCCATGATGGTGGTAGTAGAGTGGTGGTTCCGGTGGAACTGGGACCCGATGATGGTGGTTGGTGGCGGTAGTTGTTGTTGGTGAATTATAGCGGTTTGATGTTGTTCTTGTGTTTGCATGTTGGGTACTAGACAAGATCTTCAAGATTTGGGTATGTTGGGTTAGATCCGGCGAGAATTTCGGTCGACCAAGGGGCTGCAGGCGGCGGCCAGTGGCTAATCATGGTGGACCGTGGTTGCATGTAGTGGGTACTGATGGTAAGAGAAACAACCGAGGTGTTTGGTAACGTATGTTGAGATTATGGTTGCGTTTGGGCATTAGATAACAATATACTAGTGTTTGTATATAATTTTGGTACGTTTTGGTTAGGTAAAACATCGGTCAAAGCGGGTCAAACCTGGTCAACGAGCGGACAACGGAACGCGAACACGATTAGATCAAGAGCAATTCGAGTGGGTTAGTGAACGTAACCGAGTGAAAGGTATAATCGCACGCACAACGCATTGAAATTGAATTATAAAATGCATTCGTATTGTTGAGCTCTAACTATATAAAGGCATAAATTATAAAATATGTGAACTATAAACGAAAACGAACGTCGCTTGTTGTAAATGTTTGATTTAAATGGATGGTTTGGACTCGAGATTTAAATAATAACGCTATTTAATAGAAATCAACCTAGATAACATATATGAAACATTACATTTTAGAAAATGGTTATATCATGTCATTGATTAAACAAATAAGCTGATCCCACGTCACGTTAAATCATTACAAGACTTAGAGGTGTAAAATACAGTCATATACGATTGCGCATTTGTGTGTGTGTGTATATATATATATATATACACACAATAGATAGTTAGTTTATCCGGCATCTACAAGTTTTATTTAAGATAAAAGACCTAAAATGCTATAAGGATCCATCATCTTGTTGTTATTAATTGTTGGTCATCTCATTGTTATTGAAATAAATATTATTTGGTATCCCCTTTTATTAAAATATAGTCAATTATTATCAATAATTGAATTACCTAGCGTCAATCAAGTTAACTAATATGACGTGAACATGAACATTATAAACATTGTTTGAAACATTATATATTACCTACATTGTTAATGCAAGTTATTTATAAAGATTTGGAATTCATGATATAAATTGATTTTTCGACATTCTTCATACTAAGACACAACTCTTGATTAAATGCATTAATTAACCTAATGTACACGAGTTAATTCATAACAATTAACAAATACGCAAGAAGCTAAGATACATTAAGGATACTAATCACCAACTTAAATTTAACTAAAGAGCTCAACCGCACGCATGTAATAACATCATGCTAATTCTAAACGTGAATCTTATATGTTCTAGTTAGGATTGCTTCGTTGATGGTCATCACTTTTCTTTATCGAGCTCTGAATTTATATAAGGACACCAGGTGAGTTCTCGTGTTCCCCCTTTTTACTTTTGTTTTGGGGATGAAGCATGCTCCTTTAAACTGAAACTCTTATATGTGATATTGTCTACTGTTTGGCATGATCTTTTGTTTTATGAACTGTGATTATGCTTACTTGATGCTTGTATGTGGGACTTTTTGGATACCTGCTGATACTTTAGTCATAATCATTAATTCTTTTGTGAACCGCTTGTTCTTACGTGAATAGATCTATTTGGGGAATCCCCACGCATAGTGGCTCCCGCTACAGGGAGGTACCCCACTGAGATCCTGAGGGGTCGTTTGTGGCATGTAACAGGTTTTGAGTAAGATACTATGGTGAACCATCCTAGCAGGAATGGTTCACTATTCTGAGGCTTGGTCCTTTCCTACGGGAATATCCGGTACAAGATAACTTTAGAAGAGGCCAGCCGGGGACCAAGTGCAGGGTTGATTGTGATACCCCACAATGACTGATACTAAAAATGATGTTTTAAACATCAAATAAGATTTTCAGAAACTTTCACACTTGATTCTAAAACCTTCACTTGTGGACTCTAAGAGTCCCTTTTATTTTTGAAACTTTAACCACTTGAACTCACCAACTTTATGTTGACACAATTCTTTTTGAGCATGTCTTCAGGTACAGCTAGGGAGAATAGTTGAGCTATAGAAGTTACCCAAATCCGAAGCAAGATACGAGGGTAGGTGTTGAAGACAAAAGTCGAGCCTAGAAGCTTTAGTTACTGAAGCATCAAGAAACCTTTATCAAAAGATTGACCATAACACCTATAGATTGTAGATTTAGGCACCTTGTGAATTGAAACAAAGCCAATATTCTGATGTAAACGTTGAAAGTTGAATTGTATTAAACCATTTAGTTTCCGCTGCATTTTGATTGTTGTTTACTAATCGTGACGTCCCGCCTCTCTGGGCCCGGGGTATGACACTCAGCGACCAAGAGTTAGGTAGGGTGTTCCACGAAGGCATAATTGGGACGCTGCTAGGGGTATTGAGGCACACTTTCGTCCAATCATCACAAATAATCCATCACCAGTGGTCATTCCTCAAAACAATCAAGGGAGAACGTTTGAAGTTCGAACAAATTCACTTCAAAGTTTGCCAAAGTACAAAGGGTTAGCAACGGAAGAACCCTATTTTCATTTGGAAGCTTATGACTCAATTTGTAACACAATTGGTGGTCAAGGATTTTCGGCGGATGATGTCAAGTTGGTGTTATTTCAGTTTTCATTGGAGGATAAGGCAAAGAGATGGTTTTACACTTTGCCATCCGCTTCAATTTATACATGGGCTGAGATGCAACAAAGGTTTTTGGAAGAGTTTTTCATAGCTCAAAAGACTAACGATGCTAGGAGAAGCTTGAGAAGCTTCCAACAACAACAAGGTGAAATGTTCCATGAGGCGTTTGAGCGGTTTAACATGATGATCAAGAATTGTCCTCATCATGGAATTGAGTTATGGGAGTTGTTGAACGCTTTTCACGAGGGGCTTCATTCTGAAGATGCCCGGGATTTAATGTCTATCACAAATGGTACATTTGGTACAAATTACGAGCAAGACGATTGGGCATTTTTGGAACAAATGGCGGTTACATCAAAGAGGAAGGCTCAATCATCAAGACGAGCACGACCGATCATTACACGAGCTCCAGTTCATGCGGTGGATGATGGTAATGTACAAGCTACAAATCAAGTTTACAATGTTTGTACAAACTGCAATGATTTGGGGCATACTGTGGAGTCTTGCACGGTAACTCTTGAACAAGTGGAGGAAGGGAATGCTATTCAAGGTCAAGGGTTTGGTGGAAGAAATTACAACATGAATTCAAATACCTATCATCCGGGTTTGAGGAATCATCCGAACTTTAGTTACGGGAATTCGGCTAATCAATCTAACCCAAATTTCCAAGGAAAGCTTCAAGGTACTTTTGTTCCTCATCAACAATACCAAAATTATCAAGGAAATTTTAGAGGGGGAAACAATCAAGGATATCAAAAGCCTTTTCAACCATCGGGAAATAACCAAGGAAATGATACAAATCAATCTTCATCAAGTGGTGGTAATGAAGTGATGGAGATGCTAAAGTCCATGCAGCAGGAGATGCAAAAGAGGAATCAATTGGATGATGCAAGAGCTCAAAAAGATGAAATTCGAGATAAGGCCATTCAATCGTTAACCAATCAAATGGGACAACTTGCAACGGATGTGGCGAATCTCAAGAAGAACAAAGGCCAACTTCCTAGTGACACCAAGGTAAATCCCTCTCACAGTTCTTCTCGTAATATTCCTATTAACCATGTTAGTGTTTTGAGAAGTGGCAAAGAATATAAAACATCATCTTCTCCCGTTTTAATCGAGGGGTTAGTTGAAGATATTACGGGTAATGAAAGTGATGATGATGTTCCACTGGTGACATCTAAAGAGTCGAATATCAAAACATCGAGGTTGGGTGAAAATATAAAGAATGAAAAAGTTGAGAGTGAGACGGGTCAAGTCCCATTTCCATCGGCCTTACTTGACCCGGGTAGAAAAAAATTTATTACATCAAGAGATCCCCAAAAAGAAGAATTATGGGACATGTTTACACAAGTAAAATTAATCTTCCACTACTTGATGCAATAAAACAAGTACCTGCTTATGCTAAATTTCTAAAAGAGATATGCACACAAAAAAGACAACAAAAGAAGAAAATGCCTAAGCAGGTGGATTTAACCGGGCAAGTAAGTGCAGTTTTAAATGGGGAACTTCCTCCTAAGCTTCAAGATCCGGGTACGCCATTAATTAACATTCAAGTTGGTAATTTTCAAATGGCAAAGGCGTTACTAGATCTTGGAGTCGGGGTAAGCATTTTACCGGGGCGGTTTGTATGATCAATACGACTTTGGTCCACTAGCAAGGGTAGAGACAACAGTTGTTTTAGCCGATTTGTCTCATAAGCTACCTCGGGGGATGGTTCAAAATGTGATTATGAAAATTGATGAGTTCTATTACCCGGTTGACTTTTTAGTATTGGATTACTCATCTGTGGACCCAAAACAACAATAAAATGTTATTTTGGGTCGGCCATTTTTGAGCACCGCACATGCTGTGATCGATTGTAGATTTGGTACAGTCGATATGACTTTTGGGAATAGAAAATTGCGTTTGAGTGTTTTTACTAACAATTCTAATACTGATGGTGTGGATGAGTGTTTCATGGCAGATTTAATTGACGGATGCAACCCGCATGAGTATGAGGAGAATGGTACGGATGTTTGTTTGTGTGATTTTTCTGAACAGGTACATGCTTGTGCACTAAGGGTTGAAGAGGAAAAATAGGATGCTATGGCTTTGAAGGAAGGAAGACCACCATGGACTCACCAATTTGAAGGTTTGCTAGTGGAGATAAGCTCGGGCACTAAACCATCAATAGAAGAACCACCAAAGTTGGAGCTCAAGAACTTGCCAAGCCATTTGAAGTATGCTTTTCTAGGGGATAATGACACATTACCGGTCATTATTGCCTCTAATTTAGAGATGGCGCAAGAACAAGCTTTATTAAAGGTTCTAAAAGAGAACAAAGGAGCTATTGGATGGACGATTACGGATCTCAAGGGAATTAGTCCATCAATTGTCATGCACAAGATAATCACCACCGAAGATGCAAAACCAATACGGGAAGCTCAGAGGCGACTAAATCCGAATCTAAGGGAAGTAGTAAAGAAGGAGGTAATTAAATGGTTAGACGCAGGAATTATTTATCCAATTTCGGATAGTGTTTGGGTAAGTCCTACCCAAGTTGTGCCTAAGAAGGCAGGCATTCAAGTCGTTAAGGACGAAAGCGGTGAACAAATTGCCACCCGACCAGTTACCGGGTGGCGTGTGTGTATTGACTACCGTAAATTGAATGCCGCCACTTCTAAGGACCATTTCCCGCTACCGTTCATTGACCAAATTATTGAAAAATTATCAGGTAAAAAATACTACTGTTTCTTAGATGGGTATTCGGGTTACAATCAAATAGCAATACACCCAGATGACCAACATAAGACCACCTTCACTTGTCCATATGGCACTTTTGCCTTTCGGCGAATGCCATTCGGTTTGTGCAATGCACCAGCGACTTTCCAACGATGTATAATGAGTATCTTCTCGGATATGGTTGGAGAGTCACTTGAAGTATTTATGGATGACTTCTCAATTTTTGGCACTAGTTTTGAATCTTGTCTCAACGAACTACAAAAAGTTTTAAAAAGATGTGTTGAGAAAAATTTAGTGCTTAGTTGGGAGAAAAGTCATTTTATGGTACAAGAGGGTATTGTGTTAGGTCATGTAGTATCAGAAAGGGGGATGGAGGTGGATAAGGCAAAAATAAAGGTAATTTCATCTTTGCCACCACCGAAAAATGTTAAGGGTGTAAGGTCATTCTTGAGACATGCGGGATTTTATAGGCGTTTTATCAAAGGTTTTAGTGTTATCACAAAGCCTTTATGTAATTTGTTATTAAAAGATGCTCCATTTGACTTTACTGACGAATGTTTGCAAGCATTTACTGTTTTGAAGGAACAGTTGGTCAAAGCTCCTATTTTGCAACCACCGGATTGGTCAAAGCCATTCGAGATCATGTGTGATGCAAGCGACACTACAATTGGTGCAGTTTTGGGTCAACGAGTTGATAAGAAGCCGGTAGTAATTTATTATGCAAGTAAAACTTTATCTGAAGCGCAACTGAATTACACTACGACCGAGAAAGAATTACTAGCGGTGGTGTATGCTTTGGATAAGTTTCGATCGTATATTTGGGGGAGTAAAGTGGTTGTTTATTCGGATCATAGTACAGTCCGGTACTTGATGGAGAAAAAAGACGCGAAGCCCCGTTTAATTCGATGGGTGTTGTTGTTACAAGAGTTCGATCTAGAGATACAGGATAAAAAGGGGAGTGAGAATGTAGTAGCGGACCATTTATCTCGGATCCCGGTGGAAGAAACTGACGATGTGAGTGAAATAAATGAAAGGTTTCCTGATGAGCAACTCTTATCCGTTTCCACTTCTGCTGCACCATGGTATGCTCATTATATAAACTACCTAGCTACGGGGGCCATCCCAAATCATTGGACGAAAAAGCGACGACAACAATTTATGGTCCAAGTGAAACAATACATTTGGGATGAACCGGATCTTTTTAAGATCGGACCTGATCAAGTCATTCGAAGGTGTGTGCCGGAAACTGAGGTGTTGGAAATTCTGACTCATGCTCACTCATCCGCGTGTGGGGGTCATTTTAGTGGTCAAAAGACCGGTTACAAAGTGCTCACTTGTGGGTTTTATTGGCCTAGAATTTTCAAGGATGCAAGAGATTATGCAAAGAATTGTTTGAATGGGCAGCATATCAAAACGAGATGAGATGCCAATGCAACCGATCCTTGTGGTTGATATCTTCGATGTTTGGGGCATCGATTTTACGGTTTTCCAAACTCATGTGGTTATTTGTACATTCTTGTTGCAGTGGATTATGTCTCGAAGTGGGTTGAAGCAATTGCAACACGAACCAGTGATCACACGGTGGTATGTAAGTTTGTGCAATCTAACATCTTTTCACGGTTTAGGGTGCCTCGGGTGATTATAAGTGATGGTGGATCACATTTCAAGAATTTCAACTTTGGGAAGTTGTTGAAAAGGTTCAATTGAACCATAGAATTGCAACTCCATATCACCCACAAACTAGCGGTCAAGTAGAGGTGTCAAATCATCAAATTAAAGAAATCTTGATGAAAACCATTCGGGTTGATAGGAAAGATTGGTCGGTGAAGTTGGATGATGCACTATGGGCATACCAAACAGCGTATAAAACACCAATTGGAACAACACCGTATCGGTTGGTGTATGGGAAAGGTTGCCATTTACCAATGGAGTTAGCTCATAGAGCTTGGTGGGCAGTCAAGAATGTCAACATGAAGTATAATGAAGCTGGTGAGTTAAGAAAGTTGAAGTTGTGTGAGTTGGAAGAAATCCGAGATGAGGCATATGAATGTGCATCCGCTTACAAGGACAAGCTTAAACGGGTTCATGATACGATGTTACGGAAGAGAGTTTTTGCAGAAGGGCAAAAGGTGTGGTTATATAACTCCAAGCTCAAGTTTTTTCCCGGGAAGTTAAAAAGCAAATGGATGGGACCGTATGTGATTATAAGAGTGGGTCAATTTGGTGAAATAGAGATTGAAGACCCAAAGGATCATGTGAAACAAGTGGTAAACGGTCACCGCCTCAAACCATACTTAGATGGGAATGACTTGAAAACGCTTGAAGTGGACAAGGTGAGCTACATCCTCCATCCACTGGAGGACGGTAATGTTTAAGAGGCCCAGGTTTGCGGTAGTGTAAATAATTAATTTTGTTTTTGTTTTCCTTTATTTTGTTTTGGTTGATTGCAATTTTTTGTTTTCGTTTGGGTAACAAATAGTTTTAGGATCATGTTGAGGACAACATGAGATTTTTGAGGGGGTAGGTAATTTCTATCTCATCGACATTCAACGTTTTACCATGTTTACAGAAAAAGTTGCTAAAAAAAATCAAGTCCACCGTAAGTTACGGTACGCACCGTAATTTACGGTGACCAGGTCTCATGCTTACGGCAGATTTACACTGCCTTACGATAGAAGTTGAACCCAGGTGCCACCGTAACTTACGGTGGCCACCGTAAATTACGGTGGACCTGGGATGGGCGCCGGTTTCACGTGTTGTTAATAAAAAAAAGAAAAAAAAGAAATTTTCATTTTACAAAAACCCACGGTTCCTTCAATTCACCATTCCCATCTTCTTCTTCTTCTTCTCCATAACACCCATAACCCACAACCTTAATTTCTTCATAAATCCTTCAATTCTTAACCAAATCAAGTGATTTTTGAGTCTATCTTGACTAGAATTTCATGTAGAGTTTGATTTTGAGAAGCAAATTGCGAAAAATGAAGTTCTCTGGTTCGAATCGTAAGCCCTAGGTCCGAAAATTTTAGGGGTTTTCAAGCTTTTGTCTTTCTTGGCATTTAACATCATCAATCGAAGGTATGTCATATTGTTTTGTTGTTTTTGATGGTGCATTGTGAAGATTAAGGGTTATGTTTTCTTGTTCTTATTGGTTCATACACACTTGCTTGTTCTTGGTTTATGTTTGTATGACATGGTTGTTTGATCATTATTGTGGTAGTGGATGTAAGTTTGATGATTAAGTTGTGAACTTTTGGATATTATAACATTGTAGAGACATCATGCCCAATTTTTTTTTTAAAAAAACATTGTATAAACTCTTGGTTAACCAACATCTACAACCATAGTAACAAGCAAGTGTGAGGATATTGTGGAAAAAGGATCATACTTATTGTGTTGATTGTTTTGTTTGTCTTGTGTGTAGAAAAATGGTAAGAACTAAGGATAGAGCCGGGGCAAGTTCTTCCTCTTCAAAAGGCAAGGAACCGGAACAACAACCAAGGAAGAGACAATATTTAGGTAGGGTTGATGAAAGTGAGAGCGAGGAGGAAGAGATGATGGAATTGGATCAGGGTAGTAAACCAAAGTGGGAATCAGGTCCCCTAGAGGATCAACCGGAGAAGTGGCAACCGGTGTTGTTTCATGACCGAATGAACCGGTTAAAGAATAAGGCTGCTGCATTTATCTGTGAGAGGGAAGTCAGAGAAGTTGAGTTCGGGCCCTTTAATGTATTTGCCCGGTTTCGCGCTTTAGGATGGGAGGCAGCACTCGGTTGTTATGACAGGGACATCAAGAATCTGTTTATGACTAAATTCAAGAATGGATGG
The DNA here is from genome assembly GCA_024085815.1 of Flaveria linearis. NCBI lineage: Eukaryota > Viridiplantae > Streptophyta > Magnoliopsida > Asterales > Asteraceae > Flaveria > Flaveria linearis. Next base: position 86,565,804 of record CM044005.1, on the reverse strand, counting down.
CAACATTGAAATGCAACAGGTATGATAGGCCATCACAGATGAAGTTAACGGGCGAGGTTAATGGGATAAAGGTGGAAATGTCATTTGAGTCATTGCGAAGATTGGCAAAATATGACAGTTTACCTGCTCGTGATTACATGATCCCAAGCCTTGATGATCTGCTGATTAAACCGGAGAAACATCCAAGGTGGAATGACATGTCGGCAGCTATATTCTTGCCCGGTACTTATAGTGGTGTTTTGTACTGGAGGAACTTGAAGATTAAAGCAAAATTGCTGCTGACTATTTGCATTCTGAATGTCATTCCCCGAAGAGGAGATAAGGAACAGGTGAGGTATTCGGAGGTACCAGTCCTTTATTCGTTGCTTAACGGGTCGCCCCGATTTCCGATACGGTATTTAATTATGAACCATCTTTGGATATGCCGTAACAAAGTGGGGAGGAACATCATCCCGTACTGCCGAATTATCACGGGATTGTTGAAGCAGTTCAGAGCAATCACAGTGGAGGATAAAGGAGCATTTAAGAGACATAAGCCTTTGGAGATTCGGAAGATGGGTACTGGATGGACCTACACTCAGTCGGAGAGATATCACAAGCTGAAATCGGAGGGTCAAAGATGGAGAGTATTGAAAGTTGATGCAAGGGCACTTTTACCAGGAGAAGAGGATGATCCAGAGAGTGGAGATGAAGCCCCGAGTGGGGATGAGGATTATGCGGATGAGCCTCATGATAAGGATGTGCATGAGGGTCAAGGGGTTCCAGGTAGGGGACATGGTGGTGCTTTTTATGATTACATGGAGCGATTGTACCCGCCAAACTGGGCTTACGATGGTACTATGCAAGAAGTTATTGAGAACCAACGTCCTCTGGCACCCATTTTTGATTCGTGGTCGGGTTCTGAGCGAACGCTATTTGATTAACACACGATGATGAGTGATAGTATAGAACGAGCTTTGAAGCATAATTTTGACCGTCAAGAAGCATGGAATCGTGCACATGCTTATTCCCATGAGGTGGAGATAAATAATCGGTATGAAGATGATCAAGCGAGAAGGATGCACGCAGATTGGCATGCAGGGCGGCCTGTGGTTGTGGATCCACCTCCGGTGGATTATACGTCTCTACCACCTTACGATGGTAGTGTATCGTATCCGACCCCGCCGCTCCATCATTCGCAATGGATAGATCCTCGTCAACAACAAGGAGCACCGCAGCAAGAAGGAAGTGGTAGTAGCGCATTTGCTTTCGGAGAATGGAATGAGATGATGTCTTCTATCTTCGGGCCTCCTCAGCCCCGCTACTATTAGTCAGGTTGTGTTCTTTCTTGTACATTTTGTGAATATTTGTTGGTTTGTCATGTTTATGGATGGGTGGATGGGTGGAGTTTAGTAGTTTTGTTTTGTTTTGGGTTATGTGAGAGTTGGTGGTGTGTTGTTTTAAAAAAAATAAAAAAAACGAAAAAAATATAGTCAGGTTTGTTTAAGCGATCAAATCTTCCTAAAACCGTACATTGGGGTCAATGTACCTCAAGTGTGGGGATGGGGAGAAATTTTGAAGTTTTTAAAAAAAATTCAAGCAAAACATTGTGAGAATTTGAACACCTTGGATTAACTTCGAATGATGCATCGGCAACCTTTAATCAGTCTTATTCTTGGTGAGAGTTGAAGCCACACTTGTAGATAAATAACACATTTCTTTGTGAGAGTGGCAACAGGTGGGGGTGCATTAGAACTTGTGCTTGAATACGATTCGAGACCTTAGTTGAATGTGAATGTGAAAAGAATAAGGGCATTTAGGTAGCTTTGTCTTTGATGTGTGCGAGTGTGGGATTTGGGAGGTTGGACCTCATAAATTATATATATGAGCTTGGTTGCGAGAGGGGCGGGGGTTTGGACATTTAGTTGCCCAATTTTGTGCCTAAAAGCCTATCGTTTGTTACCCCTTAGCCAGTTACATCAAAATTTACTTAACTTGACCTGATCTTATAGTGTTAGTAGTTGTTTAGTAGTTTGTAATCAGTTTAATGCTATGTTGAATGTTTGCGTGAAGTTTTTGTGTTGTTTCATTGTTATTAAAGAAAAATAGAAAAATAGAAAAAGAATAGAAAAAAAGAAAAAAAAAAGGATTGAAGTTGAGTATCTTGTTCATAGTAGTTAGGTTTGGTAGTTAGTTGTTTATGTTATTGTGTAATAAAAGACCAGGTTAAGTTTTTCCGCCTTCATATATATTCCATTTCCTACCCGTACACCTAGCCACATTACAACCTGGAAGTCCCTTTGATATGCATTTATGTTTGGCATTTGTTAAGAGAAGGGTCGATTTATGTACAAGCTTATAGTTGTGCAACCGCTCGTTTGCCTTTTGTGTGTCTAGCTGATAGATGCTAGTGCTTACTTGTCGCCGAGAGGAGGGACATAGCGAGGGGTGTGTCATTTTGGTTGTTACGAAAGGGTTAGTAAAAGTATTTCATGTTTATGCTTGGGTTACATTGATCGCTTGTTTGAAATCGATTTGATATGTTGCTTGGGACAAGCAACGGTTAAGTGTGGGGATGTGACGGGTGGTTCAAGGAACAACCCTTTTATGACGTTAAAACGCGTGATATTCTCATATTTGGTCGTGTAATTATCTTGAATTAGATAACTACAGTTGCTTTTGTTTCAGGCACATTATGGAGCTTAATATGAAGAGAACGCCGCTTTGGACGGACCACGACGGGATGGAGCAAGAAAGGATGGGAAGAAGGAACAAAACAAGAAAAGTGGGGGTCTACCGTAATTTACGGTAGCCACCGTAAATTAGGGTAGCCCCCAAACACTCATAATCTCCACCGTAATGCAGTGGATTTCCACCGTACACATTTTGTGGCTACCGTAACTTACGGTAGCCCGTAACTTACGGTGGCTACCGTAAGTTACGGTAGAAGTGATTTTCTGGCACAAGTGGACTCATATATTAAAATCACAAGTGGAGGTGCTTTTGAGGAAAATATGGAGATATGACAATTTTTTGGCAGAAAGTAGGGAACTTTTGGCTGGCTTGCTTTGTTTAAAAACATTGAAAAACAATTGATTTATTCCTTTGAAGAAGAACCTTCGTGTGATGATGATTCAAGTCTTGTTTTGCTAATCTTTTGGTGATCATCTTAGATGTGTTGAAGAACAAGATCTTTTGGTATTTTAATCCTTGCTATTTCATTTTGATTGTTATGAATTCTATCTTGAACCTTGTTTTTATGTATGAAACTATGAGTGGCTAGTATCCTTTTGTGTTTCCTTTTTGGTTTGAAGGATTTGCAACTTTGATCATGTTGGTGTTTTATATTTATGGGATGATGAAATTGATCTTGTGATTGTTTTGTCATGATGATTGTGTATTGTGTGTAATGGGTCATTCGTGGATTGCTTAACTTAACCATACGTTCTTGATGCCATAGGCAAATCTTGATTTAGTGGAAGGGTGGGGGTAATTCAATAGTGATACTGATTATCGAGAGATAATCTTGCTAATACAAGTACTTAGTCCTCTTTTATCACACATAAGCACACACTCATGAATCATGTCTATGTGGTTCTTCCCAATTAACACCAATATCATATTTGTTAAAATCCGGATACCAAAGGGAAACATATCTCTCATTACTGATTTTTACAAACCAATTTACTTTGTTTTCTTGCTTTAAACCAATTCAACAAATCAACAGACTATTGAATTTTACTTTATTGTCATCTTAGTTAAATTTAGGTAATTGCAATTTGATTGAGTTAACACATATTCCACAAACTTCCTGTGTCGATAACCCACTTACCGCTAGCTAATTAGTAGTATTTGGTTTTAAATTTGATTGAGACTTCGACATCACGTCAGCAATTTTTATCAAAATAAAAAATTTTCAAGCTGATCTAGTAGCTCGACCCCAGCCAGGGGTTCTATACCTTGGACCTCGCCAGGTGTTGCCTCCTTGAAACCTCCATTAATCAGGGGTTTCACCCTTGAAAATGTACAAATACGAAGATTACAATAAACTCAAACAAGTGTACACCCTGCACCTCTTGATTTATTTAATGGATATTGTAATCTCATTGATCGACTTGTAAATCCAGTTACACTAAAATATATAATATAAACCGTTTGGAATCGATCAACCTTACGGAAATATTTATCGTCAATAGGTTACTTGATATTTATACGTATAAAACAGGAAAAAAGTTACAAACATGTTCATTAATATTTTTATTTTATATTTCGATAGCAATTCTCTATTCCTCAAAGGTTCCTTCGTCTCCGCTCATCTCCAAATCCATATTATTATCTATCTTTGTATAATAATTTAATTTTATTAAATTGTTTACACTAGAAAATATACTAAATTAATTCATACTAGTAAAACATTAGTAGATTAAATTATTTCCTTAAGGTTGGGAGCGGTTTATTTTCTTTTTCATCTTTTATAGTGTAAATCTACATATTCGGACGGAACAAATTTAAAAGCCACTTTGGCGGGTCTATATTTATAAAAAAAAAATATCATAAGTTATGCAACATATCTCAAAATTTGAAAGTTATACCTTTATTCAATATTTTAACTTATAGAAAGAGGTTTAAATATAAAGTGTATTTTTGGTACAAAGTGTAAGACACAATGAGTCAAAAAGTCACAAAAAAAATTATATCTCACAATCTAAATCAAATTTCAAAAAAGTAATTCTGAGCTTTTGTTCCGCTAGCCGTCTTCACTAAAAAAATAAACAAAAAATAAAAAAAATAAAAAAATAAATGTTTTTTTATTGTGTCATTTATGAAAGACACAATGACGTCATTGTGTCATTACGAAAAACAAAATAACGTCATTGTGTCATAAAAAGACACAAAGAATTTTTTTATTTTTTTAATTTTTTTCTGAAAGAGAACGACGAGAGGAACAGAGACTCCGAATTATTTTTTTGAAGTTCGATTTATATTGTTAGATATAATTTTTTTATGATTTTTTGGCCTCATTATGTCTTATCATATTTTGTTAAAAAATACACTTTGTGAATATAATATAGAACAAATCTATCACAAAACAAGTGTGAAAAGAAACATATGTTGTCAACACAAAAGCTAAGGTCGGCTAAAGATTTTCAAACTCCAATTCGCACGTCGAAGACCGTTTCACAATGGTGGACTTTATGGCCATGACTCGCTAAAGGTATGAAACCCAACTTTTTGTTGTATAGCGCAATGCTGAATACATCACTAAACGATCCGACGTCACGTCGTACTTTGCACAAGTGCGAGCTAAGTTAAACACCGGTATATTGTTTATATACAAAAGAAGTATAGATGTATGTATAAACAACACGAGTGTTTGAGTGTATTACGGTATCGTTTTACTCACGGATGCCACGTCTCTAGTTCTACTTACAAAATTAGCATTTACAACCAGAAACATAACCAAATAAAATTAAATACAATCTCATATAATTACAATCACACACTTCTTAACATATTATTGTTAGAATAAAAATGCCAATGACGTACTTTGATGAGAAGAAAGGGAAGAAAGATCCATGTTGGTTCCTGTGTAGGCCCAACCTATTAAAAGATCAAACATATATATGACTTCTCTTAAGTCTATAATAATCTTGCTATAATAAAATGCAGCTTGAAATCATATATTATTCAACATCAAAATGGTCATAAAGTTACTCTTCATCGTTTTTACACTTTCATCTTTTTCTCTTCCTGCTTTTGCTTCACAACCAGAAACTGATGCACTGCTTGAATGGAGAACCAGCCTCATGAACCAAAACAATCCATTGTTAGCATCATGGTCTCTTGATCCAACTGCTAATCGCACCCGTGTTAACCGAACCACACCATGCACCTGGTATGGTGTTTACTGCAATGATCATGGGGATGTCATAAAGCTCAACCTTTCTGCTTCAAGATTGAATGGTACACTTAAAAACTTCACCTTTTCGTCTTTCGATAGTCTAACATATCTAGAGCTTAGACTAAGTGACCTTTTTGGATCAATCCCAGCTGAGATCAGATATCTTTCTAAACTTGTGTTTCTTGATCTTTCGGGCAATCATTTTTCTGGAACAATTCCTCAAGAAATTGGAATGTTATCAAACCTTGAGACCCTGTCATTGCATAGTAATAATCTTGAAGGTGCTATTCCTTTTTCCTTAGGAAATTTGAGCAGTTTGGGTTATCTTCGCATTGATGATAATAAGTTATCAGGTAACATACCTCGAGAACTAGGAAATTTGAACAATCTCATGAAGGTCAATATGTCAACGAACTTCCTAACAGGACACATCCCATCTGATCTAGGAAATCTGACTAAATTGTCTGAACTGTACCTATTTTTAAACAATCTTACTGGTTCTATCCCAACATCTTTTGAAAACTTGAGCTCTTTAAAGATTTTGTATTTATATATGAACCAACTTTCGGGTCGAATTCCTGATGAATTAGGAAACATGAAGAGTCTGATTCTGTTACTTTTGGGCCACAATCACCTCATAGGTTCCATCCCTGCTTCACTTGGAAACCTGAGCAAGTTAAAGATACTGGATGTTCATGAAAACTTTCTTACAGGTGTAATCCCACAAGAACTTGGAAAACTAGAGTCTTTGATTCAGTTAGCCTTCAGTCATAACGAGCTTAGTGGTCAAATCCCGGTTTCAATAGGCAATCTAAGCAAACTAGAGCAGTTGTTCTTTAATGACAATCAATTTAATGGTTCTATTCCTAAAGAGTTAGGAAACTTAAGCTCACTTGTTGAGTTACTCTTGCTTCTTAATGGGCTAAGTGGTCCAATTCCAGATTCACTTGGGAACCTAAGAAACTTAGAACAATTCGCGCTTCATGACAATAAACTCTCAGGTTATTTTCCTGAAACAATACTCAACTGTAGGAAACTAAGATACTTGACTTTAGGTAATAACTTGCTAGTCGGTCCCATCCCTAAATCAATTTGCAAGTTGAGATATTTGGAGACTCTTCACCTTGGGAATAACCAGCTTACTGGCAGTATTCCACAATGCGTGGTAATTTTAGCCACGAGCTCACAGTGTTGGATCTAAGGTTGAACCATTTTCATGGAAACATACCAACAAAATTCTTGAAGCAAAACAACAGTTTAAAGACTCTCAACTTGAACGGAAATCAACTTCAAGGCTGGATTCCTAGGTCTTTGATCAACTGTCAGAATCTTGAAGTTTTGGATTTGGGAGACAATAAGCTAACTGGTGGATTCCCATACTGGATTGACACCCTTCCTGAGATGCAAGTTCTTGTCTTGAGAGGTAATAAACTCAATGGCACAGTACAGAAATCCAACACCAAAATGCCGTTTCCAAAGCTGCGAATCCTTGATCTATCTAGCAATGAGTTTACTGGTCTCTTGCCTTCATATTACTTCAAGAACTTTAAAGCAATGACGAGCATAGATAGCGCTGCATCAGGAGAGCTGTACATGGGTGGAAAGTTCATGTATTATGACACAGTGGAGCTAGGAGTGAAAGGGTTGAGATTGGACCTGCACAGAATATCAGTTGTCTATACCACTATAGATCTTTCAGTTAATAAATTTGAAGGGGAGATACCTCACAAAATTGGCCGGCTAAGATCGCTTCGCTTTCTCAATTTATCGCATAACAGTCTCACAGGTGAAATCCCAAAGAATCTGACGAACCTTGTACGACTTGAACATTTAGATCTTTCTTCTAATAAGATGGTAGGAAAAATTCCTGTACAACTTGCAAGTCTGACATTTCTTGCAGCTGTGAATTTTTCGCAAAATCAGCTTCAAGGTGCCATACCACAAGGCGGACAATTCAATACATTTGGCAACAGTTCGTTTCAAGGGAACATTGGATTGTGTGGATTCCCGTTGACAAAGAACTGTGGAGATGATGACACACCATCCTCCATAACACCTGAAGAAGAAGAAGATGAAGATGGTTTCTTTAATGGATTTTCCTGGCAATCAATTGTTACGGGGTTTGGATTTGGGATGTTAATTGGATGTCTTTCATTTAATTTGTTGAAGCCCAGATGGGTTCTTAGGATCATTGAAAGCAAACATTTTAGACACGAAAGAACATCAAGAAGGATTCATGGGCAGCCATGAGAGGCTGCAAGCGCAATTGTATTTCTCAAGTTTCTGATGTTTACATCTGCAGTGTCCTTTTAAAAGTCTTGTTTTTTTTTTACTTTCTAAAATACAGTGTTAAAGTCTGAAGATGTGTTGTAGAGTTTGATTCTTAAATCTTACTGGTGATCAGTTTCCTCTAAATTCTGAAGTACAGATTTTACCTACTTGAACATCTGTTGTTCTACTCCAATGCTCGTAATTGCACAGGACTAACGAAAATTATTATATAATTACGAATCACTCTTTCATTTGATCATAGAGCCAACAAAAAGGATGGAACAGCAAATATCTTTAGGTTCAATATACAAGTATAATCAACTTCAAACATACATTATGATCTTGTATCCAAAACATTGCAAAATTTCAAAACCAATTTGCTCAAATAACCGAACCAAACTTTTAACAATGAAATCATCTAACATTCCACCCCACATTGTTTAAGAATCGGGCCCGATTGCTTAGGCAAGAACGGGTCAATCCGAACCCAAACCAACGAGAAGATCGAAGCCAGAAGAATGGACCACAAGACCACAATAGTTGGAGTCCGGTTTTGCCTCCCCATCAAACCCTTCAAGAAAGGATACAAATGCACAATGACCCAGAATGCAAAGAACAGTTTCCCAAACAGTGGGCCCCATGACCCATACCCGTTGTTGATCGCGCCAGATACTCCTGCCACAACGCCAACCATGTTCATGATGATTAAAGTTGTTGGTGGGATAAGAAGTGTTGTCCATTTGAATAAGTAAAGTTCACCGAATTCAGCATCATCAGCTGCTTTTGATGTGACAGTGAAATTGGTGTCAACGCCGCCAAGAACCTTTAGAAGGCCTTGGAAAACTGCAAAAAGATGGGCGGAGACACCACCAATCACCCAAAACTGCTCGTTTCTCCACCAATCTTGGATGCTGACGTGGCTCCACCGCAGTTCGAGCACGCCAGTTATAATGATTGAAATGAAAAGAGCAAGGAACCACATGCTTGCAAGGTTGTTAAGCTGTTGAATAATGTTAGTCAAGAGTAGAAAATGTTTAACTGTTGAATACAAGAAAATGCTAGTAAAAAATAGAAAATGCTAAGCTGTTGTATACAAGAAAATGCTAGTCAAAAATAGATAATGCTAAGCTGTTGAATACAAGAAAATGTTAGTCAAAAGTAGAAAATGTTAAGCTGTTGAATACAAGAAAATATTAGTTAAAAGTAGAAAATGTTAAGCTGTTTAGAGCTAGGTTAGAAGAATAAAACGGTAAATTTATTTTATTTGGATGTTAAAAGGACAAATATACCCTCATCTTTGAACTAGCTAAGACGGTTACAATAGTAAATTTATGTATTCATATGTTTATGTAGAACAGTTGTGAAAGACAAGATTTTTTGTTCAAGATCTGACAGGACACTAGTCAAAGGGTAGTTTTCTGTTATTTAGATTTTAAAAGATGAAAGTACTCTCCATTGTAAACCAATTAAGAGGGTTAAAGTAGTAAATTCATGTCATTCAGATGTTGTACAAGAAAACTAGTGAAAGAGTCTTGTTTAGATGTTAAATGACAAAAATACCCTTTTTTAAAACTAATTGAAAGGGTAAAAGTAGGAAGGTTGTGTCATTATGTTATGTTAAACAACACTAATCTATCAATCTGATCAGAAAGTTGTTATTTTTACCGTTGGGATGATGAATTTTCCAGTAAGAAGACAAACAGCCGGTAGCGTACAATAGGCAAGCAAAGGGATCGAAGTAAACGGGTAAACAATCGTGTTAATGTAAGCAAGTCTCTCGAGTGTTTTCAGCTTCCCGGCCCATGCATACCAGAGCGGGCAATGGCGGCTCATGAAAATCTCAACCGATCCAAGAGCCCATCTAAGCACCTGGTGCAACCGATCAGACAGATTGATCGGTGCAGACCCCTTAAATGCTGGCCTTTTTGGCATACAGTAAACTGATTTCCATCCTCTACAATGCATCTTGAATCCTGTTAAGATATCTTCTGTGACAGATCCATAGATCCATCCAATCTGTTGACAAAAAAGGGTAAAAACGTCATTCTAATATTACATTACTGCATCCCTCGAGGTGTAGTATGCACTCTATTGGTTATGTTCTATATTTAACTTGTGAACAGATTAAGCTAAATTATTCAGTAAAAAAGAAAACATGTCAAGTGGGTCAAACAAGTCGAATAGTGTAGTCAAATGCATAAAACCTCAATTGTTTTACTAAAAACACACCACTATTGTAAAAATATAATTTTTATGTCATATTTTACATATTAGTAATTCTAAATTTGAAAAAGTAGATATATAGTGTTTGCTTGTCTGTCCAACCCGGAATTTACCTGCTTTGACTAATACAAAAAGATTATCCGTTTTGACCCGTTACCCAAATCAGATTCTAAATCTTTTAACTACAAACTAGAGTAAATATCTCATTCTTTTACCATCCCAACCTGACTAAATATAGTTTTTAACCGAAAATTACTATATTTTTACCTCTTTGCCCCATTCGGTTTTCTCTTCATATCCACAGCTAATAACATGAATGGCTTCTTTAATCAAAGAATTACTGTTAGTTCCTTCAGGAATTCCACCAGTTTCCATCAAAGTTGTAGTAATGAACACCGGAGATTGCCCGAACCGTTTTTCAAAATTCTTTTGAGACATTAACGACGACTTCTCCAACTCATCATAGCCCTCGAGCCCTTCTTCAATCTCCTCAAGATCGTAAACGGGTCCCATCGACTTTTTCGAGTATTTCTTTTTGCCTCCAAGTTTTCCCAACCCAAGTAAAGCTTTCAACCCTTTCTTCTTTGACTTTGACTTTGACTTGTCCTTTGACTTTTTTCTTGAACCACCACAGCAGCAACAGCACCATGAAGGCCAGCAATCACATGTCATCTTTGGTCTCTTTTCCGACACCGGGGGATCATATCCGTATAACGCCTGTCGGTTGAAAACACATCCTGTCCCGACATACACCGGGCCTTGAATTCCATCAAGTCCTCTCATGTTAATCTGTAAATATAGGAAAATCAACCCATTTATAAGTAAATGGGTCAAAAATGCTATCTTTTTGTAGCTGGTTATTGAAACTTACATCAAAGAACACAACATTGCGATTAGCATATCGATCATGACGATCTATACCATCGAATCTTTGCGGGAACTGGACATAGCAGAGCTTTTTACCCAACTGTGGATCCATCAAGAAACACATAGCTTCTCTTACAGCTTTACTGTTGTTGATGTAGTGATCACAATCCAGATTCAGCATAAATGGTGCATTCGTAAGCACAGCAGACACTCGAATCTGATACAAAACAAACAAAATTACTTGGTTGAAACACATTGTAACAACTGTTTTTGACAATTCAACGAAAAGGGCTACAATGTGTTGCGAAAAATGTAAGGTGCAAAGTTGGTGCTTACAAGAGCATTCATGGCTCCAGCCTTCTTGTGATGGTCATAACCAGGTCTTTTTTCACGTGAAACATAAACCAGTTTTGGTAGTTCCTTGCCTTCAACATCAAGTGCTCCTCCACTTCCAAGATACACCTGTGAATAAAAGAACATACGAGTATAAACAAGCTGAACCAGGCTGAGTCTAGATGTGTAAACGAGCCGAGCTGCTCGTGAGCTACTCGAGACCGGCTCTCTAAAAGCTCAAACTGAGTCGAGCTTATAAAAGCTCGAGCCCAATCATGAGCTTCATATACCGAGCCGCACTAGGCTTGAGTGCATAAACGACTCTATGATTTTTATAAATATAATATTTTTATTTAATATAGCAAACATGTAATTGCAATATAAATACTATTACTGCATATAATATAACTAAATAAATATAATTCAAATATATAAACAAATATATGTATATAAATAAGTTAATTAAGTAACTAATTACAGCAACAGACAAGCTCAACTTGAGCTCAATTTTTTGACATAAAGCACGAAATGAGCCGAACTTGAGCTCTTTTGACAGCCTTAAACGGATTTTATAATACCTGAATCATTCCCGGGTGATCCCGGCTATCATTCCCGGGCCATGGCGTCCCGTCTTGCATGACCCAACCTTCTTCAGGCTTCTTCATAGCTTTAGCAACCAACGCGTTGATTCTCACTTTAAACTCCTCATATTCTCTCTGCCAAGAAAAAAACAGTCAAATTCTCATACTTTAGACTATTTTTTTTATAGTTGAATGTTTTTATAACCGTACCGAACTGACAATTTTGCACTTACTTTCATTGCTCTACGATCCTTCACGAACGTAGGCTGCACTTTATCCTTCAGGTAATCAATTTTCTCCGAGAAGTAAAACTCCGGTGCCCTCGGCTCGATGCTATACTTCTTGGCGAACGGAACCCATCGTCGAGCAAACTCAGCGGTTTCCGACAACGTATCAAACAGTAACATAGAAGCACCATCATCAGACACATAGCAACTCACTTTTTCCACAGGATAATCCACAGACAAAATGGATAGAACAGTATTTGCAGTAATAATGGGTGGTTCCTTAAGAGGGTCAACTGTACTCACAAAGAAGTCAACTGGCAAGAGCCCGTTGGGTTCACCTTCGCGCTCGAACCGCAACGAGAGGCGGTCCAGGTAGGTCTCTCGATTGATAGGGAACCATTTGGGGAACTGGTCAAGTATCCAAGATAATGCGAACCATATTTCGCATATAACCGATATGAGCCATAGGGGGTATGCATCGTAAGCCGGGGTCATGATCCGAAACCGAAAGAAGAATATGAGGATCACGAGACGCAACACGATGACGATGCGGTATGGGTTGATTAAGCTTGATGAAATGGGGATTTTTCGCCATAAGGGTTGACGAGCTTCCGCCATCCTGCAGTGTATGAATATTTTAGGATCAACCGGTTTACAGTTTAAAAACTATAAACCATATGTACTTCTAGGTGGTTAGAGAAACATCTGTAAAACCGGACAATTCGCTTCGCTGGTTATATAAGCAAATTGTTTGGTTTTATAAACGTTTCAAAAACCACCTAAAGTTTTTCAGTATAAGTGTACTGAATGGTTAAAGAATCCGAGTTTGACTGATAAAAGTCAAACCGACTAAAAAAGCGGGAAATGCTTACAGAAAATCGTCTTCGTCGTCAGGATTGCTTGCACCACCGTCGGCTTTGGTCACGAGACCTCTTTTCTCTTGTCGGGTTTTCCATTTCTCGACTCGATCTTTCCATTCTTCTTCTCGGTCACCTTCAAGATCCTTCCCGGCAACTGCATACAGTGTGTAAATATGTTAAAGAATGAGACCCAAAAGATTATTTGAACTTATTGTCAAGAAAAAATGTCATCTTTACCGCTTCCTGCATAGGAGAAAGCAAAGCCATTGGTATTCTGCTGTTTTAGAGGATGAGAGTCCCCATTTTCCTATAAAAATCAGTCACTAGAAGTTAAATTTCAGCCTTTTTTTAATAACAATCCGCTAAACCAGACCGTAAACACTCCTACATATTAACAAGTTATATCGAATTACCGATGGATTATCTACACGATTATGATCTCGCGTTTCTTGATGATTCTTGATCTGAAACTCGTCCTCAAAATCATCTCCATCATCACTTTCTTCACCATCCCCAACGACACGTGGACAGCCTACACACAAAACAACTCCACACATTATCATAAACCCATTACCACCACCAAAAACACAAACAAACAAACAAACAAACATACCTTTATGACATCTGTAACGAACATTGCATTGAGGACAACACTGATTCCCTTCACTTCTCTCATAAATGTAACATGGCCGACACACGGGAAACTTGCATTCATGACAAGCAACAAACACGTCGCCATTCTCCTTTCGGCCAATCTCATCACCACAGACCTTGCATATGTCGGATCGCGTGTCGGTTTCGTGGTGGCCATGGGAGCCTGTAAAGAGAGCAGCCATGGCAGGAGGGAGTGAAAGGACATGAGGCTTTGGTGGTGGGAATGAGGGGCTTTTGAAGGATGTGGTTGTGTGTATGGTGGAAGTTCACCAACTGATTGTTGGATGTCTAAGGTTTGATTAGAAGAGAAGTTACCATTGTTGTTTAAAGGTGCCTTACATTCCAAGTATCAAAAGCCTTGATTCTTTTTGCTCTTTTAGAAATATTTTATAAAAAATGTAATAATATAACAAAAATAATCTTTAACCAGTTTTAGAGAGTAATTGAGCGGTCCCGAATCCCAATCGTATCAGGTTGGCGGATTAGGGGTTGGATCATCAAATCAGAACGCAACCCATATATTTATTTGCGTCAATGGTATCAACCTTTATTTAAAAAAGTTTAAAATCGTGTAACTTAAACACTACCCGTTTAACCAGTTTATCTAAATGAGTCAAATAGTTTGTCAAACTGTAATCAAGTTATAAACGTATTAAACGGGTTACTGGTTTGTAACAAATGGGTTAAATAGATTGACGAGTCAATTAAATAGATTCAAGAATAAATCTAAACACGACCCATTTTTTAAACGGGTTATATATTACAACAAAAAATGATTATCTTTTGTCGTGTTAGGAAGATAGTGAAAAAACAATAGATAGTGATTGGACACTTAATTTAGTTCATTGAGGCATTTCATCGAACATTTTGCAAGCAAAAATAAAAAATTCTCAGTTTGGCTATGTATAAGCCTAGAAAACACTCATCAATGCATATGAAATCTCATTTTCAATGAATCTGCGTTGAAAAGCAATTGACCAACTGCCGGATCCACCAAAAATGAATGAAAATGGCACACAATCCGAAATGATTTTGAGAGCAAATTACGCGATTAAGAAAACTAAGATCGAATGATAAATACCTTCTACCAGTGATAGCAACTTCCGTCCTTACTGATGTAATGAGTATGCAAACGAACACGAAAATATCAATATTTTATAACATCCAGGTGTTTGGTTTACCGAAATTACACTATTTTAAAATAAAAACATCATAAAATAAAAATTAAGTTTTAAAAGTGTTTTGATTTGGTCATGATGTATAATTTTTTTCAAATTGAACCACTGAACCATCAAATTGAGTTAGTATCGAATTTTCTTATATTAATAAAGTAATTAAGAAGAAGATGCGAAGGTCGTAATTTTCAATATATGAAATTACTAATTTTTGTAAACTCATGTATTACACGGGTTGAAAAAATAAAATATTAGATATAACAAAATTTTACTTAATTATAAAATGATTTTTCGGATAAGATATGATATAAATTACGTAGGATTAAAAACAATAAGTAATAAAAAAACGATGTCAACTTTTTAAGGTTTTTTTTTTCAAAAAAAATCAAACATTTTCTTTGTAAAAAATTTAATTTTTATAAATTTTCTTATTATAACTCTCATTTTATATTTTTGATTTATAAAGAATGTACTTTTTAAAAACACTAAATTTAAAATATTTCATATATTTAAATAAGTTTATATTTTAGAAAAAGAATTATTTTATAAACATTTTTTTAGAAATAACATTAATAAAAAGATATATTTCTTAATTTATTAGAAAACCATTTTTAATCTAAATAAAACTTAAATAATATTATTTATAATTAAGGTAATTATTTAATATGAGAGATAAGCGGAAAAAATTTCGTGAGAATGAATGTGGTGTTGCCACGTGCCCTCCATAGTTACCATTTTATTAGAGTAGAAGGATATTAAAAAATTAGATAAAAATCTGTTAATTATATTAAAAATAAAAAGTACCTAAATTTACGTCATCGTTCCAATCATCATCAAAAAAAGAAAAAAATATATCTTCTAGTTGAAACAAAAAGACATGTTAAAACTTATAATTTAAATAAAACATGAAAGTTGAGTGATATAATTAGAACATTTTTTAAACTTGAGTTATTTAATTGAAACATTTTTAAAAGTTTGTAAGTATTTTACAAAGTTAAGTTACAAAGTTTAAAATAATTACTATTCTGGCCCCTGATGTTATGGTCATTTAATCCTAATAACCCAAAAGTAATATTTTGATATAGAGTAAATTTCGTTTTTGTTCCATATGGTTTGGGCGTTTTAACTATCTCAGTACAAAAGAAATATTTTTCATATCATGTTCTGTGATTTTATTTTTATAACAGTTTTGATCCATAACATTAATTATATTAGTTGTGTCTATTAAATGTAAAGGTATTTTGATCATTTTACTATTAAGGGTTGTATGTGTAAATTAGTAAAGATTATTTAATAGTTGTTGAAGGGTTTTTTGTGTAAATTAGTAAAATTAATATCGGTAAAACTCCACCATGATTATCTAATATCCATCCATCCCGTAGTGGCTTCTCCCTTCCCCCTTCCCCCTCCCCCTACTCCCCATCGTGGATCTTCAATAAGAAGTTGTTGACATGGATGATCACCAGGGGTGTTTGGATGAGCTCTTGAAATGAATTTTTTGACTTTTGAAGGGGTGAAAAAACAAAAATACTCTTTTAAAAATCTTAATAAATCAAATTTTTTGTCTTTTCATCCTTCCAAGAATCAAAAAATTCTTTTGAAAAACTCAACCAAACACCATTTAAGTAGAAAGTTTCTAGATCCCTTTTCAAACTATGTAAAATTTTATATTTCTTTCTTCACCATTTATGATAATTTCAACCAAAATCAACAAAACAACACAACCGATGCGTTTTGTGGTTTTTGTTTTTAACAAATCCATTATTGCTAATTAGCTTTTGTAACCTTAAATATCTTAAAGTCTCATTAGAATTTCTTTAAAATTAACTCAAATGTAGAATGATTTCCTTTTGCGCACCAATAATCATCAATCTAAACACCGATGGAGGAGTAGAAATCATGTTCATGAGACTAAGGGAGCGTTTGGTTGAAAGGAATGGAATAGAATGGAATTAAAAAACTAATATAATTTTCAAGTAAATTTATGTTTGAGTGGGTATTGAAATATAAAAAAAACCCAAGAGCATGTTTCACCTCAAATTCCTTTGGTTGTGGGATTTCAAATTCCCTCTCGTGGAAGGATTTTGAAATCCCACAACCAAGGGAATTTAAGGTGAAACATTCCTTTGGGTTTTACATTTCATTACCCATTCAAACATAATTTTACTTGAAAATTATACTAGTTTCTCAATTTCATTTCATTCCATTCCTTTCAACCAAACGGTTCCCTAAGAGAAAAGATGGGGCTGGGCTAGGCTGGGTTTGGGTCTAGGGTTTTCCAACGGGGGATCTAGCCGGAGAAGACAAGCGGAAGGTTGGGCCTAATACCCTTAATCGCAGGCGCCACCATTAGCAGCTCGCCTCTTGAGCCACCGCCGCTAATTTAAACCACCAACCTTCGCTTATATTCCCAATCTCTCTACGTATCCATATCTGATCAACATAATCTCTGGGCGTAGATTTGACGGATGGTAGGTGACTTAGTGTTTTCTTTGAATCTACACCTTGGACCTCCATCTACATAATCATCATATTTAGCCCTAGACCACCATCCATAATCATCAATCTACAACCAAAACCCTAGACCACCATCCACAGTCATCGACACCCTAAATCACATGTAATTGACGGCGGGTCTTATGGGAACAAGGGGACAACTCGGCCTTAAATAACATGCAATCGGTGGTAGATCTGATGAATTAAGAGGGATTGTTACCATCATCGAGTGGGTTTGTTAGCTAATTTGGGGGTGTGCGATGGGGTTAGGGCAAAAAAGATTAAATCGATTATGATGCAAGTAAGAAGGTTTGATTGGGATAGAGATAGGGATAGACAGCAGGGACCGGTGTAGTGGTGGTGGAATTTAGTGGTCTATTGTGGTATTAGGGTTGGCGAGTTATGGTGGTAGGGAAGAATGAAACAAAAGAAGGGAAGGCAACAGTAGTTGTGGTTCATGTTATGGTGGTGGTGGTGTAGTTTTACTCGAGTGGAGACAATTGAATCAATGGTGTAAGAGTGGGCCACTGGTGACCTGATTGTGGCACTCACTGACGGTTAGCGAGGATGTATGCGACGATTAGTAATAGTATGTGACAGAGGTGGAGTTTGGCGATGAAAACTGGTAGCAGTGTGTGGTGGTTGTGTTGGTAATTTTGAATATTCGTATAAACCACCCTAAAATTTTGAAATTTTCATTAACAATTCTTAAGGTGTAAAATAACCAAAATACATTTACACTTAACTAAAAAAAGTTTAAAAAAGTTAATATCAAGGGCCATAACATTTAAAAAATAAAATATTAGAGTTATATGTCAAAATATTTTTATTTGAGCTGATAGTGTTAAATGGTCCTAACGCCAATGACCAAATAGCAATTTACTCTAAAATTTATTATTTTAATTTACAAGTTTCTCAACTTATGTTTATGGAAATAGATAAATATACGAAGGTGGATGTAACGTAACAATACTAATGTGTCTTGAAAAGATGACTCCCCCATGAGATGGCGGTTAAATCATAGACCATCACTAGTAACACGTTTTTTATACGAATGTGGATGTAACATAACAACGCTAATGTGTCTTGAAAAGAATTGCCACATAGCAGCTCGTTATGTTCTTCACCATTGGGTGTCCTTCAGATGGATGAACATGAAAAATAAAAGTAGTGTGGACCCATTTTATTTTATTTGTTATATATGTATAGTGAGAGAGATAATTGTTTTATAAATAAAATAATATGGTAATGAAGTGGTATGTTTGGATCTCATTATTGAGATCATTTTGATGTTATTTAAGAATTAGTGTTTTTTTTAATAATTGATTAGACATATTTTTAGACATGTTTTTTCTAATCATTTTGATGTTATTTAAGAATTAGTGAGAGAGATAATTGATTAGACATATTTTAGTTTGTTTCAGGTTTTTTACTGGTGATGTTCTTATAACGAAGAAAGAAAATATAAAAAGTAGTAAACTGTTAATAATAACTTTATTGATATTTTAAAATTTTAATTACACGCTAAACTTTAAAAGTACATTTAGTTGTATAACAAGTGTATCATTTGTTTTGTTACAAATTATGAGTTTCTCAAACTTAGCTTTAAGTTTATAATAATCTCATGAATTTTAAAAGAATATTGAAGAAGTAAAATCAAATATCATTACCACTCACATAAAACTACAATCCTTGAGATTATTTTGCAACCTCTAATTTAGAGGCCTTGATGGGGTACCATCCGGGGAAGGCGCGCAATACACGAAGTAGTCTCGGCCGCGGGAGGCAGTGGGGGACGCGCCACGACGGATAAGTAGTCTCGGCCGCGGGAGGCCAGAAAGGCCCAGCCGCGGCTAATGGGCAACGACTCTAGAAAAACGTGATCGCAAGCCGCCGAGCCCAAGGTCCAGCCGCGGCTGGAGGAGGGGTTCAGAATCCAGCTCGCGACCCATAAGAAAAGACTTACGGAGGCGCGCAAGAAATCGTCTGACCTCCAAGTACAAGGTCCAGCTGCGACCCATTGAGTATGACCCGGCCGCGGCCCAGGCCCAGAACTCCTTTCCCAGCCGCGACACACGTGCGAACATCAGTGACAACACAGGAATCGCGACACTTGAAAAACTCTCGAAGCAACATTTGGCTATCCTTAATAGACAAAAGAATTCGACGGTACGGAAGAGAAACCATTGGTTGCCGTAAGAACATGGTCAGTAACCAAAAACGACAAATAATAAAAGACAAACTTTGTAAGAAACAGATACAGCAAGATAGACTCACAGAACCAATAAGAGACAAATCAACTATAAGGGACAAATAGCATTAATGTCAAGTAGAAAACCATTTATACTAAAAGGGGAACAAGTCCTTTGATCTGGGAACCATAGTCCGGATGTCTGAATCCCAGGCAACTCGAAATAGATTTCGATGGAGAATTTGTCAAACACAGGTTACTATAAATACGAAGGCTCAGGTATGTTCATGGCATCTCATCCTAACTCACTATACTCGTACTAAAGCATTCTTCCAGATACTTATTCTCACACCGGAGGTTGGTCACGGGGAGAACTCCCTTTTGCCCGTGGCGAGACTCACAGTGTCTTCTGTTGTTTTGCAGATTAGATACTCCTGATAAATCCAACCAACCCACAACCCGAGTCTTGGTGATATTTCCCTGATCCAACCGCACTGCTTCCGGACGTAAGTCTCTCGACTGATTTCCGTGTAGCAACAGGCCTAAAGCAAGAGTTTTTTTCCCCTTAAAGAGGAAGAGAGTTTTTTTTCCCCTTAAAGAGGAAGAACCGCCCGGGTATTTGTCTATTCAACATACCCATCAAAGTGTAATATTCACACAGATAGAAACACAATATACTTTTAAAGGCACACGTCAAATGAGTTTTGAACCCATAACTATGCATCGGTAAACAAGCATGTCTTGATATCATATCTGCGCATGCATCATGGACTTGTATGAAAAGAACTTGGTGGAGGTACAATCATACTAATCCACAACCGCGATAACTCTCATAAAAAATGTTCAATTTGGTTCAGCTTAGTTTGTCAAAACAAGGAATAAAATCCAATGCATATTTACAGTTAAAACCAAGCAAAGTCTAGCTAGGTGCATATATTTACAGTATGGCTACACTTCTTAAGATGACTCAGTTGATGACTGGTTTAATTTAGCGCGTTTTGAGAGTTGTGATTCCGAGTGGTCAGGTTCTACTTGTTGCTCCTCTGATGATGTTAGTCCAACTTTAATCGGGTCGGTTTTTGTTTCAGATTGGCTTGGAGAACTAGAGATTTCATTAGTCAGCTCGGTTTCAGACTTTTCAAGGGCGGAAGATGAGGGTCCAAACTGATCAGTGCCAAACTTGAATTGCTTCTCAAGGATCATCTGGAGGTATCTGCCTTGTTCTTCAATTCTCATTTGCAGGTTTTTTTGAATCTGCACAAAAGATTTTCATGAAGTTGTGAAGGTTTTTGTATTTATTGTTCCATCACAAAGCAAATACTATGTTTGACTTTGACAGATTAGTCAAAGGCCTAAAATGCCCCTTACTAAGAACAAAATAAAGAGAACTTAGGAACCTGAATAAAAATTGCTAATTCCAACTAGAGGTGGCAAAATTTTCTAATGGGTCAGGACGGGTTGGCCCGAGACTTCTGTCCAACCTTGTAGAAACTTCTATACATATATTTAGAGGAATGTTAGGTGACTTTCAATGTGTTCCACACTTCTACCCATTCAACCCGTTTTCTTTTTATCTAGATTTTATTATTTTACCCATCTGACCTTTAAAGAAAGCATAACCCGAGTCGACCCATCGGTGATTAATGGGTCAAAATTGACACCTCTAATTCCAAGTAATGATTACCGACATGCAAAAAGGTAAATTGCAGTGAGAAGTAACAGAAAAGGGATTCCATGCATCAACAAATATACCTCAAGTTGCTCATGTAATTTCTTTTGAACTTCCACCTGTAATCGTAGTGCTTCAGTGATCTCTGAACTCCTGTTGTAAAAGCAAAAGTGTTGAAATTACAGATTTTTATGATATAATTACTAAATTAATTACCAATAATAGCACATAAAAGAAAGCAACCCGCAATTTCATGTGAACTTTTTCCCTCCTAAGTGTTAAACTGCAACTTTCAACCTATTTCATTAATTGATTGATTGGGCTTATTTTTATCTCATGACAGTTCAAAGGGATAAGATCAAAATATAGCTTAAAAGGAATCAGGTTAAAAGGATTTAAGGTTTCCCAAAGTGTATTTTGTAATGCGTAAAATTAAACCTCTAAATCAATTTATCCAAAAAATTAGTTTATTAATAAATAATATACTTTCTGTAATCAAATTTAACTCACTAATTATTTTCTAAATTAAAAAAAAACTCATTAAAAAGTTTTTCAGGCCAGCCCAACTCTGCCAAACCAGTTCTGAACCATTATCCAACTCGTGTGACTCTCCAATTTTGTCACCTCTAATCTTCACCAAAGTCTATATAAATTTCTTTTTTTCCAAGGGAGAAGGTTGAAAGAATACAGTTTCGCAGTGACTTTAAATAACAAAGTAACTGAACATAAGGGGAAACTGATTACTGATGATAAGCCAGAAAAGAAAGAATTTGTTTCAGCTGGGCTGATAGGAATTAAATAGAAATTCATTATCCATTCTTATTCCTTTGAATGTCTTTTTATTAATTTCGAAAGAAAATAACTGCATTAACTGACTTTATTGAACTCTACACGTGCTCTTTGGTGTTGAGTTGTTTTCCTAAGCTCAAAAATTAATAGCATTGTTACTGAACACAACCATGTGTTATGATAACTTAAAAAAAAGATTAGCAAAATTTATTGCCAATTATAAATGTGAATGATAGTGATAGAAATGTGACTAAAAGTGGATTTCTTTTTAAGACGAGAATGAAGAAACACACACAAATAGGCTCAACATTCAATTTTTTATAAATCAGCAACCCACCAATGAAAATTGAAGAATCGAGATCAGAAAATTTTGAACCCTACCACCAGAAATGTGATTGCATATAGAAAAAAAATTTATATTTTGTTTTTTAAAGTAGGTACATATGTAAATAATCCATTTCTGAATGGAATACAAACAAAAACTCTATCCCCTCACATAATAGCCTGTATCTAAAAGTCAAGTTGAAATGTAAAGTAAACAACTAACTTACGTTTTGAAATCCAATGATGATAAATCTTGCATTGGAGTAGACTTTTTCTCTGAAGGTCCTGCAAGATGTGATCATCAAATGTATCACTAAATCTACTGATATATTTTATCATATTATTGTTTAGAAATAGGTTATGCATACATAGCAATGATGTACATTACAAAAACTATAAATAAAACTAACAAACTATTTTCTTTAGTTTTTTTTCTTGAAAACAATAAAAGCTTGTAAGCAGAATACACTCTGGATGAATCCCAACAAGTTTCATTTTTGGATAGGATTTTTAATTTCACCCATTTACTCACTGAAAATACAATATAACCCAAATCGACCCATTTTAAGGCAAATGGGTTGAAACTGCCATATATGACTACAACACATTCATCTTTGTTTTTCCAATTTTGTCAAGGGGATGAAAAGTAGCTAAATACAACAAAAAGTAGAAAGTATCACAAAGAAAAATAAAGGACTCAAAAGAATGTCTGAATTAAATCCGTCTTTTTACTCCAAGCAAAGCGGATTGGTAATTTTACCAATCTGTGTTCCCATATTTCTTGATTCTTAAAAACACTTTCAGAAACTATTGCGACATGAATTACAGCCGAAGTGACAATCCCAGATTCATGGACAATAAATAACACAAAGAAACGAAAAAATATTTTCTTACCTTCTGGTTCAGGTTTGTACTTAGCCGTCCGATACTTCTGCAAATAAAATATAGAAGATTTTCAATGAAATGAAAGCAAAGTCCCTTAAAGCATGTAGCTTACATCAGCAGAAAATACCCAGAAACACACCTGTAGATGACTTTTTACATGATAGATAGTTAAGCCCTCAACCTTCATTAGCTTCAATACCCCTTCGGGGTAGCTCCTGTGGTTAAAAATGATTAATTAAAGCACCTACCATTATATAATACAGCTTATATAATACAGCAAGGTTAAAATAAAGCGAGAAATAGAAGTTATCTATACTTTCACATCCACCGAGCTTGTTGACCGCCTCCATAAATGCTTCATGTAGTTCTGGTGTCCAACGCATACGAGGTTTGCTTTGGGACCCACTTCCACATGATGATGGTGTCATCGCGGTGCAAGCCTCTCCAGGTGATGCAGGAACAGGTGTCTTTAATTGCAGTGACAGCGATGTTTTAGATGATTTTCCCACATGATATTCCATCTAAAATAAACAAAATATATAAAAACATAATAAACAGTAATTGGCATAGTGACATAATTTGAATGATCAAAAACCAATGTGTAATCTATGCACTCACTTTTGCATGATATGTATTTCGCTCATATAAGCATGATTACTCAAATTCTCTTTTCCATTTATATCAAAATAAATCGAGTACAATATACAACACAGTGATACCTTGGGATTTTGATCAGCAACAACAGTGTCAACTAGGATCTCATTCCAATTCGGACTCACACCATCATCATCATCAGTAATTAGCTGATCAGCCCAATCTTGCCAATCATTTGGCTTGCCAACATCCTCGGTTGACACTGTTTGTAAATTACTAGACTGGATAATGCTATTTTCAGGGTAATCAAGAAAATCAGACAGTGAATCCGTACACCAAGCATCGGTATTATTTTCTTTCATATACTCACGAAAAGCTGTAGACCGAAGAACTCCTGATGACTGAGTGATAAACGGGGCTTTTCTTGAACAAATTTCATCAGAAGAAATGGAAGTCATGTGAAGATTTGAAGAAATCCCTGAAGATGAAGAAACTATGTGACCAACAGTCCCATTAGCAGAAGACATCCTTGATAATTTAATAACTGTAGAAACCTGTTTCCAGAACAAGTGATCACCAAATAAACAGGATCATGAAAGTGTTAAATTAGGCTCCAAATCAATAAACTACTAATGTCAAGAACATAAACAAAACAAGCTTTAATTCAACATAATCAAAACACCTGCCAAACATCAAAAAGTAACTTTCCAGCATTGTTGGAGCACACAGTCTTACTTTATAAAGCAATATCTTCATAGGAAATGCATGCTGGCATGTTCTTGAACAGAAAAATGCACAGGAAGTGTGATTTTTAACAGCAAAAACGGTAACAAAACATAATATGCATAAGTTCTAACTTCAAAGTTTGATAGTGATAGATTGATGACGTAGTTCTCATTCTATCCTTGTTAGATTCATCATCTAAACCCATAGAACGTGCTAAATAAACCCTAATTTAACCACTCAAATCCCAAATCACAACAAGAAATAGTTTCACATTTAAGTGATTCTTCAAATTGACTAAATCTCTAGCTGAATAGTTTCAAATTTCAGCAAATCTTCAACTTCTAATCACCTAACCTAAAGCCGTCACTTGAACAAAGCTAAAAAAGACCAAAAAATAACAAACAAAAACATAAACTACTTGCAGGTTATTTATCTAAAAACTGCTCAAAAACAGAGTTCATTTAACGTAATCTAGCTAAAGAGTTAAGCCCCATCCAACACAACTCAACCTAACTAAATCGAATCATACAATCCCTAAAAACGAAAACTACAACTTTTAACCACTCACATTCCAAATTTTATAAACTCCACATCTTCACAACGTAATCCGCAACAACAATGCAGTCAAAAACACAAAACGAACGTAATCAAAAACCTCACCTCAGATCATAACCATAAAATCCGACGATCAGAAAACCTAAACACCACCAACTCGTAAGCTTATGGTAATGAGATTGAACTTACGCAAATCGAATGTAATTATGTAACAAAGTGGATTCGTTGAACACAGAGGCGTTTGGCCTTTGTCGTATTCATTCGTCACCGGCGTCTCGATAACATACGGAATTGAACGGTAATGATTGGGCGACCTACTTGTTTCACTTTGCCTTTGCTTTGTGTATGCAGCTAATTCGAAAGGTGCAGTCGCGCACGGCGGCGCGTGGAGGTGATATTGAAGGTGTGTGGCGGAGGAGTCGCCGGACCCACCGGTGGTCCGCCATGATTTGAAAGCTGTTGTTGATCGGTGGGGTAGCGTGTGAGCGCGTGGAGATTGAAGATTAGGTTTTGTAAAATATCGGTTTATAACGTAAACAAGTTAAACAACTTAAAAATGTATAGCTTCTAATTACGTATAGCTTCTAATTACGGATATTAAGAAAATGTACATGGAAGGTTGAAATTGTTTAACTGAAACAAGTTGGTTGGTTTATTGGTTTAGGATTCATGTCGGTTTGTACGATTGAGGCTTAAAAAGGTCTGATGATCGACGTGGTTTGAAACTTAAAAACAGTTATGTAATTTGAGCGGACTGTGTAACGTTTACTATTTAAACATAACTTTAGAGTTTAAAATATGTAGCATATTGGTGAATCTTTTTGTTGTTTTAAACCTTTTTATACAACCTAATGATTTTAAAATAATATAAAGATCAGCTCAATAGTTAAAACGTCAAAACGGTAAAATCGGATAACTAGTTGACCACTTACTCTGCTGTTTGTTTTACCGTTTCTAAGATCTTAGTTAGTTGTTTGGCCTATAATTTTCATCAAAACCGGTTAAAAATTGGAACGGTCCATGAACATACAAGTTTTTTTACCAGATGTATTCGTTTGATTGGATAAAATGATATATATTTCTAAAAAAGTAGAATGTCTTTATCACATTTTAATATGTATATTTTTTAAGTATATAACTTTGTCTTCTAATCAAAAAGCATCTAAAGATTTTTTAAACTACAAATTATATCAGGTTTATACGTTTTAAATACAAATATAGCAAAAATTAATGTATTAATGATTTCACCAGTAAAAAAACAATATATGTGTGGGTGTTTAAATGTGTCACGGAAACAACTATTACAGTTTCAAATTCAATAAATAATATTTTTTAAAGTCTGTTATTATTTTATTCGTAACATTGGGTTAAGTTGCTTTATGCATATCTACTACTATATTAATAAGCAACTCTTTAGGGCAAAAAGGTAATTTCACAAAAATCTCTTAATTTTAAGAGATGTACATCTCTTAAAGCATAAGTTACAAGTGATAATGCTTTAGGTACCATCAGCATCATCACGCGGGCTCCCGTCTATATTCTTCTTTCAAATTTCAAATCCCTTACAAAACCCTAGCCCCTTTCCTGTCCACTGGTACCAACAACAGGAGCAGCAGTGGATGATGCCTCCACCGCCTCAACACCACCATCAACAGCCTCTGCGCCTCATATGTGCGCCCAACAACAACCACCGTTTCACCGGCAACAAACACAACAGACGATGCAAGGGTTGCAAGCACCTCAGCAGCCGTACGCCGGTGCTTCGGTGAGCTTAATCATTACGATTGGGTTGAGAAATGTATGGATTGCGCTTGCGTAGAGTTGTTCTGGCCTAGGGTTGTTCACAAATGGCTCTCCACCGAGGCTCTGATGCATCCCATAATTGATCTTCTCATCAGGGTAGATCAGCGGTTCGCGAGAGATTAATGGAGAAAGAGATGGTGATTTCGACTATGGTGGTGATTATGATTTTGGTAAGTTGCTCCATACCCATACGACTTATGTACAACCGATTCCAATCTGGATCTGGCTTCTAACATTCATTCTTTGGTGGTTTGAAGACGTTGAGTATGCTCCATACCCATACGACAGTGATGCTTGCTGGGTTCATAGATGAGCTATGAGGCGATGGTGGACATTCTTATCAACTCTCTTTATGGTGACAAGGATATTTTCTTGAAGGCGGCAGGGAAGATGACTCTGGCGGTGGTAAGAGTGGTTTTGATTTATAACGACAACGAAGTTGTTTCAGGATTGCAATCGAATTTTAACACCAGGTAATTGATGAAGAAAAGTGGCTGGTGACTTTCATAGTTTAAATGCACAACAAATTTTACTTACTTATTATTAATCTCAGGAATTCATTGTTTTAACCGAAAATCATGAGTAAAGAGTGTTGTTGAACATTTAGGTACACCATCCATATATTCTGCCAAGGTACACTTTCTCAATTCTTGAAAACTGTGGTTCTTTTTATTCTTATCAATTGGTTGATGCAATTTGAGGTGCACACTACATATCCCTTTGGTGTTGCTTTATGTGTTGGAATCATTATGAATGTTTGTTGAAGGATCTATTTAGTGGTCGTAATATGATGAATCCCAACAACTTATTGAATTCTTCAACGAGATTTTTCTTATATATAAATCTCTTAACTCAGTCAAATGTTTATGTCTCACTGATGTGCAACATTTTTACACCCTCTTTAAATACGTGATGTGTCTATTTGCTCAATATGATTTTTGGTATTTTGGATTATGCAGGCACGATTGGTTAGATGGGTTCATGCATTCAAAGATCAACATCAATATGAAGGT
Source organism: Flaveria linearis (assembly GCA_024085815.1). Classification (NCBI taxonomy): domain Eukaryota; kingdom Viridiplantae; phylum Streptophyta; class Magnoliopsida; order Asterales; family Asteraceae; genus Flaveria; species Flaveria linearis. The sequence continues at coordinate 86,537,687 of CM044005.1, read as the reverse complement.
AGAAATACCAATATGAGGTTGTTATTTTGAGTGGATATATATTTAAAATAGCTCATTCTTGCATGTTAGCTTTGTGGGTTTGATCAAGATGTTTGAACTCAGACCTTGATGGTGGTCTTAAACTCTTTTATACCTAAATCAGTTATTAATCAGTAATAGTAATCTCAAACTTTTTTATTTGTTAATAGAAATGATCAGATTAGATCTACCTAATAATTAACATTTTCTATTGGTGTTTGAAGGTGCTTTTGAGAAGATTTTCAGTATTATTAAGGAAGAGGGAGGTTCAGATGGTGGTGTTGTTGTGCAGGTGATCATGTTTATAGTTTACTCTATCATATATTATTCTATCTTTATTTGTAAATAAAGCAGTTTATAAATCTAAATCTACTATACATTCCTACCTCACAGGATTGTCTTGAATTGTTGAACAATCTCATTCGCAGCAATTCATCCAATCAGGTTTTGTCCTATTTTGTCTATAAAAGTTTATTGGGTTGAAGCTTTGTATATATTATTATCATGTTGCTTTAACCATGCTATAGGTATTGCTGAGGGAAACTATTGGCTTTGACTCGCTAATATCGATTTTGAAGCTGAGGGGAAGCACGTACAGCTTTTCTCAACAAAAGGTTAGGCTTTTAATGTTAAATCATTTTTTTAACAAATCTTCTGTAAATCCATTCTTTATTACAGTTGATGTCAGCGTATTGGTGTTCAACTCTTTGCTTTCTTATATTTCAATTGTTTCTTAGCAAGATTGAATCTTTTATTTACATTTGAAGTTTAAAGTTTCTGATTTAATTCTTCAGGTTCAAGACAATATCTGTAAGTTTGCAAAGAAGGGTCTAACACCATCGCAGATTGGGTTATTCTTCGTGATTCTTCTCTCTCCTTATTTGGGTTAATAATGCATGATTACTTTGTTTTATAATTTTTTATTTGGCCAACAAAATATGAAAATCATAAATAATATTGTTTTGGTTTGATAAAAAGATTATAATATATAATCCCTTACGGTTAAAATAATATATACTGAAATGAAAAATAAACATTGTTTAATGGAAAATTCACTTGAACAATAATTAAGTAAGTGTATTTAATTTATTTTTTTATTTTGTAAAACTAGCCCTTACTAACCAAGAGAATTATTAAATTTTAACTCACATTAAACAAATTTTAACAAGTTATCATAGGAAACTATACTTGTTTTTACGTGTTCTAGTTCGTGTTATATACTCATTTTGTTACTATATGTTTGTTTCAAATTACAGTAAAACCTCTATAAATTAATAATTTGGGATCAGGATATTTTATTAATTTAACGGAACATTATTATATCGATAAATTAATAAATTATTAATTTAAAAAGTCGGTTTATATTCGCGAGCAACTATCAAGTTAATACATCAACCTTCAAATTTCCTATGTACGTTCACTTTACCTATTTAAATAAAACAAAAACAAGAATCATAAAAATTTTCATGTACATTCGCGTATTAATGAACTTGTCAAGTTTAATGTACATAAATCTAGATTCTCATGTATATTTACTAGACAATCCTAGAATTTTAAAAGATTTTAGTAATTATTAATTTATAGTTTCGCTGGTACCAATATATTTACAATGGGATTTAAAAAATTATTATCTTATTATTTTATCGATTGTGGTTCAATTTCGTACTGGTCCCAAGTAGAGACCGAAGGAATTATTAATTTCATTGAGGTTATTAATTTATCGAGCTTATTAATTTATCGAGTATTAAATTATAAACGTTATACTGTATCTTTTATTTGAGTCTAGCTCCCTACTAGTCCTCTCAATTAATGTTTTATTTGAGTCTAGCTCCCAAGTAGAGACCGAAGGAATTATTAATTTCATTGAGGTTATTAATTTATCGAGCTTATTAATTTATCGAGTATTAAATTATAAACGTTATACTGTATCTTTTATTTGAGTCTAGCTCCCTACTAGTCCTCTCAATTAATGTTTTATAAATATGTCAATGTGTTTGGTAAAAAAAACCAATATCTCATTGGCATGCTATGATACTTGTGTTTTATAATATTGTTTGTCACTAGCCAATAAAAGGGTTTATACTCATGACCCATGAGATTAAAAATTTGAGTAGTATATCGAGAATGTGTAAATTATCTATTCTAATTAATCCACTATGTCGGCGGATTGTTTTGATTTTTTTTTTTTTTTGATTTTTTTGTTATATATTATATATATGTTGTTATTTTTTTTTTTATATTATATATAGCAAAACTGAGACATGCAAGGGTATATAGCTTGCTGACTTGTGAGCTCTTTCACTATACATAAGACCCGGGTTCGAGTCTAACATTCACTATACTTTGTATGTTTTTTTAATTAATTCATATTTTAGTTTCTCTTATAATAGTAGTTTCATTACACATAAGACACGGGTTCGAGTCTAACATTCACTATACTTTGTATGTTTTCTTAATTAATTCATATTTTAGTTTCTCTTATAATAGTAGTAGTAGTTCAAATTATATCTATCTTAAAAAACTTTATTATATAATATTACGTGTATATTTTTATGTGTAAATTTTCTTTGGAACAAGTTGGGTCAAATATTATAATTTTATTTCGTTGGTATAAATTCGAGTTACTCTATGTTTTGATATTAATGTGTTAGAGCGAATGTAATCTATGCTTTATCATGTCGCCTATGTCTTTCCCGCACTTGCTTATTTGATGTACATTTTGAGTTGTTATATGTTTTAACGTAAATTGTGTTTGAAATATAGTCGATTTTAATAAATATATTTTCATTTGATAGTACAAATTCGTGTTACTCCATGTTTTACGTAAATTTAGTTCGGAAACAAGTTGAGTCGATTATACTTAATCATGACACGTACGTTCGCCGCCGCAGTAACGTGCGGCGAGTAAATTACTAGTTTAAAAGTATTATTATAGTGTCCGGTTCAAATACAAAGTCAATATTATGTAAAAAGTGTGAGAAGTAATCAGAGATTGACATGTGGCATATTTTTAAAAATAGAAGGAGGGGTATTTTAGGAAGTGTAATTTATTAACAGAATTTTCAATACTTCAGCGATGTCGACCATTACACTGTACGATTGAGGTTTTCAACAGATTTTTCACTTTATCGTTGAAGATTCAAACAATCGAATCGTTGAAATTTTCAATTGATCAATCGTTGAAGATTCAAACAATCGAATTTTCAATTTCAATCGTTGAAGATTGCTTTACATCAATTACTTCAGCGATGTCGACGAGAGATGATCAGTTTGGTACGTATGAGGACGATTATATACTGCAATTGAAATAGTATGTTAATTTTGACACCGTAATTTTGTCGTTTTGATCATCGTTCTGTCTATACTGTATGATTTTCTATGAATTTTGTTATTGATTGACATCATCATTGTGTCATAGGTATCATCATTGTGTCATAGGTATCATCATTGTGTCTTTTGTATCGTCATTGTGTCTATACTGTTAGATTAGTCTGGACATTATCAAACTGATTGTGTCAGGTTTAGAGATTCATTGTGTCAGGTTTAGAGGTTTAGAGGTTCATTGTGTCAAGCAAGCATGATTGTGTCAGGTTTAGAGGTTCATTGTGTCAAGCAAGCATGATTGTGTCAAAATCTATCTTTGTGTCATCTCTTTGTGAAAGTGCATTGTGTCATGTTTTGGGGATTCATTGTGTCATGAAAGCTGCTTATAATGCGTCTTTTATGAAGGTTCATTGTGTCATGAAAGCTGCTTATAATGTGTCTTTTGTAAAGGTTCATTGTGTCATGATTGGGGATTCATTGTGTCTTTTGTATTGTCATTGTGTCAGAATAAAATAATTATTGTTAATCAATTGGTTACGAACAAAGAAAAATTGTGTTTTTGCAGAGTTACCTGGAGGGAGCGAACGAAATGAAGCAAAATTCAGTGTACCTGTTAAGCAAAAGACAAAAGGTAGGCCGAAAAGAATGAAGTTAGCTCGTGAGTTAGCCATCGAACAAGCAGGAAAAAAGTTGAGAAATTGTGGGTTTTGCAAACAACCTGGTCACGTTATACGCAGTTGTAGTTTATATCTTCAAAGCATTAAGGATAAACAAGTTTCAAACAGCTCAACAGTTGATTCTATGCCTATTCAAGAATAGGATTCATTTTGTCATAAGATTTATTATGTCATATACTCATTGTATAATTATATTCATTGTGTCATTATATTATTGTGTCATTATATTCATTGTGTCATAATACTCATTGTGTCATGTTTGAAGAGTTTTGTTTACGTTTGATTTTGACGATAAACAAGTTACCAAAATACTATTGTGTAATGTAAAGCAACATATAACAACAAATATTAACATGCCAACAAATAGCAAAATATAATAACATGCCAACATACCAAATTACTATTGTTTCAAATTACCATTGTGTCAAACTACCATTGTGTCAAACTACGATTGTGTTAAATTACCATTGTTTCAAACAACCATTGTGTCAAACAACTATTGTGTCAAACAACCATTGTGTCAAACAACCATTGTGTCAAATAACCATTGTGTCAAACAACTATTGTGTCAAACAACCATTGTGTCAAACAACCATTGTGTCAAACAACCATTGTGTCAAACAACCATTGTGTCAAATTACTTTTTTGCCCCTCCGCCTGTTAGCAGTTTTCCACTTATTTACATTTTTGCCATCGCGTTTTTTTGAACCATTGATCTATTTTAATGAGTTGATCCAATGGCCAGAATTACTTCTCACCCTTTTTAGAAAATATAGCCTTTGTAGCATATCCTTTCCCATTATTATATGTATGTGTGTAGATTTAAAAATATCTAATTATACGAACATGTGTTTACCATTAAAAAAATGTTCAGTAGGTTTCGTAGATCAATCAATATATACAAAAAATATATACAGATTCTTGTTGAAGGAATATTCTACCTCCGTCCGGTTGTTACTTGCATTTATCTAAATATAAAATTATTATTAAAATATAACCAAAAATCTTTAATTAATAAATATAATGTATCAGCATTTTCTCTTTCTTCATGAACAACTAGAACAAATGGAATTAGGCTAAAAAGTTGTCTATAAAATCCACTCTATCTATTTTATATGCATCAATATTCTCTTAATATACAATGCTTAAAAAACTGGTGTTTTCAATCATGTGACTTAATTTACCATGCGTCAAAAAATTCGTGTTTTCAATTATGTGACCCCGCAAGAAAACCTATGTCATAAGGTAAAACAATGTCCGACAAATGCTAAATTTATTATATTTTTTGAACTTTTTTGAAAATTAGGGTTTTAAATGTTAACTTTAACGAGTTTTGTGTAATGCTTTCAAGACAAGACTAAAAGGTTCATTTCCTTCCAACTTAAAATGCACATTACCCTCAATGTGCTTAAGTGCGTTTAATGAGAATAAAATGTAAAATGCGAAAAGGCAAAGAGGAATAGAAAACTCCGTATTTGATGAATCATCGACATATTGTGTTGACATCGTCATTCCTCATTGATTATTGCTTGGAGTTCGACTCACGGATTAGCCACAATAAAAAAAGAAGAAGAAAAACTAAACTAATAATAGCTTAGCTACATGTAGCACACTGAGTGTGCGCCTGTAAAACGGGTTAAAATTGCACTAAACCTCATGAAATAGATAGCACAAGATGATAAAAGTTAGATATTCAAATAATTGATTTGAAAGGTAAATTTTTCAGAAAACAGGCAAGGGGGCGTGTTGACCAAGCACGACCCCCGGCCCTACTGCCAAGTGGTAGAATTTTGTGCGCTTGATCCAAGTGGGGTGTGCTGAAATGTTTTAACCTTGATTGAATCTAATTAAAAACCATAAAATTTGAAATTTAACTTATCGTTGATGTTTATCTAATCCACGGAATGCCTCCCATGAAGCTTCACGTTTATTTACGTGTCCTTGGCTAGACACGAACTCCTTTGACGGTAGATCGTCAAGACCAAAGTGAACTATTGTATCGTTTGACTCTGTTTTTGTGATTGTTCACCTTATAGCCTAATAGCCTAATAGCAAATTCATGAGTCAAAGATACAACTTTTCACTTAGGTTAAGATTTTGATTTTTTCCTCAACCTACGGGGTGCCTCTCGTGAAGCATAATATTTATTTACGGGTTCTTAGCTAGACCCGAAAGCATATTTTAACCTTGCTAATAGTTTATCAACTCGATCAAAGTTCCCTTGGTAAGTCCAGCTCTATTTTTAATGTATTTATATTCATCATGAACTTTAGAATCATTTGTTTTTATGATCTAAAGGGGACGCCTCCTCAGAAGAAGGTAAGCTCACACAACCAATTGTGCGGAGTAAAGTTAAATGACGTTAAAGTTTAAGTTCTAACACCACAGGTAGGCCTAGACAGAAAAAGTCGATTTCATCGCGGAGCGAATGAGACAATTCAACACCTACCAACAAGAACAGATCGACTTGAAAAACTTGAAGATTGACGTGCAAAAAACAAAGTTGGATTTAGCAAAAAGAAAAGATGAAGAAAGAAAAAAGAATAAAAACTCAAGGAGGCCCAAAACACCTATCATCTTACAAAATTAATGAAATTTGCTTAAATTGAAGCTTTCCTGATCTTAATAATTTTCTTTTATCATACAACATTATTTTAGAATTGTTTGTTAATTAATTAAGTTAGAGCAAAAACGATATAATTATATTCGTTATAATCTCTTTTAAATATGTATATAACAAATATAAATTTTACCTATTTATGATTTATTGTAGCTTTTAAGTATGTTACGATTTGAAGGAGCCAACTACTGCTACTGCTCACAATAACTTCTGGTTGGTACAATAATAAGTTACTAACATCCCCCTGTTGCAACAAAAACAATGCGAAGGTTATCCCTGTAAATTCTTTAATGCATTAAATAATGATATTACTTGTTGTATGTATTTATTAACAGAATTTCATATTACTAGTTGAATTCAATCTCGCGCGTTGCGCGAGTATTCTAAAGTCGATAATCACCAGTACAATCCTAGTTTCAACCCTTGGCTCAGATCTGATTTCTCGTTGTGGCTGCAAATCAAATGTGTTTGCCACGTCAACACAACGATTTTTTCGCTCGAATTCATCACAGCCATTTTATTATATCACCAAACCAGAAAAATCAGACTAAACTACGAAACCAACAACTTATTACATCTGCCTTCTAAACATGTAGATGACTTGGGTTCTCAGATGAGGCATTCTCATCATCACAAAACCAAAAATAATTTAGATGTGAAAATCTCACAACATCGCCCTGAGAAACAGGTTAATCGGATCTAATCTGTTCTCAGGTGAGACCTTACTCATCATCATCGAACAAAGCAACCAAACCCTAACAGAACAGATCTAACAGGTTCTGAGGTTAAAAAATCCTCATCATTACCGGAAAAAAATGGTTTTCCAGATCAGAAAAATTGATAAACAAACCAAACCTGCTGTTGATGAAGTGGTCATACCATCACAATCAAGACAACCACCATCAAAAGGCTCACCATTAAGAGCAAGACCGTGAAGACCGCCACCATCAACACCACTACCATGAAGACCCCTACCCTCAACAGCACCACCGTCAACAACCCCACCGCCACCACCATCGTCAAGACCCTAACCACCAACACCACCACTACGAAGGCAACAACCGTGAAACGGTTGATGCATGGGGTAGATCGAGAAAGAAGGAGGCGCCCGGAGTGCAAAACCACCGCCGCCATGGCTAACCTTTTCGGGTATCGCCGGTAGCGGTGGCGTGCACTAAGTACGCCCGTAGCGGCGGCGGTGGAAGACGGCGGCGGAGCAACTGTCGCGACGGTAAGAGGGTCCCGGTCTTCGTGCGATGCCTAGAACCCCAAACCCTTAGCCGCCGGCATACAACGACGGAGACGACGAGGACCGGTAGCACCACCTGGTCAAAACCCTAAACTACTCACCCTCTCACCCAAAAAGATGAAGAATGCACATATAGGAAATGGGGGGAAACGGCTGTATACGTGGCTTCAGATAAAGGATGCCTTTGATGAGTACACCAGCCACCAACATTATAACCGTAGATATAAAAAAGAACGGTTGAGATCTTTAAAGTTACTATTCATCACACTGTATTTTTCATAATAGGGTAATGAGTATTTTTTTAATAAACATTGAGCTAAAATTTGTTTTTCTATAAATAAAAGGACCAAATATAGTTTACTTGTGAGGTCTTTGATTATTTTCCATGATAATTGTACTTGTTAAAAAAAATTTTAAACACCAAAGTCGTTCCTTGTTTCATATATTCTATTTTTCTTTTTGCTTTCAGAAAAATAATAAAATCAAGTGATCAAATACTTACAATAAATAGGCAGGTAAACGGGTAACAAGTTTGCGTCGCAACCGAAACCTAGCCTACTAAAAACAAAACCTTGACCCTTAGGGTCGAAACATTATTATGGATTACCTGTTAAATCTGATTCAGGAAGTTCACGACCTCCGAGCCTAGAAAACCAAAGGTATCAAAGTCCAATTGAATAAAAACATGTTGATTCTCAAAACAAGCTTTCTCATGTTTAGTGACCTTGCATGATTCCTTCTTCAATGTTGTCTGTCCCGCAACAAACCCATTATCCCTAAGCCCAACCAAAGAAGATAACTCGGTAAAATCCACACAAGCGTGTTTCCTCCGTGCCCACTCAAATACAAGAACGTCAGCTGAGAGCAGAGTAGACCTCTCCTCTCGTGGATCATAAAGAAAGTTCACGGGAGTCTCCTTTTAGCTGAAATTCATGTCCGCTTAAGGACATCTCAAAGGACATCCCTAACCAAATCATGCATGTATTTAAAACTAGGTAACTCCTTGCAATGAACCTCATGATCACCAAAAGCATCCAAACAAACATTGCGGCAAATTGGACAAGTCTCATCAATCGGAAACAAGGGAATCATTAATCGATACTTAAGGATAGCCCTATACTCCAAAGACAACATATGCTGCCCTAGTCCTTCAATGGGGATGACGATCAAAAATTCCTGAGCCCGAGGAGCCCATAGGCACGAAAACACCGCTTTTTGATGGTATGACAAATCAAACTTCACTTCCAAAATTGAACGATCCTACCAAAAAGTGCACTCGCCAAAACATGTTGGGCTTTAGGGGGGTGTCCTTTTAGAGAACCCGCTAATATCAAAATCCAAAAGAGATTTATGCGCGCGGTTCAACGCACACCCATAATCAAAATCTAACCCGTCCAAGCTACTTCCCCTAAGAATACGGTCCTGCAAAACCCACGATTGTGCCCTAGAGGCCCCAAAAGCATACGTCGATATATATTCAGCGAGCATAAACCACGCCCCTAAAACAAGTCGGAAGGGATGCTAGTTTCCACTGAAGATCCCCTAAAAAAAGCCCTCTAGAAACTACAATATCCTCTATTGCCTCCCAAAGCCCTTTGTCAAACACAGAGATAACTTCCCCTACATACATAGGCTGGCACGTTCTAAGGCTGAATGGTAATTTCCTAACTCCCATACATGAGCAGAGCAGAAGGAGTTCGCACTGAGGGTCTCGTGGCGTGCTAGACACTCCATTAGTTTCACAGCCTGAGATGCCCTTTTCATAGCCAAATTACTTATGAAACCCGCATCACGACTAACAACACCTCCATGGAGTTTCACCCCTAAATCCGGTCATCCGATCTCGCCAGGAAACAAACCATCTTGCACCTTCACCCCATTACACGACGGCAAAAATTAATGTTTTCTTGATATTGATTTGAAGACCCAAGCGTGGCCCCTCGGCCATAATGAGATCTAAGGCCTTAGCCACCTCCTTAGCCTTTCCAATAATCATACCATCATCAAGATACCAAGCATGAAATAGAAGCTTGCAACGATCCCTGATATGATGCACAAGCATGTGCAGAAGTAGAGCAAAAAGGAGAGGCCCTAAGGGGTCTCCCTGTTGGACCGCCGTCATGACAAAATATGGTTATCCCCCGCATATAACCTAGCCGATTGGCCATATAAAAAGTCCACCGAAAGAGAAATGGATGGGCAACAAATGCGAACCTCCCTTAACAATGAAGTCCTATCAACCAAGTTAAAGGCATTAGAGAAATCGACGGTAAGCATAGCTAAAGACCCATCCGAGTGAAAATTATTTTATTGGTTAAATAATAATTTTATTATTATACTTTCGTTTTAAGTTCACTCTAATTATCAAATATTATAAATACACGAATAATAATGTTTCGAGAAGCTTATGTTTTAGAAAAATTAAGCAATAGTTTTATCTACTTCAATATTCTAATTTCTACCCACAAACCTCGACTCCTATGTTTGTTAAAGGACCTACAACTAATGTCGTGTTAGTCCTAGAGCATTGATAAAATGATACCATAAAACTAGTCGCAACTCAACTTGCTATAATCACGTATTCAAAAATCTTAGCGGTTCAATCATCGTCGATCAATGAGAATTGAAATTAAAGCCATGACAAACCTTTGGCGCCAGTTAAACCATCACAAATACATATATAGAAACCTAAGCCATTTGTCAACGAGCATTGACATGCCGTTACGGATCCAAAAACACTATTAATCATCAACTCGTCGAGAGGCGGACCTAATATTTAATGAGTAGGCCAAGTGTTCCATTGATTTTTAAATTTAGTAGAAAGTACAAATCCTTTTTTATGGTTGACCCTGGTGTTTTTATGAATTTTTTGACCTCATAACTAAATAAAGATTAAGTTATGGTCGAACTTTCAACTTTTTAAGTACTTGTGCTAGGGCAGTTACGATCGTGCTTGATCAGTGACGCACAAGTGCAAAACAATCTAATATTCTCAGTCGTTCGAGTCTGACTTAGGGGCTGTTTGTTAAGATCTGAACTATTAAGTGCTGAATGGTTAAGAGGTCTGAATAGTTAAGAGTCTCTGAACCAGTAAGTGCTGAACCAGAATCAACTGTTTGGTTGAATATCTGAATAACTGTACAAAATGACTATTTTACCCCTCATCATATAAGCTTTCTTTTTTCATAAATAAGATAGGAATCAACCAAAACAGTATTAAAATATCATACAAATGAAAACAATAACACAAATTAAAACAGAGTATCAATAATCACAACCAAAATCACAAGCATTTGAATTAGTTTTATTCATTATTTCATCAAGTTTAACAACCCAAAATCAAGCTACAAACTTTAAAAAGAAGTAACACAATAATATCGAAGCAACGAACACAAAACATTCAAGGGTTAACAACCCAAAATCAAGCTACAAACTTTAAAAATAAGTAACCCAAAATCAACCTCCGACGAAACTGACCTGAAATCATACAAATATATCATTTTGCATCAATAATTCAACAAAAAATCAAAGCAACGAACACAAAAAATTCAAACTCAATCCGAAATTAGATATAAAACATATGATAAAATGCCTAATTTTGTTTACCTTACATCATTTGAACTGCAGAAAACATCAGGTCGAGTACCAAGCTTCATAAACTTCATCACTGATGCGACAGGAGGTGGTGAGCTCCAGTGACTGGTGTGACAGGCGTACAACGGTAGGGCGACAGCGGTGGCGATGGTGCGACTGCGGAGGCAGCGGAGCGACAGAGGAGTTGCGACACGCGTGGGTGAGATGCGCCTCGGTGGTTGCAGATGTCGGACAACGATGGCGCCACAACGAAGGGGGCGGTGCGACTACGGGCGCGGCGGCTGGGCGAACTGCGGCCTCGCTGGTTGCAGATGTCGATGGGGGAGGAGGTAGATGTCACACCCCAACCTTTACGGCGGAAACGTCGAGATGTGCGGGTTACGATTGTTCACAGCCACATAATGCTATTATTAATTCCAAATATATTAATCAAGATTCAATTGTAACAATACAAGTAAAAGGCTCAAACAAAGATACATCATGTATACAAGGTTGAAAGTAACAAGATTATTGTTTATTTCTCTAAGTCCAGTCCTAAGTGAGATAAGCTTCAAAGAGTAGAACACATACTTGGGTTATTCCTGAAACATGTTAAAAATAAAAGGTCAACATAAAAATGTTGGTGAGCATTCCATAACTTTCAATACATAGAATATTGTAACACCCGTATTTTTTAGCAAGAAATAAAAGAAAAAGGAAGAAAAGAAAAGAAAATAAAAAGCAACTAAAAAGGAGGGACCAAAAGTGCCAAATGGGCAAAGTTGTTATTTATTTTGTACAAAAGGGAGGCATGGTCGCCCATAACCCCTGCACAATTCTTTGCATTCGGTTTTTAGAGAGAGAAACAGCAGGGACTTCGATTCTTAGAGAGAGAAAGAAGAAGAAATCGGATTCAAGGTAAGAATTGATGTTTTTAAGTTGTGTTTTGGCTAAGAAACCGAGAATGCATGTTCTTATGTGTGTGTGTTTGTGTTCGGGTTGCACTGTGTGTGTGTTTTAGGTGTAGAAACGACTGGGAAGTTAAGAAAGAGCATCCAAAACCCGAAGACAAACTAAGGTGAGTTCTAGACCCCTTTTTTTACCCGTTTTTAAATGCTTTGGGGCTGGAAAATGCATGTAAGTATGTTTGTATAAAACTTAGATTTTATACCCGTATGATTGAATGTATGAATGTATGTGTTTATGTTAAGTTTTGCCTAGAATCATGTGAGCATGTTTAGAACTAGGCATTATGATGTTTGGGATTTGGAATATGAATTAGATACATGTCCAGGTTGCTAATACGTCCAACAGTGTGGTCGTATGACCAGGTGATTTTTCTAAGTGTTGAAGAGTCCAATAGGACTCATACGACCAACAGTGTGGTCGTATGACCAGGTGATTTTTCTAAGTGTTGAAGAGTCCAATAGGACTCATACGACCAACAGTGTGGTCGTATGACCAGGTGATTTTTCTAAGTGTTGAAGAGTCCAATAGGACTCATACGACCAACAGTGTGGTCGTATGACCAGGTGATTTTTCTAAGTGTTGAAGAGTCCAATAGGACTCATACGACCAACAGTGTGGTCGTATGACCAGGTGATTTTTCTAAGTGTGTTGAAGAGTCCAATAGGACTCATACGACCAACAGTGTGGTCGTATGACCAGGAGATTTTTTCTAAGTATAGGATGAAAAGTCCAATAGGGCTCATACGACCAGCAGTGCTCTTACGCCTAACAGGGCTCATACGCCCAACAGGGCTCAAACGTCCAGAACACTTAGGATTTTTACAGAAATTTCCTGCAAATCCGAAGTTCGAGGTTTTGACCAGGGTTGACTAGGGTTAATAAATGATGATGTTTTATGCATGTAATGATGATTATGATTAACCCTTGATTTCTGTTACTGATTTTATTATCAGTATTTTATTATTATTAACAATATTATTATTATTTTTTTTAATATTGTTAAGTATGTACTGGCATGACGAGAATGACTAAGATTTAACGAAGAGCATAATCATTAATCAAGTAAAATATTAATGATAATGAGAAATGGAACGTAAAGTGAAAGATAATGAAAGGGGGAAACATGATGAATGAATGCATGCATTAATAAATGAACGAATGAACGTAAGAAAGGCTTGCACGCAAATGAATGGAGGTGCACACCCCTGGCAGGTGTTAGCTCAACTGTGATGCGGGTTAGCTACCCCGAAGGATGCACACAGGGTCAATCTTTAAGATTGATAATGAGGTGAGCAACTTTGTGTTGCAACAGACTCGGTTAGCAGGCAATCCGTGGGGTTGCCACTGAGGTGAGCAACTATGTGTTGCAACAGACTTGGCTAACATATTGATAATGAGGTGAGCAACTACGTGTTGCAACAGACTCGGTTAGCAGGCAATCGTGAGATTGCCACTGAGGTGAGCAGCCGTGTGCTGCAACAGACTTGGCTAACATATGATAGAATGAAAGAAAGTAATGTGAATGTATGAATGAAATGAATGAACGTACGAAGGAATGTAATGAACATATGAATGAAAGAAATGATCGTACGTATGAAATGAATGTATGTAATGTATGAATGAATGAAAGTAAGATACATACGAATGGAAGAACTAATATGAAAGAAAGAATACGAATGTAAACGATGAACGGCACACTAACGAAAGTTAATGAATGAACGACGAAGATAATAATAATATTATCTGTGTACGTACTTGTGTGACCGCATATAAGTAAAGAAAGGATGCACGAAAGGATACTTATAAATAAGTAAAAGTATGTTTTATTATAAAACTAGGACTCACTCAGCAACGCTGACTTTTATGTGTTTTCCAGTTGGCAGGTAGTGTTGCTAAGGATGGCACGAGGCGGCTACTCAGCTCTTTTGGGATGGCATTCTTTTGTTAATGTTTTTGTATTGTAATGCACACAAACGATATTTTGTAATGGGTGATGTATTACTTGCAAAAGCATTTATAGTAAATTCAAAGTTTCCGCTGCAAGATGTTTATTAAGTTATATTAAATGTATGTTTTATGGGTGATGACGACCAACTGTGAGGTGCCCGGGAACGGGGCCTTACAAGTTGGTATCAGAGCAAAAGTTTAAGTAAAACGGGTAAATTTTCAAAAATAAACCTTAACTTAAACTGAGAATGGGACGGAAAGAGGGATGTCAGCCCGAGTAGCCATGTGCCATCAGGTATTGTTTTTCTTAAGAATTAATCAGTATTATGTGCGTGTGCTATGTGATTTATGTGTTCTTAGTAGATTTAGATGCTGATGTAGTCAGGATAGGAAGTGCTTGGGGTGTGAAGAGTAAAGTAAGTGGCTAATCACAACTGGCCACTGTAATTAGGGACTTACTATACTTGACATAAACTGAGTTGTTCCTTGAATGACTGTTTTAGTGTTTGAATCTTATAGTGCTTAGGAAAATGGCTGGGAAGAAACCTTCTAAGGCTGCTAGAGGTAGAGGTCGTCCGCGTACGACTAGGAGCAGTGCTAAAGCTCCTAAGACGGCTCCTGTGAACCCCGAGGTTCCTGACCGGAATGAAGAAACAGAGAATGCTAGTCTGAATGCCTGAGCTAGGGAGGCGATTGCTGATGAGGTACACCAGGTCCTACAGGCAGTTATGCCATCTGTAGTGACCGATGTTATTCGAGCTATAAGGAACGAGGAAAGGAAGGAAAAGGAGGACAGGAGAGGGTCGACTGAAAAGGAGAGCAAGGAAGAAGAGGAATGACCGGATCCTGAGATAGTAATATCTGATGAGGAAAGAGATGATGTAGTAGGGGTGACGACCAAGGGGTGCAGTTATGGGGCATTTAGAGGTGCAAGCCCCCGACTTTCGATGGCAATGGCACTGCTGCAACCGCTCAACGATGGGTAAGAGAGATGGAAGCGGTACTCGAGATCAGCGAGTGCCGTGAGGATCAGAAGGTGAAGTTTGCCACCCACTCCTTTACTGACTCAGCACTATGCTGGTGGGACAATATTGTCCAAGCTGAGGGTTCCAGGGCCATCGGGAAAATGAAGTGGTCCGAGTTGAAGAAGCTAATAATTGAGGAATTCTGTCCTCACAGAGAACTTGATAAGGTCGAGAGGGATTTCCTGCAACTCGAGGCAGGAACCATGACACACCAGCAATACACTACCAAATTCAATGAGATGGCGAGGCTAGTGCCGGATCAGGTGACACCGGTATCTCGAAAGATTAACCGGTACATTCAGGGACTTCCAGCTGACATCCGTAGGCACTTGATTACTGCCCGACCGAGCACCTTTAGGTCGGCAGTAGACTTAGCTGGGAGGCTCTATGACGAGAGGGAAGTGATGGTGGTGGAGGCAAAGAAAGCCGATGGTGCTAACCGGAACTGGAATGGGAAACGGTTGGGCGTGGTGGCTTTACACCGAATAACAAGAAGGCTAGAAGGGATGACCGTAGGGTGGGGTCACCAAGCTCGGGACCCAAAAGGTGTGACAAGTGTGGTAAGGAGCACGGTGGTGAGTGTAGATGGGGGTTAAACGCCTGTTTCAGGTGTGGGAAATCCGGTCATATGGCTAGAGACTGTAAGGCTGCGAGGTGTTTCAACGGCGGTGAAGTGGGGCATATGAGTAAGGATTGCAAGAAGTCGAGGGCCGAGAGTTCCGGGGTAAAGAAGACGGCCGGGACTGAAGGGTAGAAGGCGAGCGCCAGAGCTTTTACCATGACCAGAGAGGAGGCTAGGACGGACCCCGATGTTGTGTCAGGTACGTTTCTAGTAAATCAAACTCTTGCTTCTGTGTTATTTGATTCTGGTGCTAGTAGGAGTTTCATTTCTGCTACTTTCTGTGTTAAATTGTCTGCTAGTAGTAAATGCATTGATGAGCCCTTTGATGTAGAAACCGCTATTGGTAAGTCCACTAGAGTTACTGATGTGATAGAGGACTGTACCATAGAGTTAGAAGGCCATAGGTTTGCTGCCAAATTACATGTGATGCCCCTAGGAGGATTTGATGTAGTGTTAGGGATGGATTGGTTAGCAACCTACGAAGCGAATATCGTGTGCCGAAAGAAGATGATTAGGCTGACGGCGACTGACGGAAGTCCGGTGACAATATATGGCGATCGGGTTACGACGATTCCGAAGGTGATCTCGATGGCGGTGGCGGGAAAATGTATGAGGCGCGGATGTAGCGCCTACTTATGTTATGTAAAGAATGTAGAGACGCCAACACCGCAACTATCTGATGTACCAGTTGTGCGTGACTTTCCGGACGTGTTTCCCGAAGACTTATCGGGATTGCCACCTGACCGAGAGATCGAATTCCAGATCGACCTGATACCGGGTGCCCAACCTGTCGCAAAAGCACCGTATCGCTTGGCTCCGACGGAGATGAAAGAGTTGATGGAGCAACTGCAGGAGTTGCTTGACAAGGGCTTTATTAGACCGAGTATCTCTCCTTGGGGTGCTCCGGTCTTGTTTGTGAAGAAGAAGGACGGTAGCATGAGAATGTGTATCGACTACCGTGAGTTGAACAAGCTAACGGTAAAGAATCGGTATCCGTTACCGAGGATTGACGACTTGTTCGACCAGCTCCAGGGTGCCAGTTGGTTCTCGAGGATAGATCTTCGATCTGGCTACCACCAGTTGAAGGTGAAGGAGCAGGACATTCCTAAAACAGCTTTTCGTACGCGTTATGGGCACTATGAGTTTCTCGTTATGTCATTTGGTTTGACCAACGCGCCAGCTGCTTTTATGGATTTGATGAACCGAGTGTGCCGGCCAATGTTAGATAAATCAGTGATTGTGTTCATCGATGATATCCTGATTTATTCGAGGAGCGAAGAAGAGCATGCCGGTCACATTCGGGAAGTATTGGAGACTTTGAGAAGGGAGAAACTGTATGCTAAGTTCTCCAAATGTGCTTTCTGGCTACGCGAGGTGCAATTTTTGGGTCACGTGGTAAATGCAGAGGGAATCATGGTGGACCCAGCAAAGGTCGAGGCTGTGATGCAATGGAAATCACCAAAGACGCCATCCGAGATTCGTAGCTTCTTGGGATTGGCGGGCTATTATAGGAGATTTATTCAAGACTTTTCAAAGATAGCCTCACCTTTGACAAAATTGACTCGTAAGGACGTGAAATTCGTGTGGGGTCGAGAGCAGGAGACGGCTTTTGAGGAGTTGAAGGCAAGACTAACACAAGCTCCTGTTTTGACTTTGCCCGAGGGGAATGAAGACTTAGTGGTCTATTCGGATGCATCTTATTCTGGGCTGGGTTGTGTGTTGATGCAACGTGGAAAGGTGATAGCCTACGCATCTCGACAACTGAAGATCCACGAAGTCAACTATCCCACACACGATCTAGAATTAGCTGCTGTGGTTTTTGCGTTGAAGATTTGGCGGCACTATCTATACGGGACGAAGTGCACAATCTTCACCGACCACAAAAGCTTGAAGTACTTCTTCGAGCAGAAAGATCTTAACATGAGGCAGAGGCGATGGTTGGAACTAATAAAGGATTATGATTGCGAAATCCATTACCATCCGGGCAAGGCCAACGTGGTGGCCGATGCTCTTAGTCGAAAAGAACGACCTGAGCCGATTCGAGTAAAGGCTTATCAGCTGATCATGACCCCCGATGTGATGACACAGGTTAAGGAGTTCCAAGACGAGGCTTTGAAAGAAGATCGTCTTAACTCCGAAAGGATGAGAGGCCTAGTTACGGAATTGGGTGAGAACATTCTTGGTGTTAAGACCCGATTTGGGCGAATGTGGATTCCTCGATACGGGGATCTACGTGGTAGAATTATGGACGAGGCCCATAAGACCCGATACTCCATTCACCCCGGTGCTACCAAAATGTACCACGATATGAAGAAAGACTATTGGTGGCCGGGTATGAAACGCGACGTAGTGGAGTACGTAAGTAAGTGCTTGACTTGCTTACAAGTGAAGGCGGAACACCAGAAGCCCTACGGGAAGATCCAACCGTTGGATATACCCGAGTGGAAGTGGGAACACATCACCATGGATTTCATCACGAAGTTACCACGTACCCCAAAAGGGTATGATGCCATATGGGTGATAGTTGACCGCTTGACAAAGAGTGCCCACTTCCTACCGATCCGTGAAACGTACTCATCTAAAGATTGGCGGATCTGTTCATCAAAGAAATTGTAGCTCGTCATGGTGTGCCGGTGTCTATTGTGTCTGATCGTGACACCCGGTTTACCTCCAAGTTTTGGAAAAGATTTCATGATGCAATGGGGACGAGGCTACACATTAGTACAGCATATCACCCTCAGACAGACGGTCAGTCTGAGAGGACGATCCAAACACTCGAGGACATGCTTCGGGCGTGTGTGATCGATTTTGGAGGAAGTTGGGACAACCACCTGCCGTCAACAACAGTTATCACGCTAGCATTGGCATGCCACCTTACGAGATGCTATACGGTAGGAGATGTAGGACGCCCGTATGTTGGGGAGACATTGGGCAGAAGGAACTGGGAGGTGTTGAGGTGATTGAAGCAACGACTGAGAAATTGGAAAAGATCAAAGCCTTCATGACGGCGGCGAAAGATAGGCAAAAGTCGTATGCTGACAAGAGGCGAAGACCGATAGAGTTCAAGGTTGGTGACCGAGTTATGTTGAAGGTCTCACCTTGGAAAGGAATCATTAGATTCAGGAAACGAGGTAAGCTAAGCCCAAGATACATAGGACCTTTCCGGATTGTCGCACGGGTAGGAGAGGTGGCCTATCGACTTGAATTACCAGATGAGTTAAGTGGAATTCATCCTACATTCCATGTATCTCATCTGAGAAAGTGCTTAGCTGATGAAGGCATGGTTGTACCACTGGAGGATATTGAAGTAGACGAACGGCTCAATTACGTTGAGCAACCAGTGGCAATCATTGATCGTAAGGAGAAGAGGTTGAGAAATAAAGTGGTTCCTCTTGTGCGTGTACAGTGGAAGCACAGGAAGGGATCCGAGTCTACGTGGGAGACTGAAGAAGAAATGAGACAGCACTACCCACATCGGTTTCGGGGACGAAACCTATATAAGGGGGGTGGACTTGTAACACCCGTATTTTTTAGCAAGAAATAAAAGAAAAAGGAAGAAAAGAAAAGAAAATAAAAGCAACTAAAAAGGAGGGACCAAAAGTGCCAAATGGGCAAAGTTGTTATTTATTTTATACAAAAGGGAGGCATGGTCGCCCATAACCCCTGCACAATTCTTTGCATTCGGTTTTTAGAGAGAGAAACAGCAGGGACTTCGATTCTTAGAGAGAGAAAGAAGAAGAAATCGGATTCAAGGTAAGAATTGATCTTTTTAAGTTGTGTTTTGGCTAAGAAACCGAGAATGCATGTTCTTATGTGTGTGTGTTTGTGTTCGGGTTGCACTGTGTGTGTGTTTAAGTGTAGAAACGACTGGGAAGTTAAGAAAGGGCATCCAAAACCCGAAGACAAACTAAGGTGAGTTCTAGACCCCTTTTTTACCCGTTTTTAAATGCTTGGGGCTGGAAAATGCATGTAAGTATGTTTGTATAAAACTTGGATTTTATACCCGTATGATTGAATGTATGAATGTATGTGTTTATGTTAAGTTTTGCCTAGAATCATGTGAGCATGTTTAGAACTAGGCATTATGATGTTTGGGATTTGGAATATGAATTAGATACATGTCCAGGTTGCTAATACGTCCAACAGTGTGGTCGTATGACCAGGTGATTTTTCTAAGTGTTGAAGAGTCCAATAGGACTCATACGACCAACAGTGTGGTCGTATGACCAGGTGATTTTTCTAAGTGTTGAAGAGTCCAATAGGACTCATACGACCAACAGTGTGGTCGTATGACCAGGTGATTTTTCTAAGTGTTGAAGAGTCCAATAGGACTCATACGACCAACAGTGTGGTCGTATGACCAGGTGATTTTTCTAAGTGTTGAAGAGTCCAATAGGACTCATACGACCAACAGTGTGGTCGTATGACCAGGTGATTTTTCTAAGTGTGTTGAAGAGTCCAATAGGACTCATACGACCAACAGTGTGGTCGTATGACCAGGAGATTTTTTCTAAGTATAGGATGAAAAGTCCAATAGGGCTCATACGACCAGCAGTGCTCTTACGCCTAACAGGGATCATACGCCCAGGGGGCTTATACGCCCAACAGGGCTCAAACGTCCAGAACACTTAGGATTTTTACAGAAATTTCTGCAAATCCGAAGTTCGAGGTTTTGACCAGGGTTGACTAGGGTTAATAAATGATGATGTTTTATGCATGTAATGATGATTATGATTAACCCTTGATTTCTGTTACTGATTTTATTATCAGTATTTTATTATTATTAACAATATTATTATTATTTTTTTTAATATTGTTAAGTATGCACTGGCATGACGAGGAATGACTAAGATTTAACGAAGAGCATAATCATTAATAAAGTAAAATATTAATGATAATGAGAAATGGAACGTAAAGTGAAAGATAATGAAAGGGGGAAACATGTTGAATGAATGCATGCATTAATAAATGAACGAATGAACGTAAGAAAGGCTTGCAAGCAAATGAATGGAGGTGCACACCCCTGGCAGGTGTTAGCTCAACTGTGATGCGGGTTAGCTACCCCGAAGGATGCACACAGGGTCAATCTTTAAGATTGATAATGAGGTGAGCAACTTTGTGTTGCAACAGACTAGGTTAGCAGGCAATCCGTGGGGTTGCCACTGAGGTGAGCAACTATGTGTTGCAACAGACTTGGCTAACATATTGATAATAAGGTGAGCAACTACGTGTTGCAACAGACTCGGTTAGCAGGCAATCATGAGATTGCCACTGAGGTGAGCAGCCGTGTGCTGCAACAGACTTGGCTAACATATGATAGAATGAAAGAAAGTAATGTGAATGTATGAATGAAATGAATGAACGTACGAAGGAATGTAATGAACATATGAATGAAAGAAATGATCGTACGTATGAAATGAATGTATGAATGTATGTAATGTATGAATGAATGAAAGTAAGATACATACGAATGGAAGAACTATATGAAAGAAAGAATACGAATGTAAACGATGAACGGCACACTAACGAAAGTTAATGAATGAACGACGAAGATAATAATAATATTATCTGTGTACGTACTTGTGTGACCGCATATAAGTAAAGAAAGGATGCACGAAAGGATACTTATAAATAAGTAAAAGTATTTTTTATTATAAAACTAGGACTCACTCAGCAACGCTGACTTTTATGTGTTTTCCAGTTGGCAGGTAGTGTTGCTGAGGATGGCACGAGGCGGCTACTCAGCTCTTTTGGGATGGCATTCTTTTGTTAATGTTTTTGTATTGTAATGCACACAAACGATATTTTGTAATGGGTGATGTATTACTTTGCAAAAGCATTTATAGTAAATTCAAAGTTTCCGCTGCAAGATGTTTATTAAGTTATATTAAATGTATGTTTTATGGGTGATGACGACCAACTGTGAGGTGCCCGGGAACGGGGCCTTACAAATATATAAAAGATGACAATTCAAGTCATAAGTTAGTGAATAAAGTGATTAGGGATGTTATGAACAATGCAACAATCAAACCTTGACAAAGTTTTACAAGTCTCAAACGTTAAAAGTATATACGATTAGCTAAGTGTACTTGGATCAACCAAGCAGGCTTGTCAGGCCCAGAGATCTATGACGTCGCCAGGCTAGCAATAGTTAATGATTGTACGTATAACGCCATAACATGGTAACCACAAAGTTCAACTAACCACAACTTTACATGATAAATTGCGATAAAGTTTACAACTCTCTAATAAGTTTACAAGTGCAATGATATAAGTTAACATGTTTCACCCCAAAGTGTGAAAATAAGAAAAAGGGGTATGGAAATACTCACATGGAATTAGGCATTACAAGATGACATAAAAGGTCAAAAGATATTCCCAAAGTATCCATTACAAGGTACCTAAATTTATATTACAAGTTTAAGGTTAATAATAAGATTAACGTTCAAACAAGAATTAGGGTTTTGATAGAGTTATGGGGTTTTAATAAGTATTAAGTTTACAAAGAAATTATTTATATTTTGATTCCATTAGAAGAATTATACAAGTATTTTAGAAATGAATTTTTTAAGTATAAATAAATATTTATAATCATTTAAGATTAATTAGAATAACGCATTGATTAATAACAAACTATTAATCTAAACCTTTGGTTAGTATATTTTAAGAAGAATAATATTTGTAAATAATTTGTAAAATTATAAAATATATAATTTCTACAATTATCATGATAAAACTTTACCATAATGCCTATTAATATTATCAAGATTTATTGTTTCAAGTCCAATAATTATTTAATTATTTTAAAAGAAAACCATTTAAATATAAAAGTTAAATAAATGTTAAAAATAATTATAACTTTAAGAAAATAACATTTGAATCAAAAGATTTATTATTTATTATTTGGAATCCATTTTGATAGAATTAAACCAAAATAACCTTTGTAAAAAGGTATTAAATAAAGTATTTTAATTATTTAAAGTTGATAAAAATTTTAGTAAATTATTTGGTGGTCCGAAAAATATTTAAAGTTTATAAAAACAATTTTATTATTTATTAAAAATTTTCTGCAATTATTTTAAGGTTGAAAAACCATTAAAAATATATGGGGGTGCCCGGGTTCGAACCTGGGACCTCCAAGTTAGAATGCAAGTGGGAAACCAGTGAACCAGGCTTACAGCCGCGGAATAACCCGGTTCCAAATTCTTTTAAGCTAAGTTATCAAAGTGCCCCCAATTCTCAAGAACCCTAGATTCGGTTTAATCCCAATTGGGCACCAATTCGACATTGTTAATGAAATTGATCTTGGGGTTTTTTATCCCCAAGTAAAAACAAGTTTATAGAGGTCTTGATTACCTGGTGAAATGATGTAATCGGTTTGAGTTCGAGTTAGGTCGCGGCTATGGTGAAAACGGGTTGAGGTGCGAGTGATGATCATAATAAAATTCCTTGTACAGGAAGCTTCCAATGCCTCCCATGAACAAAAGCCCCCTATCAATTATGATTAATTTAGCCTCGAACATGGCTCTCGATCAAGTTGCAGATCGCGACCGAAGAGGGTGTTCGAATGTGTAACTTTTGTGTGTTTCAGGAGGAATTGAGAGTTGCAAAAGAGTGATACTAGTTATATGATTGTTTAGGTTGATTTAATTTGATTATAATTATGATTAAGTGCTCGAACGTGGCGAGGAATCAGCCGAAAAACGGGGAAGGAAATCGGGGAAGGAAATGGGGGTGGGGTTTGGGTTTTGAGAATTTACACCTTTGGTCCCTCTGGTTTGGTCTCTTTATTATTTTATGTCATAACTTCTATTTAAAGTTTCTGGATTGACATAGAGACCCCCTCAACTTATTTAAACTCCTAGTTTTTTTATAACTTGTTAATTGTTTAACTTTTATATATTGTTAACCTTTATTATTATTATTATTATTATTATTATTATTATTATTATTGTAATTATTGGAATTAACATCAACGTATTAAACTTAATTGTTTATAAAATTAACTTTTCATAAAAGCCATGAATAGACCTTATAAGAATTTAACAAGGTTAACTTTTATTTAATGAAAATACGAGATGTTACAGTCTCCCCAACTTTTAAGAATTTTATCCCGAAATTAAGAATGAAACTTAAACGAACAAGAGGGTTTAAATGAAAGATAAGCATACGAACGGACCGTGATAGACGTTTGATTACAGATGAGATGTTTCACTTTAGGGAATCCTTCAAGTCTCTTGACATAATACATGCCAACTTGAACTCTTCCAGTGAAATACGAGACGTTTTGAGAGGAAACATTGGAAATGATGACGAGTTACCATGGTATCATAACTTTCAGGATATAATTTCGTGGTAAGGTGATGTCTAGAAATCAATAAAAGACCAACAATGATAAGAAAGGTTAACCGTCGGAATTTAAGAATCCCAAACGTCACCATATGAAACGACCTTAACGCATATCTTGTGAATATGTATTTCTCCTTTGACCAACCATCGGTCTAAAAATAACACGCTATGCGAAGATCTTGGAATGAGTTCACGATGATGGTTAAGAATATTATTAAAAACAGAAAATGAATCAATCATTCAAAATAACGATCGATGTTTTAACGTCATACCACGGTATACGAATATTTGAAATAGATACAAGTAATTTTCTCGACCCGTTATCCCACATAAGTCAATATGAAATTATCCAATCAGTCTATAATGCACTAATTGTCATCATGACCTCTAAGTCAAGAAGCATTTAGTTGAAAGAAAAGTTAAACAGGAGATCCATAGGATCATGAATGTTAGGTCTTGTCATATGTGAAGGTAAGACACTTGGACACATACCAAGTTACGACTTTTCCTTTATGCCAAACCCATGACTACAAGTTACGAAGGTTTATGAACCTCCACGTCACAATGTAAATAATAACGAGTCTCGTTGATCGAAATCAAATAGAGTTTTAAAGATTTCCATGGTTAAGGATTCAAAAGTGATTCAAGTAATGACACAAACAATAAGAAAGGTATTTGTAAACATGTTTTGCAAGGTAGCAATCTCTAAGTACAGTTTACATATGCAAAGATACATCATGTATACAAGGTTGAAAGTAACAAGATTATTGTTTATTTCTCTAAGTCCAGTCCTAAGTGAGATAAGCTTCAAAGAGTAGAACACATTCTTGGGTTATTCCTAAAACATGTTAAAAATAAAAGGTCAACATAAAAATGTTGGTGAGCATTCCATAACTTTCAATACATAGAATATATAAAAGATGGCAATTCAAGTCATAAGTTAGTGAATAAAGTGATTAGGGATGTTATGAACAATGCAACAATCAAACCTTGACAAAGTTTTACAAGTCTCAAACGTTAAAAGTATATACGATTAGCTAAGTGTACTTGGATCAACCAAGCAGGCTTGTCAGGCCCAGAGATCTATGACGTCGCCAGGCTAGCAATAGTTAATGATTGTACGTATAACGCCATAACATGGTAACCACAAAGTTCAACTAACCACAACTTTACATGATAAATTGCCATAAAGTTTACAACTCTCGAATAAGTTTACAAGTGCAATGATATAAGTTAACATGTTTCACCCCAAAGTGTGAAAATAAGAAAAAGGGGTATGGAAATACTTACATGGAATTAGGCATTACAAGATGACATAAAAGGTCAAAAGATATTCCCAAAGTATCCATTACAAGGCACCTAAATTTATATTACAAGTTTAAGGTTAATAATAAGATTAACGTTCAAACAAGAATTAGGGTTTTGATAGAGTTATGGGGTTTTAATAAGTATTAAGTTGACAAAGAAATTATTTACATTTTGATTCCATTAGAAGAATTATACAAGTATTTCAGAAATGAATTTAAGTATAAATAAATCTTTATAATTATTTAAGATTAATTAGAATAACGCATTGATTAATAACAAACTATTAATCTAAACCTTTGGTTAGTATATTTTAAAAAGAATAATATTTGTAAATAATTTTTGAAATTATAAAATATATAATTTCTACAATTATCATGATAAAACTTTAGTATAATGCCTATTAATATTATTAACATTTATTGTTTCAAGTCCAATAATTATTTAATTATTTTAAAAGAAAACCGTTTAAATATAAAAGTTAAATAAATGTTAAAAATAATTATAACTTTAAGAAAATAACATTTGAACCAAAAGATTTATTATTTATTATTTGGAATCCATTTTGATAGAATTAAACCAAAATAACCTTTGTAAAAAGGTATTAAATAAAGTATTTTAATTATTTAAAGTTAATAAAAATTTTAGTAAATTATTTGGTGGTCCGAAAAATATTTAAAGTTTACAAAAACAATTTTTATATTTATTAAAAATTTTCTGCAATTATTTTAAGGTTGAAAAACCATTAATAAATATATGGGGGTGCCCGGGTTCGAACCCGGGACCTCCAAGTTAGAATGCAAGTGGGAAACCAGTGAACCAGGCTTACAGCTGCGGAATAACCCGGTTCCAAATTCTTTTAAGCTAAGTTATCAAAGTGCCCCCAATTCTCAAGAACCCTAGATTCGGTTTAATCCCAATTGGGCACCAATTCGACATTGTTAATGAAATTGATCTTGGGGTTTTTAATCCCTAAGTAAAAACGAGTTTATAGAGGTCTTGATTACCTGGTGAAATGATGTAATCGGTTTGAGTTCGAGTTAGGTCGCGGCTATGGTGAAAACGGGTTGAGGTGCGAGTGATGATCATAATAAAATTCCTTGTACAGGAAGCTTCCAATGCCTCCCATGAACAAAAGCCCCCTATCAATTATGATTAATTTAGCCTCGAACATGGATCTCGATCAAGTTGCAGGTCGCGACCGAAGAGGGTGTTCGAATGTGTAACTTTTGTGTGTTTCAGGAGGAATTGAGAGTTGCAAAAGAGTGATACTAGTTATATGATTGTGTAGGTTGATTTAATTTGATTATAATTATGATTAAGTGCTCGAACGTGGCGAGGAATCAGCCGAAAAACGGGGAAGGAAATCGGGGAAGGAAATGGGGGTGGGGTTTGGGTTTTGAGAATTTACACCTTTGGTCCCTCTGGTTTGGTCTCTTTATTATTTTATGTCATAACTTCTATTTAAAGTTTCTGGATTGACATAGAGCCCCCTCAACTTATTTAAACTCCTAGTTTTTTTATAACTTGTTAATTGTTTAACTTTTATATTGTTAACCTTTATTATTATTATTATTATTATTATTATTATTATTATATTATTATTATTATTATATTATATTATTATTATTATTATTATTATTATTGTAATTATTGGAATTAACATCAACGTATTAAACTTAATTGTTTATAAAATTAACTTTTCATAAAAGCCATGAATAGACCTTATAAGAATTTAACAAGGTTAACTTTTATTTAACGAAAATACGAGATGTTACAGTCTCCCCAACTTTTAAGAATTTTGTCCCGAAATTAAGAATGAAACTTAAACGAACAAGAGGGTTTAAATGAAAGATAAGCATACGAACGGACCGTGATAGACGTTTGATTACAGATGAGATGTTTCACTTTAGGGAATCCTTCAAGTCTCTTGACATAATACATGCCAACTTGAACTCTTCCAGTGAAATACGAGACGTTTTGAGAGGAAACATTGGAAATGATGACGAGTTACCATGGTATCATAACTTTCAGGATATAATTTCGTGGTAAGGTGATGTCTAGAAATCAATAAAAGACCAACAATGATAAGAAAGGTTAACCGTCGGAATTTAAGAATCCCAAACGTCACCATATGAAACGACCTTAACGCATATCTTGTGAATATGTATTTCTCCTTTGACCAACCATCGGTCTAAGAATAACACGCTATGCGAAGATCTTGGAATGAGTTCACGACGATGGTTAAGATATTATTAAAAACAGAAAATGAATCAATCATTCAAAATAACGATCGATGTTTTAACGTCATACCACGGTATACGAATATTTGAAATAGATACAAGTAATTTTCTCGACCCGTTATCCCACATAAGTCAATATGAAATTATCCAATCAGTCTATAATGCACCAATTGTCATCATGACCTCTAAGTCAAGAAGCATTTTAGTTGAAAGAAAAGTTAAACAGGAGATCCATAGGATCACGAATGTTAGGTCTTGTCATATGTGAAGGTAAGACACTTGGACACATACCAAGTTACGACTTTTCCTTTATGCCAAACCCATGACTATAAGTTACGAAGGTTTATGAACCTCCACGTCACAATGTAAATAATAACGAGTCTCGTTGATCGAAATCAAATAGAGTTTTAAAGATTTCCAGGGTTAAGGATTCAAAAGTGATTCAAGTAATGACACAAACAATAAGAAAGGTATTTGTAAACATGTTTTGCAAGGTAGCAATCTCTAAGTACAGTTTACATATGCAGTTCATCAAACCCATAAGCACAGCTGAGAACATTCGTGTGGCTAGAAAGCCATGAACACAAGTTGGTAATGTCTTTATTTGGCAGGAAGATTGTTTAGAAGGCTATCATCACGCAATCAGGTTTAATGATAACTTAAAATGAAAGTCGATAGATAAGGAATAAATGGTTCCATATAGCTAGATCAAATCAAAAACATGAGGATAAAGGGAAAGAAATCGATTTAAGAATTTAAGTGCTCCAAGCTTGGAATCAAAATCAACCTAAAGCGATCGGGTCTCCTTTCAAGTTCAGAGATCATGCTTTGGCTTGATAGGTCGAATCACCAACATTGATTCACCCTTCAAGTTACTACATGCTTCTCGTCACTTGATTACAACCATGGTAAGTTGAAGATCAAGAAATAAGAATAGTCATCAAGGTGTGGTTTTCACTCCTAACTTGATGGTGTATTCCTAAGGTATGACCACTAACTTACCAATCAAAAAGTTCGATCCTAACTCATTGTTAAGGATCCGCAGAAATAAGACGAGGTAACTCACTATTACCGTAAGGGAAATCACTCCTATCTTAACGATGAAGTTTTACAAAAACAAAATATAACAGGATGAACTTCTTCATCAAAGTCCAGAATTCACTCCTACTTTGACGAGGTCGTTTCATTTGAGAAAATACAATTCATAAAAATGAAATTATCATCAAGGTATGAAATTTACGTCTATCTTGATGATTAAGATTCATAATAACAAGAAAACAATCAAAGATTAACATTTGTCACCAACGTACGGGTTTCAATCCTATTTTGGTGAGATCATGTCATTTGTGAAGTGCAAGTTCCAATGAGAATAATTAAAGTCAATCCTCAGGATGAGGATGAGGAATTTGCCTTAATCCAGAGGATGAAATTTCATAAAACACACAATTGGAAACCATTTATCGAATGAATAGAGAATCATCAAAGTAAGGGAACCACCCTTGTTTTGATGAGTTAGAATTGTTTAGGAGGTACGAATGTTGTTAGTCATAGATTGACTTACAAACTCTTGCATCTCCCATGGTGCAGACAGTTCAAGGTTCTACTTAACAATGAAAGGAAAAGAATATCACTTAGAAATTCAGAAAATTTCAAGTTACATCAATGTAACCAAAAGGAAAATCATGCTTACAAAATTTAAGGTCAAAGTTCGAGGTAACAGGATTTGTTATGATGGTGTTCAAATCTTGGATGGTTTAAATCGGGAAGACGAAATCAAGGACAAAAAGGATTCGACATCACAATGAGATGTGAACATTCGATTCAAAATCGAAGGGAATACATGGACTTCTCAAGATATGAGGTCAGCCATAACCTTATTGAAGACACGCATACTTATAAGTGGTCACTTATCTTAAGGGTTTCAAGTCAAGTAAACGGATTCAATGATCGAATCAGATCACCATTTACACTTTGCCTAGACAAAGTATCCCGAGATGTAGGAATTCCACCTACAGCATTGCATGTTCTTAGTTATGGGACACATCCTTAAGAGGATTTGAGAATCATAAGTAACAGTTTAAAGTTTTAAAGACCATACGGTTTAGATTCCCAATATCTTTGGGTATATTAAAATCCATGTTCACGTTGGTCCAGCTATGAAGATAGTTATATGAAACGCTCAACGTATAACGGTGTTTAAACGTAAGAGTTGAAATGTAGGATGAGTTCAATATTACAAGGAACATTATATAGGTTAAGAATGAGAAGATGTTAGGACCGTGTACGTACGGAGTACTAACTGATTCTTCGTTATACCGGATCAAATAGTGCGGAATCCTATTTGATTGGTGATCCAATCAGGGAGAACGTAATCAAGATCAATCCTAACGATTAGAAAACGTTAAGAATGGACTAGGAATGATCTCAGACGTTCTATGAACTTGGAATTGACGAACTGGACGTTCTGGGTCGACTAGGGTTATGAATATTCGAAGTGTTACGTTTTTCCACGAATTAAGTGGTATTTATAGGTAAGGGTTTCTCATTCGGGCGACTGAACCATTCGCATGGTTTAGTCGTGCGATTGAGCTATGCGGTTGATCCATACGCACGACTGAGCCTTCAGTATTACGACTGGTTCAATCTCATGCTTCAGTCTTACGACTGATCCAGTCTCATGGTTCAGTCATGCGACTGAGCCATTCGCATGAAGTTATTCATGCGTATGGTCCATGGCATGGCCCATTCGCATGATAACTTCATCATGTTAAGTTTGAATGTGTTAATCATTACAACATTATGCATACCAATTCAAACAACCACAAACCTATATAATTTATCATTACACAACCCATTAATGAAATATATAAACATTATAACATAAACAACCAAATGTATTTCATTAATCAACGTTCAATTACATATAATCAAGACATTACAAAGATATTACATTCAGCTCAGAATCTAGGGACACATGTATCAACAAACTCCCCTTTGGACCTAGATTCCTCTAATGTCTTGCTTTACCCATAATCTCTTCGTACTTCTTGAATTTCTCCTCTCTGGTTACACCTGCATGTATTTCAAATACAAAGCAGATGCGTATGACGTTCTGATACTGGAGAGCTTGTACGATATCCTGCGATTCATAGAACAGTGGCCACTTGTAGAGTGTATACCCATCATTAGCTGACAAGTTAGTAAGCCACATTGGGTCAAATACCCGGATGACATCCATCTGTCCATCTCTGTTCGACACTATGACTGCTTCAGCCGTTCGCCAATCGTAGTACCACCACTTGAAGTGTGGAGTGATGTCCTGAGGCATTTCCCTTAGAGGGATCTTTGACATGGTGCGTGGTGGATGCCACTTCAACACAATCTTAGGCTTCCCGGTCCGTGGATCCACTTCAGATTTACGAATATATCTTGTACCTTGCTGAGGTCTGAAGTTTACCCACCGGGTGTGGTACTCTCTCTTTAAAGCAGCCTCAAACCAACCTGACATCTTCCTCGGATCAGCATACAGCAACTTCAGCTTTGCCAGTTGGTTGAGCTCAAAACCAGGTAGAGTCTTTAGATCGTGTGGGAATCTAAAGTACTCGATACCTTTCTCCCTCTTAACTGCATATGCGTTAAGGTCCTCAAAATACACCCAAGATATGATCTTGCTAGACACCTTCTGATGTTTCTTCACTCTATAGAGTTTGGTGTAGGCATCAGACTTTGGAGCATCTCTCTGGGCACGAAGCTCTGCAAAACAAGCAGCCCACTCAGCTTTTCTTTCTTTGACTTCTTCTTCAGTAGCTCGGGCTGTATCCTCTTGTTTGTCATTCTCTGCTTCCATCTTTTCCAGAGTGTCAAATGTCTCACTTACTAGGTTGTCATCCAAATTTGGAATGACGTGACCTTCAGTGTCTGTATACTCTGGGTAATGCAGATCAGTGATGTCCTCGATCTTAATCTCATCTATATCGTGTAGCTCTTCATCACTGTCAACTTGGACTTCAGGAGCATCTTTCACAATCTTATCGGCATTAAGCTTGAATATCTCAGCCAACTGCTCCTTTGTGAAGCTATGAATAATCTCACCCTCCTCAGGGGTATACTCAACCGATCTTCTCACAATACCCTGCAGATCAAGAATCATTGTTAACTGACTCTTGACCTGCTGTAGGGGTTCGATATCGTATTCATCGCGTTGGAAGTTTGGATCTGCTTGATTTAAACATGAAACACAATATCTGTTAGTAAATAATCAAGCACATTCATTAACAAAAGACATAAACATTCATTACATAAATGTTACATAATTTCAAATACAAAAGTCTGTTAAATACATAAACATGAATAACTAAACAATACATTTCTCTTGAATCTCCGGAGTTTCTTCAGTTGGAGCAGACGAAGAGGGTCCTTGATCTTGACGATGTTTAGAACGCCTCTCGTCTGCTGCATCATCGCTATGATCTCCTGCTGTCTCTCCTCCTTCACCTTCCTCATCATCCTTCTTCTCGTCACCATCATCACTTTCATCACTATCATCATCATCATTGTCGTCATCCTCATCATCATTGTCTCATCATCATCATCATCATCATCATCATCATCATCACCTTCCCCGATCTTGAGGGGCTCACTCTGAGTGCTTTTCAGCTTTAGCAATAGAGTCTTGTGAGCTGCCGCCAGCTTCTCCATCTTCTCATCAGTCTCAGCCTCGTGTTGAAGCAAGCTTAGGATCTGATCAGTCTGTGCAGTGATCAACTGGGCTTGTGAAGATGTCAACTCCCTCAGTCTCTTAATCTCAGCTGTTTGTGTAGAACTTTGCTCTTGCAGCTGTAGAATCTGAGCAGCCTTGGCCTTGTCGGAGGCTAGCAACTGGAGCACCATGCTATTCAGTGCAGCAAGTTGCTCAACCACAGAGACAGGTGGTATAACTGAGCTCGAGGGTGCAGATGAGGGTTGGGTTTGGTGAGTGGTGGTTGTTGTGGTAGCTGTGGTGTAGATGGGAGAAGATGGGAAGGCTGTAGTGGGGGGCACAGTGGTGGTGGTAGTAGATATGTGAGTATGAGGTGGAGGTTTAGTAGTGGTGGTGGTTTGGGGTGTTTGGGATGTGATGGATGTGGTGGCTGGGGTAGAGACGGAGGTGGTGAATCTAAGTCGCTTTCCCTTCTTACCATGTGGTCTAGCCATGGTTTTCTTCCTCTTCCCAGTAGATACCGGGGCTCCATCTCGTGTACTGGGCTCATCAAGGGAATAGGCTGGATCAGACTCTATTTGTGTTACCCCTGATGTGCCCGTCTGTCCTCCAACAACCCTCAGACCCTTCTCCGTGGCAACCACCTTGCTGCCATGCCTTTGGGTCAAACCCTCTTCCTCACTCTCTTCCTCTTCATCATCAGGTGGATTGAAGTGAGGTACAAACCCAGCAGCTGTAGTGTCAGTATGAGGAGATGGCTGGGCTATATGTGTAGAGGGGCCCTCAGATGTAACTGGCCTATCATTACCATCGTGGCTGTCATCATCATCAGAATCATCTGATGATAAAGCTATCACTTCAGTATCCGATCCACTATCATCATGACGCCACTTGCGTCTCCCTGGGGCAACATAATCATCCCGGACCAGATGCCCAATCAACCTCTTCAGCACAGGCTTTACTTGCTTGCCTCTGTACACCTTCATCCGACCCAGGGTGGTGTCATCCATAATCTCCAGAGGCACAGCATCACTCTTGTCTTTAGGAAGGTCGGGCAGTTTCTCATCAAATATGAGCTGTAAAAATCTGGGGTACATGCAGAACCCTTCCTTCCCCTTGGCCTTAAGGTTCTCTATAAGATACATGAAAATCATGTTGGAGAAGCTGAATGGGTGGTTGAGGACCAATGCAACGTAGGCATTCTGAATCTGGTCCGACAAGTCATCAAAACCACCCCTCCTGGACGCGATGCACTTCAGAATGACATGCGCTAAGTACTTGTACTGGGGGCTCAGGTTGCTCTTGTTCAGCACACCTGAGTTTATAGCCCCACAGTACCCGATCCTCAGAAAGCATCCACGAACTGTAAGAGGGTGGAGCTTGAGTGGGTGAGTCTCATCATCTCCAAAGCCCAATACCCTTCTGATATCAGCGGCCGTAATCTCAATCTCCCTACCGAAGATAGTACTTTGAATGCAGTAGGGCTCCACTGATCGGTCAACTGTAGCTCCCTCCCAAAACGACTGATGTAACGACTGATAGGGAGTACACGGTGTAGATATAGCTCTGAAAATCCGAGATCTCCTCAAGAAGTCAATAATACCAGAAAAATCACCACCGTTCTTCGAGGTGGAATCCAAATGAGCACAAATGTTGTGCTTTGGATTTATGGTCCACCTATTAGCCATATTCCTGTAATCAATAGCAAACACATGTTAGAAACATGTAAAACAGAGTTTGACCAAATCAGAAAACAGTTTAGTTCAATCGTGCGATTGAACTATGCGACTGAGTTCACTTTAGGGTTTAAATGAAAGATAAGCATACGAACGGACCGTGATAGACGTTTGATTACAGATGAGATGTTTCACTTTAGGGAATCCTTCAAGTCTCTTGACAATACATGCCAACTTGAACTCTTCCAGTGAAATACGAGACGTTTTGAGAGGAAACATTGGAAATGATGACGAGTTACCATGGTATCATAACTTTCAGGATATAATTTCGTGGTAAGGTGATGTCTAGAAATCAATAAAAGACCAACAATGATAAGAAAGGTTAACCGTCGGAATTTAAGAATCCCAAACGTCACCATATGAAACGACCTTAACGCATATCTTGTGAATATGTATTTCTCCTTTGACCAACCATCGGTCTAAAAATAACACGCTATGCGAAGATCTTGGAATGAGTTCACGATGATGGTTAAGAATATTATTAAAACAGAAAATGAATCAATCATTCAAAATAACGATCGATGTTTTAACGTCATACCACGGTATACGAATATTTGAAATAGATACAAGTAATTTTCTCGACCCGTTATCCCACATAAGTCAATATGAAATTATCCAATCAGTCTATAATGCACTAATTGTCATCATGACCTCTAAGTCAAGAAGCATTTTAGTTGAAAGAAAGTTAAACAGGAGATCCATAGGATCATGAATGTTAGGTCTTGTCATATGTGAAGGTAAGACACTTGGACACATACCAAGTTACGACTTTTCCTTTATGCCAAACCCATGACTACAAGTTACGAAGGTTTATGAACCTCCACGTCACAATGTAAATAATAACGAGTCTCGTTGATTGAAATCAAATAGAGTTTTAAAGATTTCCAAGGTTAAGGATTCAAAAGTGATTCAAGTAATGACACAAACAATAAGAAAGGTATTTGTAAACATGTTTTGCAAGGTAGCAATCTCTAAGTACAGTTTACATATGCAAAGATACATCATGTATACAAGGTTGAAAGTAACAAGATTATTGTTTATTTCTCTAAGTCCAGTCCTAAGTGAGATAAGCTTCAAAGAGTAGAACACATTCTTGGGTTATTCCTAAAACATGTTAAAAATAAAAGGTCAACATAAAAATGTTGGTGAGCATTCCATAACTTTCAATACATAGAATATATAAAAGATGGCAATTCAAGTCATAAGTTAGTGAATAAAGTGATTAGGGATGTTATGAACAATGTAACAATCAAACCTTGACAAAGTTTTACAAGTCTCAAACGTTAAAAGTATATACGATTAGCTAAGTGTACTTGGATCAACCAAGCAGGCTTGTCAGGCCCAGAGATCTATGACGTCGCCAGGCTAGCAATAGTTAATGATTGTACGTATAACGCCATAACATGGTAACCACAAAGTTCAACTAACCACAACTTTACATGATAAATTGCCATAAAGTTTACAACTCTCGAATAAGTTTACAAGTGCAATGATATAAGTTAACATGTTTCACCCCAAAGTGTGAAAATAAGAAAAAGGGGTATGGAAATACTTACATGGAATTAGGCATTACAAGATGACATAAAAGGTCAAAAGATATTCCCAAAGTATCCATTACAAGGCACCTAAATTTATATTACAAGTTTAAGGTTAATAATAAGATTAACGTTCAAACAAGAATTAGGGTTTTGATAGAGTTATGGGGTTTTAATAAGTATTAAGTTGACAAAGAAATTATTTACATTTTGATTCCATTAGAAGAATTACACAAGTATTTCAGAAATGAATTTAAGTATAAATAAATCTTTATAATTATTTAAGATTAATTAGAATAACGCATTGATTAATAACAAACTATTAATCTAAACCTTTGGTTAGTATATTTTAAAAAGAATAATATTTGTAAATAATTTTTGAAATTATAAAATATATAATTTCTACAATTATCATGATAAAACTTTAGTATAATGCCTATTAATATTATTAAGATTTATTGTTTCAAGTCCAATAATTATTTAATTATTTAAAAGAAAACCGTTTAAATATAAAAGTTAAATAAATGTTAAAAATAATTATAACTTTAAGAAAATAACATTTGAACCAAAAGATTTATTATTTATTATTTGGAATCCATTTTGATAGAATTAAACCAAAATAACCTTTGTAAAAAGGTATTAAATAAAGTATTTTAATTATTTAAAGTTAATAAAAATTTTAGTAAATTATTTGGTGGTCCGAAAAATATTTAAAGTTTACAAAAACATTTTTATATTTATTAAAAATTTTCTGCAATTATTTTAAGGTTGAAAAACCATTAATAAATATATGGGGGTGCCCGGGTTCGAACCCGGGACCTCCAAGTTAGAATGCAAGTGGGAAACCAGTGAACCAGGCTTACAGCCGCGGAATAACCCGGTTCCAAATTCTTTTAAGCTAAGTTATCAAAGTGCCCCCAATTCTCAAGAACCCTAGATTCGGTTTAATCCCAATTGGGCACCAATTCGACATTGTTAATGAAATTGATCTTGGGGTTTTTAATCCCTAAGTAAAAACGAGTTTATAGAGGTCTTGATTACCTGGTGAAATGATGTAATCGGTTTGAGTTCGAGTTAGGTCGCGGCTATGGTGAAAACGGGTTGAGCTGCGAGTGATGATCATAATAAAATTCCTTGTACAGGAAGCTTCCAATGCCTCCCATGAACAAAAGCCCCCTATCAATTATGATTAATTTAGCCTCGAACATGGATCTCGATCAAGTTGCAGGTCGCGACCGAAGAGGGTGTTCGAATGTGTAACTTTTGTGTGTTTCAGGAGGAATTGAGAGTTGCAAAAGAGTGATACTAGTTATATGATTGTTTAGGTTGATTTAATTTGATTATAATTATGATTAAGTGCTCGAACGTGGCGAGGAATCAGCCGAAAAACGGGGAAGGAAATCGGGGAAGGAAATGGGGGTGGGGTTTGGGTTTTGAGAATTTACACCTTTGGTCCCTCTGG
Source organism: Flaveria linearis (assembly GCA_024085815.1). NCBI lineage: Eukaryota > Viridiplantae > Streptophyta > Magnoliopsida > Asterales > Asteraceae > Flaveria > Flaveria linearis. The sequence continues at coordinate 86,500,334 of CM044005.1, read as the reverse complement.
TTTGGTCTCTTTATTATTTTATGTCATAACTTCTATTTAAAGTTTCTGGATTGACATAGAGACCCCCTCAACTTATTTAAACTCCTAGTTTTTTTATAACTTGTTAATTGTTTAACTTTTATATATTGTTAACCTTTATTATTATTATTATTATTATTATTATTATTATTATTATTATTATTATTATTATTATTATTATTATTGTAATTATTGGAATTAACATCAACGTATTAAACTTAATTGTTTATAAAATTAACTTTTCATAAAAGCCATGAATAGGCCTTATAAGAATTTAACAAGGTTAACTTTTATTTAACGAAAATACGAGATGTTACAGTCTCCCCAACTTTTAAGAATTTTGTCCCGAAATTAAGAATGAAACTTAAACGAACAAGAGGGTTTAAATGAAAGATAAGCATACGAACGGACCGTGATAGACGTTTGATTACAGATGAGATGTTTCAATTTAGGGAATCCTTCAAGTCTCTTGACATAATACATGCCAACTTGAACTCTTCCAGTGAAATACGAGACGTTTTGAGAGGAAACATTGGAAATGATGACGAGTTACCATGGTATCATAACTTTCAGGATATAATTTCGTGGTAAGGTGATGTCTAGAAATCAATAAAAGACCAACAATGATAAGAAATGTTAACCGTCGGAATTTAAGAATCCCAAACGTCACCATATGAAACGACCTTAACGCATATCTTGTGAATATGTATTTCTCCTTTGACCAACCATCGGTCTAAGAATAACACGCTATGCGAAGATCTTGGAATGAGTTCACGACGATGGTTAAGAATATTATTAAAAACAGAAAATGAATCAATCATTCAAAATAACGATCGATGTTTTAACGTCATACCACGGTATACGAATATTTGAAATAGATACAAGTAATTTTCTCGACCCGTTATCCCACATAAGTCAATATGAAATTATCCAATCAGTCTATAATGCACCAATTTTCATCATGACCTCTAAGTCAAGAAGCATTTTAGTTGAAAGAAACGTTAAACAGGAGATCCATAGGATCACGAATGTTAGGTCTTGTCATATGTGAAGGTAAGACACTTGGACACATACCAAGTTACGACTTTTCCTTTATGCCAAACCCATGACTACAAGTTACGAAGGTTTATGAACCTCCACGTCACAATGTAAATAATAACGAGTCTCGTTGATCGAAATCAAATAGAGTTTTAAAGATTTCCAGGGTTAAGGATTCAAAAGTGATTCAAGTAATGACACAAACAATAAGAAAGGTATTTGTAAACATGTTTTGCAAGGTAGCAATCTCTAAGTACAGTTTACATATACAGTTCATCAAACCCATAAGCACAGCTGAGAACATTCGTGTGGCTAGAAAGCCATGAACACAAGTTGGTAATGTCTTTATTTGGCAGGAAGATTGTTTAGAAGGCTATCATCACGCAATCAGGTTTTAATGATAACTTAAAATGAAAGTCGATAGATAAGGAATAAATGGTTCCATATAGCTAGATCAAATCAAAAACATGAGGATAAAGGGAAAGAAATCGATTTAAGAATTTAAGTGCTCCAAGCTTGGAATCAAAATCAACCTAAATTGATAGGTCGAATCACCAACATTGATAGGTCGAATCACCAACATTGATTCACCCTTCAAGTTACTACATGCTTCTCGTCACTTGATTACAACCATGGTAAGTTGAAGATCAAGAAATAAGAATAGTCATCAAGGTGTGGTTTTCACTCCTAACTTGATGGTGTATTCCTAAGGTATGACCACTAACTTACCAATCAAAAAGTTTGATCCTAACTCATTGTTAAGGATCCGCAGAAATAAGACGAGGTAACTCACTATTACCGTAAGGGAAATCACTCCTATCTTAACGATGAAGTTTTACAAAAACAAAATATAACAGGATGAACTTCTTCATCAAAGTCCAGAATTCACTCCTACTTTGACGAGGTCGTTTCATTTGAGAAAATACAATTCATAAAAATGAATTATCATCAAGGTATGAAATTTACGTCTATCTTGATGATTAAGATTCATAATAACAAGAAAACAATCAAAGATTAACATTTGTCACCAACGTACGGGTTTCAATCCTATTTTGGTGAGATCATGTCATTTGTGAAGTGCAAGTTCCAATGAGAATAATTGAAGTCAATCCTCAGGATGAGGATGAGGAATTTGCCTTAATCCAGAGGATGAAATTTCATAAAACACACAATTGGAAACCATTTATCGAATGAATAGAGAATCATCAAAGTAAGGGAACCACCCTTGTTTTGATGAGTTAGAATTGTTTAGGAGGTACGAATGTTGTTAGTCATAAATTGACTTACAAACTCTTGCATCTCCCACGGTGCAGACAGTTCAAGGTTCTACTTAACAACGAAAGGAAAAGAATATCACTTAGAAATTCAGAAAATTTCAAGTTACATCAATGTAACCAAAAGGAAAATCATGCTTACAAAATTTAAGGTCAAAGTTCGAGGTAACAGGATTTGTTATGATGGTGTTCAAATCTTGGATGGTTTAAATCGGGAAGACGAAATCAAGGACAAAAATGATTCGACATCACAATGAGATGTGAACATTCGATTCAAAATCGAAGGGAATACATGGACTTCTCAAGATATGAGGTCAGCCATAACCTTATTGAAGACACGCATACTTATAAGTGGTCACTTATCTTAAGGGTTTCAAGTCAAGTAAACGGATTCAATGATCGAATCAGATCACCATTTACACTTTGCCTAGACAAAGTATCCGAGATGTAGGAATTCCACCTACAGCATTGCATGTTCTTAGTTATGGGACACATCCTTAAGAGGATTTGAGAATCATAAGTAACAGTTTAAAGTTTTAAAGACCATACGGTTTAGATTCCCAATATCTTTGGGTATATTAAAATCCATGTTCACGTTGGTCCAGCTATGAAGATAGTTACATGAAATGCTCAACGTATAACGGTGTTTAAACGTAAGAGTTGAAATGTAGGATGAGTTCAATATTACAAGGAACATTATATAGGTTAAGAATGAGAAGATGTTAGGACCGTGTACGTACGGAGTACTAACTGATTCTTCGTTATACCGGATCAAATAGTGCGGAATCCTATTTGATTGGTGATCCAATCAGGGAGAACGTAATCAAGATCAATCCTAACGATTAGAAAACGTTAAGAATGGACTAGGAATGATCTCAGACGTTCTATGAACTTGGAATTGACGAACTAGACGTTCTGGGTCGACTAGGGTTATGAATATTCGAAGTGTTACGTTTTTCCACGAATTAAGTGGTATTTATAGGTAAGGGTTTCTCATTCGGGCGACTGAACCATTCGCATGGTTTAGTCGTGCGATTGAGCTATGCGGTTGATCCATACGCACGACTGAGCCTTCAGTATTACGACTGGTTCAATCTCATGCTTCAGTCTTACGACTGATCCAGTCTCATGGTTCAGTCATGCGACTGAGCCATTCGCATGAAGTTATTCATGCGTATGGTCCATTGGCATGGCCCATTCGCATGATAACTTCATCATGTTAAGTTTGAATGTGTTAATCATTACAACATTATGCATACCAATTCAAACAACCACAAACCTATATAATTTATCATTACACAACCCATTAATGAAATATATAAACATTATAACATAAACAACCAAATGTATTTCATTAATCAACGTTCAATTACATATAATCAAGACATTACAAAGATATTACATTCAGCTCAGAATCTAGGGACACATGTATCAACAGAAGATATTTAAACTTTGGTGATAAACTAGTTCAAGGATTCAAGGATTTTTAAGATACAAAAAGGATGGTTCCATTTGGTAATGCATTACCATTTGGAATCGTTGACACGTCAAGGTAATTTGACCCATTTGCCTTAGAAACTTGTGTATTGACCATAGTTTATCACTCATCCCAGAAATCCCCAAGTAAGCATAACTGGTCTCGCAGTGAGATTTATACGATATGCTTGCCGTAGCCCAAAGGCCTTTTGCCAGGAAATCCAGAATACAAGTGTCTATGTGTCACACAAATTTTTTTAGTTCATAGAATCAAAACCTTGATGAGATGTTCATAGATTAGACATAGAGTCTAAGGAATTGAACCCACGATGATAAGTGTAGATTCCACATGTCATTGAGGATAGGTTTAGGAAGTTCATTTGTCGGGGAGAGTCAAAAAGTCAAAGTTAAGTTTAGGGAGACAGGTAACAAAGTTTATATAATTACAAGGCACACCTATACTAAGGCATCAAGTTGCATATAAGAAGGCATAACATTATGTAGCATGCAAACCATATACGTATCTACAAGAATATAAATGTTATCCTATAAGGTTCATGCATAACCTATAGTCTAGGTCACCATTTCTAATAACCTAAATCCCTATAGTTATGGGCTCTGATACCAATTTGTCACACCCCAACCTTTACGGCGGAAACGTCGAGATGTGCGGGTTACGATTTTTCACAGTCACATAACATTATTATTAATTCCAAATATATTAATCAAGATTCAATTCTAACAATACAAGTAAAACGCTCAAACAAAGATACATCATGTATACAAGGTTGAAAGTAACAAGATTATTGTTTATTTCTCTAAGTCCAGTCCTAAGTGAGATAAGCTTCAAAGAGTAGAACACATACTTGGGTTATTCCTGAAACATGTTAAAAATAAAAGGTCAACATAAAAATGTTGGTGAGCATTCCATAGTTTTCAATACATAGAATATATAAAAGATGGCAATTCAAGTCATAAGTTAGTGAAGAAAGTGATTAGGGATGTTATGAACAATGAAACAATCAAACCTTGACAAAGTTTTACAAGTCTCAAACGTTAAAAGTATATACGATTAGCTAAGTGTACTTGGATCAACCAAGCAGGCTTGTCAGGCCCATAGATCTATGACGTCGCCAGGCTAGCAATAGTTAATGATTGTACATATAACGCCATAACATGGTAACCACAAAAGTTCAACTAACCACAACTTTACATGATAAATTGCCATAAAATTTACAAGTCTCGAATAAGTTTACAAGTGCAATGATATAAGTTAACATGTTTCACCCCAAAGTGTGAAAATAAGAAAAAGGGGTATGGAAATACTCACATGGAATTAGGCATTACAAGATGACATAAAAGGTCAAAAGATATTCCCAAAGTATCCATTACAAGGCACCTAAATTTATATTACAAGTTTAAGGTTAATAATAAGATTAACGTTCAAATAAGAATTAGGGTTTTGATAGAGTTATGGGGTTTTAATAAGTATTAAGTTTACAAAGAAATTATTTACATTTTGATTCCATTAGAAGAATTATACAAGTATTTTAGAAATGAATTTAAGTATAAATAAATCTTTATAATTATTTAAGATTAATTAGAATAACGCATTGATTATTAACAAACTATTAATCTAAACCTTTGGTTAGTATATTTTAAGAAGAATAATATTTGTAAATAATTTGTGAAATTATAAAATATATAATTTCTACAATTATCATGATAAAACTTTAGTATAATGCCTATTAATATTATCAAGATAAAATGTCTGAGATACCTTAACCTATAGTCTTGTAGTATAGATGTTTGGTTAGAGGTTTCCAGCTGGTATCAAAGTATATCCGGCTATAGGTAGTATTATATATGTATTCCCATTGTAACTCATTAGGCACACAGACAGAGTGACAGATTGAGCAAGTGAGCTTGAGCTTGTAAGAGTCTTTGTAATCCTTTGAGTTGAGAATCAATATATAAAAGTACCTTGAAAATTTAACTGTTGTGTTCATTATCAATTGTTACTTGTTATATTGTGATCAACTCTTATTAGACTCTTCCTGAGTGTTGTTCAAGGTGAGTTTGAGAGAAAAACCATTGGTTGAGTGACCCAAACCGATCCTGCAATTGGTATCAAAGCTTCCAGGCTCTTGATTGTGAGATCTTACCATCCAAATCAACTTGTTTTTCACTCCTCCCTACAAACCACTCACTCAAATGGCCACTCTCTCTAAAGCTAATATGGAAACCGGTACCATGACCAAGTCCCCACTGATCACCCCTGAAGACTTTGACACATGGTGCATAAGAATGGAAGGCTTCATCAAGTGTTAAGATTCAAGGATGTGGGACTCTATTATTAATGGTCCTTTCATACCAAGCACTACTTCTGCTACTGGTAATCGCATCATTCCAAAAGATGTTGATGATTACTCAAAAGAAGGTAGGAAAAGAATAGAGCTAGATCAAAGGGCTATGACTTCTCTCCAAACTGCTCTTCCAAATTCCATCTACAGAGGCTTCAAGAAGGGCAAAACAGCCAAAGATTTATGGCATGCATTGAAGCTTATGTATGAAGGATCCAAGGAAACCAAAGAGAACAAGAAGGATCTCTTGAAGCAGCAGTTTGAGAACTTCACTTTCAAGGCTGGTGAGACCTTGACTCAACAATACTTCAGGTATGTTGAGATAGTAGATACTCTGGTGGATATTGGAGTACCTCTTGAGAATAGAGACATAGTTAGGAAGTTCATGTCTTCCCTTCCTAAACTATGGACACACTATTGTGTTGTAATCAAGAGAAATTCGGACCTTAAGACTCTTTCTCTCACAGAGTTGTATGGTATCCTAAGTGCATTCCAGATGGAGATGAACATGCAGAACTCCTCTGGTAACTCCAATAACCAACTGAGTTCAGCCCTTCATGTGGTTGAAAGGGAATTCACAGAACCACAACATTAGTTGCTGTGTTACCTCGAAAACTCACATAGTGGACCCTACATTACTCTACCTGAGACTCCAAAGTCTCAAAAGGTTCAACACAACTCCCTTCAGGATAGTTATGCCTTTGTCTTTGGAAGTGGACACTTTGGTGATTTTAAATATTGCTTTGATGACCTTGAGTGCTTCAGTCCAGATGATGTAGAGTATGTGGACATTGTCCAACAGATGGCTCTTTTAACTTACAGAGCGAAGAAGTTCTTCAAGAGAACTGGAAGGCAATTCCCTCAAAACCCAGTCAACAACAAGTTTGGGTTTGACAAGAGCAAAGCAAAGTGTTACAACTGCAACCAACTAGGTCACTTTGCTAGGGAATGCAAGGCTCCCAAGAACAACCCGGGAACCCCACAGGCCTCCACACATCCCTCAGCTTCAAAGCATGAAGAGAAGTCAACTGAAACAGTTGCAATAGCTCAAGAAGTTGACTGGAGCTTCATGGTACAGGATGTGACTCCCGCTCAAGCACTCATGGCCGGAACAGATGATGATCAGGTATATGAACATCTTTATACTGCTGCCTGTATTGCTAAAGTTAAACTCCATAAGGATTACAATATGGAAATCAGATCTGATGTTGAGTCTTTAAATATCTTAAAATCTGATTTTAAAAGAGCTGAATCTGACTATCAAAAGAAAATTGAGGAGTTAGAGAAAACTGTGTCTCTTTTAAAACATCAAAAGACCAATTACAAGACTCAAATTAAAGATCTGATATCCAAACTATCTGAAGTTCAAGCCCAGTTGGTCACTGCTGAGGCTCAGGCCAGGAAGCAAGCTATTGCTGAGCAAAACTTCCAAGCAAAACTTCCAAGCTATTCTTGCATTATCCTCTCATTCCAAAATGTTTTATCAAAACAAAGAAGGGTTGGGAACCAATGAAATAGCTACACCACACTCTTATGAGTCTATTAGACTACCTATATGTGGTACTGAAGAGCAAGAGGTTCCAACTGCTGACCCTTCTCCATTGGAACTACAGGATGAGGCAAAAATAGTGGCCACCACAGGGGAGAAACAGGAAGATACACTCATCTCCACCTATGAAGACCAAATCCTAACCACCAAGGCAAGAAGAAGTAGAGCCAAAGCTGCTAGAAGGACTGCCAAGAAGGTTGCAGAGTCCAAGCTAAAGATTGACCCAAAGCAAAAGGGTGTCTTCATCTCTGCCGGATTCCAAGTGGTAGGTGCTTCTGATTCAGGAAAAGAGTGTAATACCAACACTCCTGTCCTACCAAAGGATCAGAAGTTGAAAGGAAAAGTTGCTGATGAAGAGAAGAAATCCAAGAAACAGCAACCTGCAAATTCCCAAAAGACTAACATTGCATGCATAATATGTGGTCTGCACAACCATATGGCTAAAGATTGTTACTACAATCCAGCAAGCACACATTATGCAAATAATGTTAGAAAAGAAGGAGTCAGGAAAGGTTTCTCATTTGGACCATTTCAAACGGTCCAAATGATGAAAAAAGGAAAGTTGGTCTCGGAAGCCAAGTTGCTTTCGAAAGAAAGTACTTCTTCCGAAGGGAAAATGGCTTCGAAAGCCAAAGCTTCTAAGGTTCGGAAGAACAAGAAAGCTCCCTTGAAACCATCCTAGAAGAAGACTACTTCGGAAGAAAAGGTGGTGAAGGCTTCTTCCGAAAAGAAAGAAGCTTCGGAAGAAGACCATGCTGCAAAAGCTTTAACAAACTCATCCTCAAAGATAAACCACGGGATGGATTGGAAGATCAAGAAAGATGCTGCAGCCCAAACCTCTTCTTCAACGACCTCTATTGAACCCCAATGCATATCTTTTGGTTCAATTATGTCATTATCTTTGGAAGAGCCCAAGACCAGCAAGGCTTGGGCTTCCAAAACTAACCATCTCATCTTATGTGTAGGGACATCCATTTGACAAGAACAACAATGTCTGGATTATAGATAGTGGATGCTCCAGGCACATGACAAGGAACAGATCTCTCCTTCAACAATTCCAGAACTTTGATGGAGGGCCTGTCCAATTTGGAGGTGAGACCGGAGGATATATTTCAGGCAGAGGAAATATATCCAATGGCAGAATAAACATTGACAAAGTACACTTTGTCAAACAACTTGAACACAATCTGTTAAGTGTTTCTCAGTTCTATGATCAGAAGCATTTGCTTTTCACAGAACATGAGTGCATTATCCTCAATCCAGGGATGACAATTCCTCCGGAATTGGTGCTTCTTAGATCTCCCAGGAAAGGGGATATGTACAAGCTAGATATGAACAATGCTTCTCCTATGGGTGAAGTATCATGCTTTCTTTCCAAAGCTGATAGTGATGAGTCAACACTATGGCATAAACGTATGTGTCATGTAAATTTTAAGACAATGAATAAATTGGCTAAAAATAACTTGGTACATGGTTTGCCTAAAAAGGAATTTTTCTGCAAAGATAACTGTGTTGCATGCCTGAAAGGGAAACAGCACAGGACATCTCATAAGTCCAAATGTGTTAACTCTATCACTACTCTATTACACTTATTGCACATGGATCTCTTTGGTCCCACAAGTATAATGAGCATTGGAAGGAAATCATACTGCCTTGTGATTGTTGATGATTTTACAAGATTTACATGGGTATTCTTTTTAAGAAGTAAAGATGAAACTACTGAAACGTTAAAATCTTTTATTCTTAAAATAGAAAATCAAATTGATCATAAAGTTAAGATCATTAGAAGTGATCAAGGGACTGAGTTTAAGAACTTTGTTCTTGACTCATTCTGTGACTCAAAAGGGATTGCCAGACAATATAGTGCTCCCAGAACTCCTCAACAAAATGGTGTTGCTGAGAGGAGGAACAGGACACTTATTGAGGCTGCTCGAACCATGTTAGCTGATTCAAAACTACCTCTAACATTCTGGGTAGAGGCAGTTAGCACTACATGCTATGTGCAGAATAGGGTTCTTGCAGTTAAGCCCCATGGAAAAACCCCTTATGAGTTATGGAACAAGAGGCCACCGTTCATTGGCTTTCTAAGGTCCTTTGGCTGCAGGGGTACCATACTTAACACAAAAGACAACTTAGCAAAGTTTGTTGAGAAGTCAGATGATGCTATCTTTGTTGGATACTCTTTTAGCTCCAAAGCTTATAAGGTATACAACATTAAGAATCAATAATTTGAGGAGTCATCCAATATAGTTGTAAATGAGCACACTCCTTGTGTTAGGGGGAATGGACCTGATTATATTTTTGACTTAGAATTGTTTCTAAACTATTCTAAACCATCTTGTGAGAATGTTTCAAATGGAACATGTGCTCAAGGTAATGCTGATGATGATGCTAATCAACTGTTTGAGCTACCCAGACCTCTTCCAAATTCTCCAAGAGCTGATAGACAACAAGCTTCAACCATTCACAGATCTGATAGTGTAACTATCTCAAGGAATAATGAAGCTTCAATAAGTGAATCACTTGATGAACCTCAAAGCTCTTCAGGTGATCCATTACAACACCAGGTTGAAAGAAGTAGTATTCTGAAGGAACAGGCAACTGTTAATACTACTTCACGGCCAACCATTGATGATGTTTCTCAGTCATTTAATCAGTCCTCATTGAATGACTTTGAAACAGCAGCTGGACAGAGTAATCCAGTTCCTAATCAGAATACGTCTAACCTGGACCTATCTCTGCAATTGGAAGTGATTCCTCGTCTTAGGATTCACAACACTCATCCAACTGAAAACATCATAGGGAATGTCTCTGAAGGTGTGAGAACAAGAGGGCAAACTCATCATGGGAATGTCTGCTTGTACTAATGCTTCTTATCTTAGATGGAACCCAAGAAGGTGGAAGATGCCTTGAAAGATAGTAGTTGGGTTGAATCGATGCAGGAGGAGCTGCTTCAATTCAAAAGACAAAAGGTCTGGAATCTATGCCCACTACCTTCTGGTCAAGTACCCATATACACTAAATGGGTATTCAGAAACAAGAAAGATGACAGAGGCTTGATTATCAAGAACAAGGCAAGATTAGTAGTTCAAGGATACACCCAAGAGGAAGGAATCGATTATACTGATGTCTTTGTACCAGTTGCAAGACTTGAGGCAGTTAGGATCTTCCTTGCTTTTGCTGCATCCAAGAACTTCACTGTCTACCAACTTAATGTCAAGTGTGCTTTTCTATATAGGGATATAGATAGGGAAATCTATGTATGTCAACCTCCAGGATTTGAAGACCCACAGCACCCCAACTATGTGTGCAAACTAGACAAAGCTCTATATGGGCTACACCAAGCACCTAGGCAGTGGTATGAGACTTTGTCTCAGTTTCTCCTGAAGAATGGATACACCAGAGGTACTATTGATAAGACTCTCTTCATCAGGAAGACTGGAGAAGACATTTTGCTCGTTCAAGTCTATGTTGATGACATCATATTTGGTTCTTCAAATGACCAAATGTGCAAGGACTTTGAGAGCACTATGAAGCAGAAATTTGAGATGAGTTCCATGGGAAAAATGGACTTTTTCTTAGGAATTCAGGTAAAGTAAATGAAGGAAGGATTCTTCATCAATCAATCCAAGTATGTCTCAGACATCTTAGAAAGATTTGAGATGAAGGACTGTAAACCAGCCAAGACACCCATACCCAGAAACCATAATCTCTGCCCTGACCTTGAGGGGGAGGATACTGATCAACATCAGTATAGAGCAATTATTGGTTCTCTGATGTATCTCACTGCTAGTAGACCTGATATCATGTTTGCCACATGCATTTGTGCAAGATATCAGGCTGCTCCAAAGGTGTCTCACCTAGCTGCTACAAAGAGAATCCTCAGATACCTCAAAGGAGCACCTAAACTAGGTCTCTGGTATCCAAGAAATAGTGACTTCAATCTCTATAGATACTCTGACAGTGACTATGGTGGCTGCAATATTGACAAGAAATCAACATCAGGAGGATGTCAATTTCTTGGTGGAAGGATTATCTCATGACAATGCAAGAAACAATCCTGTGTCTCTACATCAACTGCTGAAGCTGAATACATTGCTGCTGCTAGCTGTTGTGCTCAACTGCTATGGATTCAAAATCAGATGTTGGACTATGGATTCAACTTCATGACTACTCCTATCCATATTGACAACAATAGTGCTATCTCCATTACTGAAAATCCAGTGAAGCACTCCAAGACAAAGCACATTGATATCAGGTATCATTTCATTAGAGATATTCATGAGAAAAATCTGATAAAGTTAATCAAAGTTGACTCAAATGAACAATATGCTGATTTGTTCACAAAAGCTTTTGATGAACAAAGATTTAAATATCTCATATCAGCTATTGGCATGATAAACATTGATTAAAAAACCTTTTTGAAAACTTTTTAATGTGTAATGTCTTGTGTCAATACAATTAAAGCCCTGTTACAAAAGATCTTTTTATATTCCAAGTGTAAATTCCTTCCGAAGAGGAATTAACTCTCGGAAGATATTCTTAAATAGTTCCGAAGCCAAATTCCTTAATGGAAATTTTCTTCTCGGAAAAGTTTTTAGTCTCGGAAGAAGCGATTGATTTTGAATAATATCTACTTCCGAAGCTCATAAAACTCCTCATTTGGAAAGCAATTTTTACCTTCGGAAGCAATGCCTTGCTTCGGAAGAAGATTGCTTTCGGAAGATAATTACCTTCAGAAATGTTTTACATTCGGAAATAGAGATTTTACTGTGTAACGGATATCTTTTTGGGCCACACTATGTAAAAGGTAAAGATTTTGCTAATAATGGTCAGATTATTTAAAATTATCACTTGCCGCCACTGTCATTTCACAGCCGAAAACCGCCATAACCACCCACAGTTACCCCCAACAGTTACCCTATTACCGCCTTTACAACAATTCATCCTATTTAAATAATCCACACTGTTCAATTTCATCTTCTTTCACCGATTTACTGCCCTAAACATCTCCTTTACTGTCAATCCTGAAACTCACCCAAATTCAAGCTTATTTTTCTTACCATGGCAAACCCTCAGCACAACCAGGTCGCATTACTTGATTCATCAAGAGATGCTGACTTCACCCAAATCATCACCTTTCTTTCTGAATCAACCTACTTCACGGCGCTCACTGTTAACCCCACCATTTACTCCAACCACATGACTGAATTCTGGAGTAATGGTCAAGCTGAAATCCTAAATGGGGTGCGCGTCCTAAGAACCCGCATTTGTGGACAAGAGTTGATCACTAGTGAACAACTCATCAGGGAGCATCTCGAGCTTCATGATGATGGAGCTCCTACTGAGTTCCCCAAAGAAGACTTGGATGACACCTACATCCTCATGGGATATGGTGGAGATGTGAGCAAGTCAACCGTCTACAAGTTCAACTTCTCATATCATTGGAAGTTCCTTCTGCATATTGTCCTGCACTGCTTATCCAACAAGTTTAGGGGATGGGATCAAATCCCTTATGAACTAGGATGCCTAGTTCACGGGTTGGTGAGAGGCATGCACTTCAACTACTCAAGGTTTGTGTTGACCAACTTAATCGGGAATCTTCAAAGGAACACATTCTTCATGTATCCCCGATACATTCAACACATCATCAACTGCCAGTTGTAACAGAGCAAGCTTGTCTGTGCAGCTGCTCTAACTGTTCCTCAAGTGCGGCCTACCATCTTCAAAACTTTGAAGAAGGTGTCCATCAACTTTACTGGAAGGTATACTCCTTTACCTCCACAGATGATTGAGCGCATAGCTCCTGGTGACATCCCTGTTGACCCCACAGGTGATGAACCCACACCAGCAACCCTCACCACAAATGTCCCAATACCTTCTCCACCCATCAAAATAACATATCAGAGACGCCCCAAATGAACCCTTGTTCAATCTACTCTGATTGAACAAGCTCCTCCAGTTCAAACCAAAAGGGCTAGAGTGGAATCATGGGCTCCCACTCAATCCGAGGTCACACCAACCTTCTCCTTTGACCTAATTTGGGTTTTGAGCCTCTTCAGTCTCAAACCCAAGAGCCCGAACCCCAAGCCTTTAGCCCACAGGGCGAGTCTTTACACTCCCCTGTGAAGCCAACAAGGGACAGCCCCACAAGAGGCTCAATGCCTGTAGACATTGATCTAGGTCCCGGGTCAGTAGGTTTAACCTCTTTATCCTTCACTGACCTATTACTCCGAACTGATGAAGAGATAACATCTCTCCATGGCCATGAAGTTGATCTACAAGACCCTCACAAAGATCAACAGAGCCAAGAGAGATCCCTTATCTCTAGCCCCCATCAGCAGCCAACTACTGAGGTGAGTCCCACTGATGTGGAGGGGACTCATGTAGGCTTAGCTGCCACTACTCAGAGTCTCTCATTGAGCTCTCAGGATAGTGGTAACATCAATCAGACTGAGTCTACCGCAACTTTGCTCATTGACATCTCTTAAAGAGATGAATTTGAGCAAAGGTATCCAGGGTGCCAAGAAGCCACATCTGGTGGTGAGACTGAACATACTAGGTATGTTATATCATCTCCCCGTGATTCTTCACATGAAGATAAGGGAAGTATGCAACTCACTCTTCAGTACTTGATCTCTAAGGTCTCAAGCCTTGAATCTCAGGTGAGGATCTTAGAGACAAGGACAGCCACTCAGCAACTTGAGATTGACAATCTCAAGGCTCAACTAGCTGAGAAACAGACGGAGAGGTCTGTTAGGCATGTACCTATTCAGGTCTCATTGACTTCTTCCTCTAGCTCATCTAGCTCTCAAGATGATGCTACCAAAAAGGGGGAGAAAGATCAGAGACAAACATCTGAGGAACCAGTGATCCAATCCTCTACTTCCCAACTCATTACCCTACCTGAGTCATCTCAATCAATTCTAAAGATTGACTCACAGATGCTTCATGATCTCTACAGACTTTTCACAAAGTTTATATTGAGATCCTCCTTAGAACAGCCCAGCCCTGACACCACACTGATATACTTTGGGGCTGAGGAGCTTCAAAGACTGACTGCACCTTCTACCACTGTGGAAGAAGTTGGTCAACCCAAGGTCCACATGGAACCTGAGATTAACTTTGAAGGGGAAATGGGGACCGATGGTCCAGCAACTGAAACTTTTTGGGACAGAACTTGCATCAGCCTCTTCTTCCGAAGCTCAGGCTGAAACTTCCGAAGCTAAAGTTGAAGCCTCAGAAGAACAAGATAAGTCTTCCGAAGCTGAGATGGAAGCTGCGGAAGGTTTGTCCAAATGTCCGAGGAACTGATCATCACAGATGTCATTGCTGAAATAGCATCTGAGTTGAGCAGGGAGGACATTTCTGATATACCTCCATCCTAAACACCAGCTGAACCTCTCTCTCAATCCAAACCCTCTATCCAAGAACCACCACAGTCAAGCTCTGCTAAAGACAAAGGCAAAAGGAAAATGACTGCGGAAGAGCTTCAGGAAGAGGAAAGGATTGAGAAGCTAAAGAAGAAAGGTAGATTTCCTGCTGAGAAGCTGCTAGCTGCTAGTTCAAAGGCAGCTGCAGCCAATCAGGAGGAAATCAACAACAAGAGAAGGACATCACTCATTGATCAGCTTATCAACTTAGGAGCTGCCAATAAGGAAGTACTCCTGCTACCACTAGAGGAGTTGGTGACTTTGGATAGGACAACCAGGCTAAGACAAGAAGAAGAAGCCAGGTTGGCCTTAGAGAGGGAAGAAGAAGAACAAAGGAAAGCCGCCTTGCAGCTGAGAGAAGCTAGGATTAAGTTCCTACTCTCAAGAGGCTTTAGTCTTCCTGAACTTTCTTCATATGATGATGATATGATCCTGTTGCTTCATAACAAAGAGCAGGATCAAATGGAGAAAGAGAGGAAGAAGGCTGCAAGGGAGAAGATGAAGGAGAAGAAGCGGAGGGAAGAGGTAGAGAGGGTCACTGCCACCAAGAAGCTCAGTGACAAGACCTGGATGAAAGACTATCTCCGGGCTCATGGCTTCTCTGGTAGGCAGGTGGGACCTATGTCCGAAAGGACACTCCAACGGAGTGTCAGCGAAATAAAAGCTGACATCCGTATGGGAAAGAGGAAGGAGATGTATAGGAGGGGACAGGGAATGATCTTCACCCCAGCCACTCAACCACAGCCAACTACTCAACCATAACCCACACCTGAAGAACCAATCCCATTTCCCATCAAAACCGAACCCTCTGATGAAACCTTCACCCCTGAACCTACAACTCTACCCAAACCTTCCTCATCACCATAACCTCCTAAACTTCCCATCCTTAAACCCAAAACACAACCAAGAACCACTGAACCTAACCTACCCAACAGAAACCAAGATCATCCCCTCAGCCTTCTAAACATCTCTCACTTAAGGAAATTAAGGAGATCAAGACAAGCCTCACCAACTGTACTACTATGAGCAACATCTCCTGTAAGGGAGATCTTATCAACATCACCTATGTTGATAACTCTTCAAGCTCCCTCACCCTAGACCAATTTCTTGAGTTGCCTAGAGGCACTTTGGGCCAGGCTGCAATACTTCTAGGTCTCAACTCTGATTCCCTAAATGCTGAAGATAAGAGACTTAGAAGGAAACTGGCGACTCTACTGGATACAAGGAAGGAGGACAGGATTCCTAGTCAGTCTCCTGGGCCTAGGAAAGGTATAATCCAGTGGAGGTTCGATGAATCTTCTCACAACTTTATTGTGGAAAGAGAGAATGGCGAAATCAACCGGCTCAATGCCACTTCTCTACTGCATCTCAGCAGATTTGACATTGCTGAGCTGGCAGAGAAGCCATTCTCTAATCCCTCCAACTCTGAGACTGCTGCCATAATCAGAAATCATCTCAGCATTATACACTTGGCTGAGCTAACTACAAGGGCAATGATCAATGAAGAGTTGAAGTTAAGAAGACAGGAAGAAAAGGAAAGATCTACCACCAAAGGCGTAGCCTTTCTACAGATGGTGGAGGGTCTGGACTTGGATCCTATAGTTAGATAGGAATATGACTATAGTTCCCATCAACTAACTCTTTTCAGAGGGCCACAAGAAAGGGTACACATAATCCAAGGTGACAGACTGGATGTTCTGTCTACTAAGAATTTGTACAAACTTCTCAGCACCACATCAGGGAAGAACAAGGACACAGATAAATATCTACTCTCCTTGGTGCTGAAAGTTTTGAGAAGAAGAGAGAAGTGAAGTTTTGGTAGCATCAGCCTAGGGGGAGTTTGTTGGGTCATCATAAGGCTGGTGCAACCAAAACCACTTCACATAGTCAATTTTGATGCTACATACAAAGGCCTCCAAAGCTAAGTATGAGATCTTCCGAAGTCTGAAGACAACAGCTGAAGGCAACAGCTGAAGTCAACAGCTGAAGTCAATAGCTGAAGTCAACACCTGAAGACAACAGCTGAAGTCAACAGCTGAAGACTATCTTCCGAAGACAAAGTCTGAAGAAAAGAGCTGAAGACAAAGTCTGAAAAACACTTTCGAAGACAAAGTCTGAAGGAAAGAGCTGAAGACAAAGTCTGAAGAAAGAGCTGAAGACAAAGTCTACTTCCGAAGACAAAGAAGACTCCAAGCCTCGGAAGAAGCAGTCTTCCGAAGTATAAGTGGCTTCGGAAGAAGTTATTCTTCCGAAGAAATTTATCCTTCGGAAGACATTGCTATGTCCAGTAGACATAAGTATGGTCTCTGACAAACCACTGCAGACTTCTGATACAGCATGGCTTCTTCCTAAAGAACCATGTTGTTGACCATACTTTATTCTACTGTTCACCTTTTTATGACAGTACATGTTACCAACTTTAGTTGGTGACAAAAGGTAAGTCAGGAACATGTCCTGACTACCAAATCTTAGATAAAATGTCTGAGATACCTTAGTTGGTGACAAAAGGTAAGTCAGGGACATGTCCTGACTACCAAATCTTAGATAAAATGTCTGAGATACCTTAACCTATAGTCTTGTAGTATAGATGTTTGGTTAGAGGTTTCCAGCTGGTATCAAAGTATATCCGGCTGTAGGTAGTATTATATATGTATTCTCATTGTAACTCATTAGGCACACAGACAGAGTGACAGATTGAGCAAGTGCGCTTGAGCTTGTAAGAGTCTTTGTAATCCTTTGAGTTGAGAATCAATATATAAAAGTACCTTGAAAATTTAACTGCTGTGTTCATTATCAATTGTTACTTGTTATATTGTGATCAACTCTTATTAGACTCTTCCTGAGTGTTGTTCAAGGTGAGTTTGAGAGAAAAACCATTGGTTGAGTGACCCAAACCGATCCTGCATAACCTTTGTAAAAAGGTATCAAATAAAGTATTTTAATTATTTAAAGTTGATAAAAATTTTAGTAAATTATTTGGTGGTCCGAAAAATATTTAAAGTTTACAAAAACATTTTTTATATTTATTAAAACTTTTCTGCAATTATTTTAAGGTTGAAAAACCATTAAAAAAATATATGGGGGTGCCCGGGTTCGAACCCGGGACCTCCAAGTTAGAATGCAAGTGGGAAACCAGTGAACCAGGCTTACAGCCGCGGAATAACCCGGTTCCAAATTCTTTTAAGCTAAGTTATCAAAGTGCCCCTAATTCTCAAGAACCCTAGATTCGGTTTATTCCTAATTGGGCACCAATTCGACATTGTTAATGAAATTGATCTTGGGGTTTTTAATCCCCAAGTAAAAACGAGTTTATAGAGGTCTTGATTATCTGGTGAAATGATGTAATCGATGGGTTTGAGTTCGAGTTAGGTCGCGGCTATGGTGAAAACGGGTTGAGGTGCGAGTGATGATCATAATCAAATTCCTTGTACAGGAAGCTTCCAATGCCTCCCATGAACAAAAGCCCCCTATCAATTATGATTAATTTAGCCTCGAACATGGATCTCGATCAAGTTGCAGGTCGCGACCGAAGAGGGTGTTCGAATGTGTAACTTTTGTGTGTTTCAGGAGGAATTGAGAGTTGCAAAAGAGTGATACTAGTTATATGATTGTTTAGGTTGATTTAATTTGATTATAATTATGATTAAGTGCTCGAACGTGGCGAGAAATCAGCCGAAAAAACGGGGAAGGAAATCGGGGAAGGAAATGGGGGGTGGGGTTTGGGTTTTGAGAATTTACACCTTTGGTCCCTCTGGTTTGATCTCTTTATTATTTTATGTCATAACTTCTATTTAAAGTTTCTGGATTGACACAGAGACCCCCTCAGCTTATTTAAACTCCTAGTTTTTTTATAACTTGTTAATTGTTTAACTTTTATAAATTGTTAACCTTTATTATTATTATTATTATTATTATTATTATTATTATTATTATTATTATTATTATGATTATTGTAATTATTGGAATTAACATCAACGTATTAAAGTTAATTGTTTATAAAATTAACTTTTCATAAAAGCCATGAATAGACTTATAAGAATTTAACAAGGTTAACTTTTATTTAACGAAAATACGAGATGTTACAGTAGACGACGGGAGTGGTTGCAGATGTCGATGGGGGTGGGGGAGGAGGTAGATGACGGGAGTGGATGAAAGCTTTTGTGGGTGGGTGTGTTTTTTAGGGTAATTTGGTCTCCAACTTCATTCAGCATGTTCTCATATCTGAATCATTCAGCACTGAATGGTTCAGTTCAGAGTCTCTTTTTTCCTGAAACAAATACCCTAGCTTCTTAACGGTTTAGAGGCAACCTCTTAATGGAACAATTAAGAGGCTACCAAACATCCCCTTAGGTATCCTTGATCAACTCTTGCTGGGTTTGGTCTTTTAGTACAGACACGGTCATTCAAGTTTATAAATTATAAGGGTTCGAGAAAGTAAACTTGTATTTGCTATGTTAATATTATATAGAGTGAATAGACATTTTCTACCTATGGTTTGGTCAACTTTATATTTTGGTGTAAATTTTTTTCCTTTTCACAAATAGCTCCTCAAGATTTTAAAAAGTTGTTATACACATCCAAAAACGTTACTTCTTTAATTTAAATGTTAAACATATAAATTGACAAAATATTAACTTTGCCATAATGGGATTTTTGTGTGATCGTGATAGTGAACATGATATAATGGAGAGGATGACTTGAGGCCGTAGTTTCAATTGTACAAACCTTTCGTAACGGATAGAAACCAAATTCATCCTCCTCTCTCGCCGATAAAACTAACAATCTTATGATTTAATCGATAACGAAAGGTTCAAAATAAAAAGATAAAAGGCTTAATGTAGGTTTCGTGAATGAGCAATAATAGATTAACAACTTTTATTAGCAACACGTAAACATAAATTAGTATTTTATTTTTATATGCAAAATTACATACTAAACCCTTATAATTAGGGCTGGCATAACAAATAAAACACAAACACGATAAGACACGAACATAATAAGTGCTGACATGAACACGACATTATACCTATCGTGTCATTTTTTCCAGACACAAACTCAAAACGATAATGTCTGTTAAGAGGCACGATAAAAATCACATGTTTAAAGAAACAAAACCTGACTCAAGTCCATCAAAATTTTAATATACCGTAATCTTTAACATGATAATCCTTGATATATTTTGAAACAAAAGTCAATAAAAGAGTTTATTTTAACTGATAAAGTTGTTAAAAGAGGTAATAGACGGAGACGAAGAGGGCTCAATTGGAGGCCGGTGACTCGGTTTGTGGTACGATGATAGTCGTATTCGAATAAAGCGATTGGACAAAGGATAAGGTTATTAAATTGAACGTAAAAAATAATGACATATATCATAAATATGTATGTATATTAATTATTTTAATAAGCTAAAAATATAAGCATGTCTTAACAAGTGCGTTAACAGGTTAATAGGTGTTTTATATGTTAAGACACGATTTTATCGTGTCTTTAACGTGTCGACCTGCTAATGGCGCGAAACCTGATAAACTCAAACACGAAACATGATAAGCTCAAACACGAAACATGATAAGCTCAAACACGAAACATGTTAACTTCATGTCATGTCGTGCTAACAGATCTGTGTCAAAAATTATCAGCCCTACTTATAATGATAGATATTCAAAATTTTAGATAAACAAAATTCACGTTTTTAGATGAAAGTAACAACTTTTTATAATCTTAAAAAGTCGGATGAAAAAAAAAACTTTTTTGAATAAAAATAACAATGTGAGTTAACCACAAAAAATAAAAGACACAATTCACGTTTTGCTTTAGTTTATTTATGTATGCTTATGCTTTTTGTTTGTGCAACATTTATACAAAATATTTACAAACATACATAAATACATGAACAGAAACAAGAATAATCATCGTTTGTTCAAATCCATTCATTCATTTACTGGCCTATCAACTCTCGATTGATTCAACAAACCTTCGGGACAGACCTTCAAAACAGACAAAGGCCATGTTTATAGAACTTGTTTTCATACTTATTCCCTGTCAACACAAAGGATTGTTTGTGTTTGGTACAATCGACTTTAGGGAGGTTTTTGTCCTATTTTTTTTAACGGCCAACGAATAATTTTTAAGTCCGGTCACCCACGCCCGCGAACACAAACAGCGCCGGTGACCCAGCTCGCCCACTACTTCAAAAAAAACCCACCACCGAAAGGTGCACTGTGATAAAACCCTTAGTCTATTTGGAGCATATTACACCTAGTGAGACTCCAACCCATGTCCTATCAAGGTGTGTTTTTGACATGAACAGAGCATGTCTCATATATCAAAGGTTGAATTATTGCATGTCTTTAGGCCAAAAAACACTTTGAAAAAACAAATAATATGAGTAACCAGGTCTTGATTTCCACCAAAATTCCTCAACACCAACATCAAAAATAAATGTAAAGACAAAACAAGAAACCCTAGTGACAACACATACACCAAATCACACCTACCTACACTATGGCATTTGCAGCACTAGCAATTCTTGGCCACAAATCGGCACACTCCTTTCCAATGGGTCCAGTGATTGCAGATCCTGAGATAGTACAAAAACATCATTAACTTTCATAGCTAAACATAAAAAGTAAAGATGAAAACACCAAAAACACGCCATGAAAATAGCCCGGTGTAGGTCGTCCTAAATAACCCGTTTGATAAAAAGTTATGTTCGGGTTTACAGGTCAACCACATTTAACTACACAAGTTAACTCACCAATGCATTTACAACCTATTTAACTCATTCATTTCAACCTGTTTAGCAAGTGCACAACCTGTTTACCACCCACCAACGCATAAGTCCAGTTTGACTCGTTTAGATACATGGGTCAAAGAGGTTGAGTTTAGGTTGCACAGTTTTAAGGGGTTAAGAATGATGTCTTCGACATGAAAAAACACATGGTCATTTCAGTTTCAACAACTCAACCTGTCAACCCCGCACATTTGACACACCTTAAATTAAATGTAGCTATAAAAACAATGTTAATACTTACTAATATAAAAATGTATATCTTTTTTAATATAAACAACTGGTACAAATTGTTTCCATTTTTGCTACAGTTTTTTATTTAACCCATTTAATAAAAGAACCCATAACCCAAAATCAGCATGCAAAACTTGTAAAAGTCATTTCAATTACCTTTCATTTCTCCTTTGGGATTAACAATAACTCCAGCATTATCTGCACAGGAAAGTAAAAATAGTTTATGATTAGTTCTATTATTTGGTATAAAGTATGAAAAGCTTATTTTTTAAGGTTTATTGGGTTGCTCAAGTTTGGAAAAGCCAATAAATTATATATTAACAGATTATGAGCTTATAAACTACTTAAGCCCATAAGCTTAAGTTCATAAGGTCTTGAAAATAAGCTTATCTGCTATTCAAAATTTAGGTAAGCACATAAGCCCTAAAATAAGCTATCAACGCCAAAACCCAACAAAAACCATAACTATAGCCATAAAAGCATCAAACTTTTCAAATTTGAGTCAGCCCACAAGGCCCTAAAAATAAGTTACTGAAGTTCAAAAATGTGGCAACAAAAATCATAACTAGGGGTGTAAAACAGCAGAATCTTCAAGCTGTTGGTTAGCCACTAAAGATTCGCACAACAAATACATAGATCGACCATAAACAAGCACAGACCTAAATGAGCCTAAAAATTCCATTAATACAGTACCACTTAACTAAAACAATTACAGAACAAACATTATTACACATATAATTATGACAAAGATAACGAAAAAAGTATGCTTCTTGACGAAAAAAAACAACAATTAAAGGTTTTCAGCTCTGAAGAAGAAAAGCAAAACGATATCAATTATAAGAGTAGACCATACAAAAGCTACAAAATCAACCTTCAATGACAATCAATGATTCCAACGAAACAGAACAACATATTCAAAATTAAGATCAAATACAAATAAAAATTACCTTCGAAGTACATGAACACACCATCCTTTCGGCGCCACGGCTTACGTTGACGAACAATAACCGCAGGCATAACCTTCTTCCTAAGATCCGGTTTCCCCTTCTTCACCGTCGCCATAACCATATCTCCGACGCAAGCTGACGGAAGACGGTTGAGCCGTCCCTTGATCCCCTTCACCGATATGATGTACAGGTTCTTCGCACCGGTGTTGTCGGCGCAGTTCACCGTCGCAGCCACCGGAAGACCCAGCGACATCCTGAACTTGTTCCCGGCGGAACCTCCGCGACCTGAAGAACGATAATCAATCGATTGAGATCGTAATGTTTCGATTATAGATGCATTGATTCTAAAAACAGAAGAAACAAAAGTAGCATCATGTGATCGTGATTCGTACCTCGCTTCGACATTGTTGAATTCCTCTGAAACTTGATCTCGATGGAGGCGAAGAGTGAAGAATTAGGGTTTTATGAGCATATGTGAATTAGGGATTTAGGGCATGGGGGTTTGGGCCGTCGCGTGATAATTGGGCCAGATCTTAGACCCTTGTGATTTTTGTTATGTGATATTGTATTATTCAACTTATGTTACGTTCTCGACTTTATTTAACGAGAAAAAAAATATATTTTCTATTTGTTTCTTTTTCTTTTTATTTTTTTTTTATTTTCTTACGATTTGAAATTATTGATTTTATTTATTTTTTTATTTCCTTTTTTATCTTCATAAGTGAACTCGGGAACATAACCTTTTTACTTTCATTAAATAAAACTCTGGAGCACAATTGCTTATTTTTTCCTTCCATTTCCTTTTTCTATCCATAAATGAACTCGGAAACATAGTCTTAGAGGGTTGGAAGTGAACAAAAATAAATTTTGGGAAACCCGGATGGATTGTAAAACCTGTTTGGATTGAGTCAAAGAAATCTAAAATCAGGTTGGGCCACATAGATTTTTGTTAAAATATGATTAATAGGAGGGAAAGAGGTTATGATTGAAACCATTATGTTTGGTTTTAATCGGTTTTAGATATATAGTCAAACCGATTTCAGATTGGTAGATCAGATTAGATTGGGACCGATTTTATCGGTCTTGTTTGAATGTGCACCGGTTTAAAGAATGGTCGATCAAGTAAAACTTCATATTGGTTAATATTTCTATTTTACAAGATGTAGTTATTTTTCTAAAAATAAAAATTCGATATATGTTTCTACAAACTTTTTAATATTATATATATATTATATATATATATATATATATATATATATATATATATATATATATATATACTAGTCAGGACCTGCGCGATGCGGCGGCGGTAGAGGCGTCAATATGTAACTAAGATTTGTAGAATCACGCTATTGAAGAAGTTTGTGGATGCTAATGTTTTCTAAGACATTTTTGTCTTTCACATGTTCCAAGTCTAAGTCACCTACATTTTAAAATAAAACATTATACAACAATTCAAAGTCTAAGCCTTTTACTTTTTAAAATGAAAATCATACAACATAATTCCTACATGAGAGTAGGCTAATGCATGAGTTAGGCTAGCAATGTACTACATATCATCACCAATAAACATATTTTGACAGTATAACTTGTGCTTCTTCTATTTAACTTCTTCCCTGTATTTAAAAAGAAAATGGGTCACAGATCGGATCATGTAAAGTTTTAGACAAGCTAAGCTGACCCATTGTAATATGTTGTATCATACATACCTTCACCATTACTACCTTCTTTTTGGCAGGTTCTTGCAGATACCATAAAAGCCACAAATATTATCCCCTTAAGCAGCCACTGCTAATCAGTGAGCACAACCACTGCTAATCAGTAAGTATACCAGCAAAACTTTTTATAAATTGAAGTTGGAAAAATTGAGTACTAAAAGTTATTCATTTGTAATCTGTTGTCCAACTTGCATATTTTGTTTACAACCAAATATAGACGTTTCCTACAATACACAAATGTAAATACAGAACAAACATTTTCCAACATCTACCAAGGTGTATGTGATTGCTATAATAGATCACATTGCCTGCAAATAGGACTGATGTGTTTAGATAGTGCTTTCATTGCTTTCTTGTACAGAATGTTAATGTTTTTCAAAGCATGCTTGCATAAGACATCTTAAACCATAGTTAACTCCCTATTTATTTTATTAATATTATTACCTAGAGCTACATCTCACCCACTATACAACCCTTTATGAGTATCATTAACTAAAAATTCTGTATAAATGAGAATTGACACCTCAAGTAAAGGTAAGAGATAAGGGTATGTACCTTTTCTGAACATGATACTATATGATCTTAGTTAGGTGTCTTCATAAATTTCTTCTATACATCTTGCATCTAAACTTCAAAATTTTAGTTTGCATAACATGTAATGTATTCTAATGTTGCATACCACATAGATAATATTGTTTTATTGTAGCTAACATCCTTGAAGTCTGTGGCAACCAAATTTAGGAATAAGTTTTATAAAGCCTCAACTATAAATATATATATGTATAATAATCATTTATGGAAAAACAAGTCATATGAAGCATATTAATTATTGTGTGTATAACACCTATACCGCCGCTATAAGCAATGAAATATAGAAGACAAATATGTTGTGATTTAATTCCAAGGCCCTAATAATGATGATATGCACAAAAAGAGGTGACTACAACTTATCTACAATCCTGACCATTGCATCAGCAAGCTTATTAAGAACGGCAAAGAGGCTATTTGCATGGTCTTTGCGTTGTTTCCTGTCTAGGTGGGAGTTGGTGTTCTGGATTTCGATTTGGGAGCTAAGCAATCTGCCATTCCTCTCCATTGCTGATTAGGAACATACTGATCAGGAACATGAACATACTGATTAGGAACAACTTGCTTACCTGATCATAGAATCAGAGGATCCTGATAGGCAGAACCTGCAATCAAAATAATGTAGTATCATTATCCAAATAGTTTAATAATCCCTAAAAAATAAATTTTTTTTACTAATCTTAAAAGAAAAACAGTGTAAAAATAGGATGCAAACTAAGGTCTAAGGACATCATGACATGAAAGTGCTTTAACTATATAGATCCCCAGTAACATCAATTTAATCCCTAAATGTTATAGAATCCCAACATAAAACCCTAACCTCATCCGCTTCTGCTAACGTGCACGGCCACCACCGCTGCTATCCACGACAAAACCCTAGCCGCTGGAACAATGAACCTAACTCTTAATGCTTTTAATTTCAAAAGACAAAATCTAAATGGGAGTATCTAAACATATAAATTATTTATTTTAATTTTAAATGTTCATCATGTCACATCCTACCCATAAATCCTATTATGCTAATCAATTGACAAAAATAAAGTGCAGCTGTAATATTACTATGAATTCTTTTGTTGCATATGGTTTTCCTATAAGCAACTTCAACTTGAAGAGTTAATAGCTATTTTATTGATCAAGATACTTGCATAATCCACAATCTACTTACCGAATACAAGCTTATTTCACCTTAAATGACTCCAATAAGCATAAACACACAATAATCAATCCCAAACACCACCTAATTTGCACTTGACTCCATTGAAATCAAATGAAATACCAAATTAAACACTCCTCAATTTCTTATTGGTAAATCAGGAACACTAAATCCAAAATATCTAGTCAAATTACAAAAACTAAGATTCTAATAATCCAAACTATTATCAAATATCTAATAATAATTCATACTATTAATTTGACCGGTAACACTTTCAACTTTCACTTTTATTATCAATAGCATGATTATCATATATTCACACTTGTTTTGTGTTTATCCTCTGATATTAAGCTTGTGCGTTGTTTCATTTAATGTATAATCACTACTCTGAGCTAAATCAAATGTAAATTCATAGTCATTATTTTGAGCTAAATCAGGCAAAAATCAAATATAAATTTGTAATCATTATTTTGAGCTAAATTAGGCAAATATCAAATATAAATTCATAATCACATTTTTTTAGCTAAATCAGCCGAAAATCAAATGTAAATTTATAATAGTTATGTTATGTGAATCGCTTTTGTTAAGGCCAATAAATAATACTTCTAGATTACCAAAATCTAATTGTTCTTCAAATTATTCTTAACATCTTCCAGATCCCTTCCATTTGCACAAAATCAACAAATTCACCAATCAAATCAAATCAAACAAAACTCAGAAGTAAGAAACACTTACTATTAAGTTCCCCGAGCCACCGTTTGATGCTGTCAAAAGTCATTCTGCGGCTAATATCATAGACAATGAGCGCACCGACGGCACCGCGGTAGTAGGCGGAGGTGACGGCACGGAAGCGCTCTTGACCGGCGGTGTCCCAGAACGGTGGTTGCCGAAAGACAACCCTGAAAGAACCGGCGCTCTTGACTGGAGCTCTTGACCGGCGGTGTCCCAGAACGGTGGTCTCCTCCCATCATCGCCGACTGCCCATCCACGCACCACAATCCCTGTACATAAATGTATAGGTGGATGTTCTTCAAAAGTAGGAAAAAATGATGGATCTGATTTGAATCTTAGTAAGTAGTAACCTAATCAAAGAAATTGAATGATGATCGAGATGAAGATGAACATGGATTCAAGAGACGAATACAAACTATGTGATGATTTGTGATTCTTAATTTCTGAAACCCTACCTTGTGAGAGAATTTATAGGGGGAAGCTTGGGCGGTAACCGCCGGTGCATAATTAGTCAATCACCTCCGATTAAAATGGACCTTGGAGAGCTAAACCCAGGAACATTATTAGTCGGTGTGCAACCGCCGGTAATCTCTATCACCTCCGATTAAGATGAAGAAGGACGAAGACGACGGAAGGAGGCCACCATTCATCGACTGAGATGGAAAGCTTCTGAGAGAGAGAGAGAGAGATTTTGAATTTTGAAAGCAAGGTGTTTGAATTTTGATTTCAAGTGTGTGGGGTTTAAAGCAAGGTGTTTGAATGGTGAGGGATTTAAAGGTTTAAGGTTTGTATAATATGTTTAAAGAGTTGTACAGAGATTTATGTGAAATAATATTCTTGCCCTTGTCAAATGAATATTAATATAGTATAGATATATATATATATTAGGGTGGGGTTATTGTAAAAAGAGAGTAAAAACTAAAAAGGGTGAGAAGTATTATTATCCATTAGATCTTAGATCCAGAAGCTAAGAAAATTCTATAGCATAATGGTAAATAATTGGAACTTTAAATGATAGATGAAATGTATTTTGGCCTTAACCACGTTTTCAAATTTCAGATTTTACATACAACATTATATTTAAAAAGAACTAGTGTTATACTACGACGCGCTTTGCCCGTCGGAAGAAGCGAAGGAGGCTCAGATGGCGTTCGGACACGTTTCTATCATCATAGCCATGACGGTCAAAAAACTTTTCACGATACAACATTCACGTACCGATGAACAAAATAAGTCCAACATCACTGCCAACAAAATAGGTCTCATATAAACATGTAAATTGGTCTCATACGAACGTAGGTTTTCATCATCGACCAAATCAAGATGGTGTCCCAGCCAATATAAATGGTATCCAATGAACATATGTTCAGCATCATTGACCAAATCATGATATTGTGTTGAACGAACTCAAACTGTACTGGTCTCGGATGAATATATGCTCATCATCATCGACCAAAGGACCCGAAAAGAGCACCATGGAATAACACATGGCCATCATCGACCGTATCGAAATATCGTTAGCCAACGAAAGTAGTCTTAGATGAATATATATTCATCATCATCAACCTTGGAACCCAAAAGAAATCTAACAGAGGCCACATTTGAAAACCTTAACAGCCAAAATAACAAAGACCTAAATCCAGTAAACATATAAAGAAAAGAGTCTCAGATGAACTCAGATTCATCATCATCAACCCCAAATAGCTCTAATCACGCATCTCGGGGGTGGCTTATAAATTCGACAGAGGCCACACTTGAAATCTTTAACAACAAAAAAGGCCTAAACATGAAAAACGTATAAACAGAAGAGTCTCAGATGAACTCAAGTTCATCATCATCGACGGTGACGCCAAGATGGACGTCTGAAACCCCTTCCATAACACCAACAACATTCAATCGAACCAAAGACCATCGAACAGAATAAGAAGAAATGGCTCCTCATCGTCGCCGCCAAGGAAACCCGCATTAGCAAAAGGTCGGCGACGGCGGAGCTCCATAACCCTCGCCATATGGTGACTTTCGAACGACCACCTATGGTATCCACAGCCTACGTCGACTGCGTAATCCCAATAGCAAACTCTAGAACAGATCTGAGATCAAAAACCCTAATGACAGAGGAGGAAGAAAGGTCGTCCTCACCATCGCCGCCGCCAAGGGAACCCATGCAAGCAAAGGACTGGTGGCGGCGAGTGTAACATCCGTCATTTTACGATAGTTAAAAAAAATAACAATAATAATAATAATAATAATAATGATAATATAAGTTTTAATGTGTTAAAGCTTATAGTTAATAAATCTTTTACATAAAATGATAACAATAATAATTTGAGGGACCAAAGTGTAAACTAAATAAAACTAAAACAAAACTATTGAAATTCAGTTGACAATGATACAAAGCACAGGGACCATTGTTGTAAAATTTGCAAAACACACATCACCCCACCTCCATCTTTCCCGTTCCTTTTCTTCCCACCATCGACGCAACATGGCCACTAAATCAAGCACTACACATTTTAATACTTAAAGAAATCTCGCATTAACGAATGTTTGGTCATTTATAATCAACCATGGTGCTTAATTTCGTTCGAAAAACAACAAACCACCACCATTCAAACCACTCGAACCCGTCGGCCTGCAACTTATTTGAAATCCAATCCTCAAGTGGTTTTAACTTAAATTGGCAAAGGGTTTTGTTTCCAGATCACCATACGAAGCTTCATACAATATTAATTTGATTTTCATTGTCGATTTCTCCCCGAACCCATCCCCTCTCTGCCGCGACCTGTTCTCGGGTGTTCAAGCTTCAAATCAATAACAATTTGGGTAATTGAAACTACCTTTATACTCGATTTCATATGGGGAACAAAAGCCCCATGTTTCTAATCGCTAACCAATTCGAATTGATGCTCAATTGAATCGGGTTTCGATCTAGGGTTAATAGGGTATTTGGGGGAAACGGGTTAAGACGGCTTATAATCAGTTGGAACTAACATCCATCGCGGCCACGGCCCTTTGGTTCACCGGTTTCCATGCCTTATATCATCCGAGAGGTCCCGGGTTCGACCCCGGGCCACCTCACACATTTTTTTAAAGCCTTTTAAGCCTTTAAAAATTATGAAAAAAATTCTAAAAATTATAAAAAATGTTTTTACAAACATTAAATATTTTTAAAACCACATAATTATTTTCTGAAATTTATCTTAACATTCTTTATTTAATTATTTATTTATTTTAATTATTATCTTTTAAGACAACTATATAATTGGTTCATATTTTTCTATAGAATTGATTTTAAATATTGTTTAACTTATTAAATCATATTTTGTTCAAATAACAAGTATAAATTATGGTTAAAACGTGTTTATTTTAGCTATTAAACTTTATTATTGTAAACGTTATTTTATCATTATATAAAATACAAGAATTATTGTTTCCAAGAAAACTTAATTGATATACACTTGTTAAAAATAATTCACGAAACCCCAAATTTCAATTGAAACCCTAATTCACGTTTATTCGTTAATCATACCTTTAAACTTAACCTTGGAATATATATACGTTAGGTGTCTTGTAAAAAGGAATCGTTGGAGCATCGTTTAAATTCTTACATCACCTTATTTATATCATGTGAGTATTTCTATACCCCTTTTTCATATTTTCACACTTTGGGGTGAAACATGTTACTTATTAATCATTGCACTTGTAAGCGTTTGATTCTTGTAAACTTATGGCAATTTACTTGTGTGTTGTGATTAGTTGAATCTTGTAGCTACCATGTAATGTCGAATATATGTACAATCATTAACTATTGCTAGCCTGGCGACGTTATAGATCTATGGGCCTGACAAGCCTGCTTGGTTGATTCAAGTACACTTAGCTAATCGTATATACTTATAACTTGGTTGATCCAAGTATACTTGTAAACGTTTGAGAACTTGTAAAACTCTGTCAATGTTTGATTGTGCATTCTGTCTTACATCCCTAGTTACCTTGTTCTCTAATTTACAACATGAATTGCCATCTTTTATATACTTATGTATTCAAAACTATAGAATGCTCACCAACAATATGTTGACCTTTTATTTTTAACATGTTTCAGGCAATAGCGTTATGTGGTTGTGAACAATCGTAACTCTCACGCCTTGACGATTCCGTCGTCTAGGTTGGGGTGTGACAGATTAGTATCAGAGCCCATAACTATAGGGATTTAGGTTATTAGAAATGGTGACCTAGACTATAGTTGCATGAACCTCATAGAAAGATCCTTATACTTTTGTGCTTACATATTGTTTAAATGCTATATAATGCTATGCATTTTTGTGCAATTTGATGCTTTAGCATAGGATTTCCTTATGTATGCTTAAAACTTAGTTACTTGACTCCCTAAACTTAACTTTGACTTTTTGACTCTCCCCGAAAAATGTACTTCCTAAACCTATTCTCAATGACATGTGGAATTATGTAAACTTTGGTTGATCCTGAACCCACAATGAGGTTCAATTCCTTAGACTTTATGTCTAATCTATGAAAATCTCATCAAGGTTTTGATTTCATAAACCAAAGAAATTTGTGTGATACATAGACACCTGTATTTTGGATTTCCTGGCAAAAGGCCTTCGGGCTAAGGCAAGCATATCGCATAAATCTCATTATGAGACCTGTTATGCTTACCTGGGGATTTCTGGGATGAGTGATAAACTATAGTCAATACACAAGTCTCTAAGGTAAATGGGTTAATTTACCTTGACGTGTCAACGATTCCAAATGGTAATGCGTTACCAAACGGAACCATCCTTTTGTATCTTAAAAATTCTTGAATCCTTGAACTGGTTTATCATCAAAGTTTAAATACTTTCTCATTCTTAACCTAAATAATATTCCTGTTAATATTAAACCCATCCTACAATTCAACTCTTACGTTTAAACGCTCAACGTGTAACGTGTAACGGTATTGAACCCAGTGTTTCATGTAACTATTTCTATACCTTGACCAATGTGAACATGGATCTTAATATACCCTAAAGATAGCGGGAATCTAAACCGTATGGACTTTAAAACTTTAAACCGTGTCTTATGGTTCTCAAATCCTCTTAAGGAGGTGTCCCATAACTAAGAACATGCAATGCTGTAGATGAAATTCCTACATCTCAGGATACTTTGTCTAGGCAAAGTGTAAATGGTGATCTGATTCGATCATTGAATCCGTTTACTTGACTTGAAATCCTTGTGATGATTGATCACTTATAAGTACGCGTGTCTTCAATAAGACTATGGTTGACCTCATATCTTGAGAAGTCCATGTATTTCCCTTTCGATTGTGAATCGAATGTTCACATCTCATTGTGATGTCGAATCGTTTTTGTCTTTGATTTCGTCTTCCCGATTTAAACCATCCAAGATTTGAACATCACAACAAATTCTGTTATCTCAAACTTTGATCTTAAGCTTGTAATCATGATTTTCTGTTTTGTTACATTGTTGTAATTTGAAATTTCTTAAATTTCTAAATTGATATTCTTTTCTTTTTGCTGTTTTGTCAAACTTCGTACCGTTTGCACCGTGGGTGATGCAAGAGTTTGAAGGTCAACCTATGACTATGAACACTCGTATCTCCTAAATGATTCTTAACTCATCAAAACAGGGGTGATTCCCTTACTTTTGTGATGGTTCTTCATTTGTTTCGATAAATGGTTTCTAATTATGTGTTCTTATGAAATTTCATCCTCTGGATTGGAGTGATTACCTTATCTTAAGGATTGACTCCAAGTAATCTCCTGGGAATGGCTTTTCACAAATGACATGATCTCACCAAAATAGGATTGAAACCCGTACTTTGGTGACAAGTGTTAATCTTTGATTGTTTCCTTGTTATTATGAAGCTCAATCATCAAGATAGGCATGAATTCCATACCTTGATGATAATTTTATTCTTGTAGATTGTATTTCTTAAATGATACGATCTCATCAAAGTAGGAGTGAATTCTAGATTTTGATGAAGAAGTTCATCTTGTTATATTTTGTTTTTGTAAAACTTCACCGTTAAGATAGGAGTGATTTCCCTTACCTTAATGGTGAGTTACCTCACCTTATTTCTGTGAATCTTTAACAACGAGTTGGGATCGAACTTTTTGATTGGTAAGTTAATGGTCATATCTTGGGAATACACCATCAAGTTAGGAGTGAAAACCATACCTTGATGACTACTCTCATTTCTTGATCTTCAACTTATCATGGCTGTAATCAAGTGACGAGAAGCATATAGTAACTTGAAGGGTGAATCAATGTTGGTGATTCGACCTATCAAGCCAAAGCATGATCTCTGAACTTGAAAAGAGACCCGATCGTTTTAGGTTGATTTTGATTCCAAACTTGGAGCATTTAAATTCTTAAATCGATTTCTTTTCCTTTATTCTCATGTTTTGACTCGATCTAGCTACAGCGAACCATTAATTCCTTACTTATCAACTTTCATTTTGAGTTGTCATCAAAACCTGATTTGCACGATGGTAGCCTTCCTAAACAATCCTTCTGCTAAAGTCATTATCAATCTAAGTTCATGTCTTTCTAGTCATACAAACGTTTCGGCTATGTTCATGGGTTTGATGAACCACGTGTGCAAGTCGTACTTGGAAAGCTAATTGTGGTTGCTTTTATCAGCAATATCCTGAATTATTCAAATTTTAATCCAATCGTGAATTCTATCTTCGTTGATCAATGAAATTCCTATTATTGTGTCATTCCTTGGACCATATTTGAACTCCTCATAACAACCTCTAGTAATCTTTCTGAATGTCTTTCCCTCAAAACCACATTTATTCTGAAAACCCATTACAACGATTTTCCTCATACTAAAGGTAATCTTTAATCTTAACAAACACGATACTCGTATCAACGTTACACTAATAACACTTTGAACCCTCAATGACATGAGTAAACAAGAATCGAACACCTAGAAACCCATTAAGGTTATTTGCTTGAGAAGTTCTTATGAATTCCATCCAAAAACATCCGGAACTTATTTCTCATGTTCGTTAAGCCGAGTCCCGTATCGATCTAATGTATGGTGTTTCACACATGACAAAAAAAATTTTTAACCGTATTGAACCGTTTTAAATACAAACGTTTATCAATTAAAAAATCTTAAAGGAATGACTTGCACACTTTGTCAAGGACATATAAGATTATGAATAGTGAAACTTAACAAACTTAAGAATCATAGTCAAACTCATTGAATTTAGACATTCCCAAGAGTGCACTCGTGAACACGAAATGACATTTAAGTCTCCTCATAACCTTAAAATTTATTTCTCATGATTAAATTTCGGGACGAAATTTCTTAAAGTATGGGAGACTGTAA
Source organism: Flaveria linearis (assembly GCA_024085815.1). Lineage (NCBI taxonomy): Eukaryota > Viridiplantae > Streptophyta > Magnoliopsida > Asterales > Asteraceae > Flaveria > Flaveria linearis. The sequence goes on along the minus strand of CM044005.1, from coordinate 86,465,667 downwards.
CATCCGTCATTTTACGATAGTTAAAAAAATAACAATAACAATAATAATAAAAATAATAATGATAATATAAGTTTTAATGTGTTAAAGCTTATAATTAATAAATCTTTTACATAAAATGATAACAATAATAATTTGAGGGACCAAAGTGTAAAGTAAATAAAACTAAAACAAAACTATTGAAATTCAGTTGACAATGATACAAAGCACAGGGACCATTGTTGTAAAATTTGCAAAACACACATCACCCCACCTCCATCTTTCCCGTTCCTTTTCCTCCCACCATCGACGCAACATGGCCACTAAATCAGGCACTAAACATTCTAATACTTAAAGAAATCTCGCACTAACGAATGTTTGGTCATTTATAATCAACCATGGTGCTTAATTTCGTTCGAAAAACAACAAACCACCACCATTCGAACCACTCGAACCCGTCGGCCTGCAACTTGTTTGAAATCCAATCCTCGAGTGGTTTTAACTTAAATTGGCAAAGGGTTTTGTCTCCAGATCACCATACGACGCTTCATACAAGATTAATTTGATTTTCATTGTCGATTTCTTCCCGAACCCATCCCCTCTCTGCCTCGACCTGTTCTCGGGTGTTCAAGCTTCAAATCAATAACAATTTGGGTAATTGAAACTACCTTTATACTCGATTTCATATGGGGAACAAAAGCTCCATGTTTCTAATCGCTAACCAATTCGAATTGATGCTCAATTGAATCGGGTTTCGATCTAGGGTTAATAGGGTATTTGGGGAAACGGGTTAAGACGACTTATAATCAGTTGGAACTAACATCCATCGCGGCCACGGCCCTTTGGTTCACCGGTTTCCATGCCTTATATCATCCGAGAGGTCCCGGGTTCGACCCCGGGCCACCTCACACATTTTTTAAAGCCTTTTAAGCCTTTAAAAATTATGAAAAAAATTCTAAAAATTATAAAAATGTTTTTACAAACATTAAATATTTTTAAAACCACATAATTATTTTCTGAAATTTATCTTAACATTCTTTATTTAATTATTTATTTATTTTAATTATTATCTTTTAAGACAACTATATAATTGGTTCATATTTTTCTATAGAATTGATTTTAAATATTGTTTAACTTATTAAATCATATTTTGTTCAAATAACAAGTATAAATTATGGTTAAAACGTGTTTATTTTAGCTATTAAACTTTATTATTGTAAACGTTATTTTATCATTATATAAAATACAAGAATTATTATTTCTAAGAAAACTTAATTGATATACACTTGTTAAAAATAATTCACGAAACCCCAAATTTCAATTGAAACCCTAATTCAGGTTTATTCGTTAATCATACCTTTAAACTTAACCTTGGAATATATATACGTTAGGTGTCTTGTAAAAAGGAATCGTTGGAGCATCGTTTAAATTCTTATCATCACCTTATTTATATCATGTGAGTATTTCTATACCCCTTTTTCATATTTTCACACTTTGGGGTGAAACATGTTACTTATTAATCATTACACTTGTAAACGTTTGATTCTTGTAAACTTATGGCAATTTACTTGTGTTGTGTGATTAGTTGAATCTTGTAGCTACCATGTAATGTCGAATATATGTACAATCATTAACTATTGCTAGCCTGGCGACGTCATAGATCTATGGGCCTGACAAGCCTGCTTGGTTGATCCAAGTACACTTAGCTAATCGTATATACTTATAACTTGGTTGATCCAAGTACACTTGTAAACGTTTGAGAACTTGTAAAACTTTGTCAAGGATTGATTGTGCATTCTGTCTTACATCCCTAGTTACCTTGTTCTCTAATTTACAACATGAATTGCCATCTTTTATATACTTATGTATTCAAAACTATAGAATGCTCACCAACAATATGTTGACCTTTTATTTTTAACATGTTTCAGGCAATAGCGTTATGTGGCTGTGAACAATCGTAACTCTCACGCCTCGACGATTCCGCCGTCTAGGTTGGGGTGTGACAGCGAGGCTCAACACTCTCTGCAGGTTTCGATCTCAGGCAAGATGGATCGGCCGAAGCCACAACAACTACCATTAACATCGAATCAGAAGAAGAAAGGTAGAACTGGAGGATCCCCATGCGTCGGTGAAGCCGGTGGCGACAACCTCCACCGCCACTGACGACCAAACACGCCGTCGGCGGCTGCCGTCGCAGACCCACCACCGCCTCCCGGCCGCCTCCTCAAATGCATAAAATCTCTCAACAAACATATAAAGCATAAATAGATGTTGGATGAGAGGTTGTACTTCACGTATCTCCACTTGCACAACACTGTTCCTACTGTTCATTTGAACTTCTTTTTAAATATATAGGATAATTACACAAAAAGAAAGCGTTTTTAATCTTCAAAAAGGCTATAATTTTGATACATAAAAACAAAGTTTTTTTCACATTATTTCAGCTAATTATGTAATATTCGTCAGCTTATGTGCAATATTCGTTAACTTATTGTATAATATGCGTCAGCTCATTGTTTAATATCAAGTCATTGTATAATATTCATCAAATCATTATGTCTAATGTTTACCATTTTGTTATGTATGTGACTTTAAAATTGATGATTTTCAAATAACATAATGCTAAATATGTAATTTTTTTAATGTTTTTCAGTTCATTGTTTAATCCTTATTATGTTATTATGTAATATTTATCAAGCAGATCATTATATCTATTGTTAATCATCGAGTCTAGTGCTAGTAATCTTGGTACCCATTGTGTCTAATGTTAACAATTTTCTTCTTTTAAAATGGTGATTTTCAAATAACAAATGCTAAAAATGTATTTTACGCTTTTTCTATTTTATTGTGTAATCTCGATCGAGTCATTTGTAGTCATCGTTAAGCAACTCATTGTGTCAATTGCTAATTGTCGAGTCCAGTGTTGTTCATTGTGTTACCCATTATATTTAATATTGACTATTGTGTTATGCATTGTGTTTTTTGAAATGATGGTTTTCAAATAATACAATGTTGAAATGTAATTTTTTTACGTTTTTTCCACTTCAATGTGCAATCCTGATCAGTTCATATTGTAATAATTATCAAGTATCTCATTGTATTTATTGTTAATTATCGAGTCTAGTGCTCGTCATTGTGTTACCTATTGTGTCAAATGTTAACCATTGTTTTATGCATTCTTTTTTTAATAATATTGATTTTTGAATAACACAACAATGAGAAAATGTAGTTTTTTGTGTTTCAAGTTCATAATGTATTTCTTATCAGATAATTGTGCAATCCTCATAAATTTATAAGATTACACAATTACCTGACGAAATTACACAGTTAGTTAAAAAACGTGAATTTTTTTATATCAACGCTATACGCGTTTTAAAGATTAAAACATGATCGTTTTTATGCTATAATTTTAAAAAAAAATAATATCGTATGTAATAGTTATGAATGCTTAAAAAAAGATAGAACTAGAGAATGAGGAACATTACCAATTTTGCCCACAACCTAATTTTGATTAAATGACACGTGTCAACATCTTAATATTTCTATACTTTTTTATAATTTTAAAAGACTTTGTATTTGAATTTTTCTTTATGTATTAAGTTTATGCTTGTGCATATTTTCACCTTTTGAATGTCTAGATTCTTTATTCATGTCCTATACTATGGTTGTATATAGAGATACTAATTGTAACATCCCGAGTTCGAGGGTCAAACGCAATAGTTAAAATACAAGAAATATGAACTTTACATTTTATATATTATTAAAGGAGTAAGAAACAAGTGAAATGACTATTTTAAATTTAAAGTTTTAGATGAATTTTAGTGTCGTAAGAGACCGTTTAAATTTATATAAATATAATAATATATTATATTTAAACGTCCTCTGTTTTTAACGAAACTTAGGTCGACTTGTAGAGAAAAATAAGCTCGTCTCAAGGCATATTTGAAATGTCATAAGACGCTATATTTCAGAAGTTATACGAGAAAAACGAGTTAAGCAGCTGAATTAATTATAATAATATAATAATATTTTTATTTAAGAAATTATATGCACATACGTAGAAAGAATGAAGCTAGGAAGCAAGTAGGTGAATTCAATCCCACATCGCCCTAGTGATTCTAAAGTTCCTATTATGAGCTTTTATAAATAGAAAACCTTAGGGTTTGCGTTTAGGATTAAGTTTTTCTGGGAACGTTTTAATAAAAAGAGAATCCCAAGTACTCGACACTCCACTGGGTATTGTTGTTAGTCGTTTTTGGAGCTCGAGTAGAAACGCGAGTAGGAAGACTTTACATCAAATTATCGTAGATAGTTTTAAGGTATGTTCTCCTTTATGTTTATGTCAAGTTAATTTTTATTTATTTTAGATTATTATTATTAGGAGTAGTTTTAGTATTATTAGTATTATTATTTTTAGGCGTTAGGGTTATTGTTAGGGGTCGGTATTGGGTAGCCTAGCCTTAGTTAGGCATGGACTGATCACCCATGCTCAAACAAAGTAGCGTAAACCAATATCCAACCATTACAATAACTAGTTAGTTGTAACATTACCTAACCTAAGATTACTTAAATTGTATCAGGACGTAGAGATATTACCTGATTGTACTAGGAAATGCTATCAACTGTTGGAAAACTGCTAAACGGGTGAGTTCCTCTGAACTGTTTTCTAAAAAGGAATGTGATGTTCTGATAACCGGTAATGATTGTAGAATTGACTATCAATAGCATCTGTGATATGTGGCAATGCTTGATAGGATGCTTAAGGGCTGCTTGTATGATTCTACTTTAGCCAGTGGAGTTTGTATACATAGCCTGGTTATGTGAATTTATACTGTGCTTACTCTGTTCCTATCTGTTTGCCATGGTTGTATCTGCTTGATACAATAGTCAATATTAATATGTTTTGGACCTTGAAGAATGCTATGTTCATGAACACACAAGCTTTATGCTGAGTCCCAAATGTTTTCTATTTTATGGACACACATCCTAGGTGTCAAGAGATTGAAGAAATTAGAGATTACGGGCTAGTTTATCAGGAAATAGAGGTCTAGAGTGCTACTGAAGATTTGGATCTCTAATATAGTTAAACTGATGTAATGGTATTATCTAGCATGACAAATATAATGTATATTTTAATGTATAATCAAAGCTAGACTTCCGCTGTGAACTCCATTATTACTATGTGTTCTGTATTTCCGATACGTAACGCTCCTGGGATAGCCCGGAAGGCGGGCGTTACAAATTGGTATCAGAGCCATAGTTTAAGCGAATTAGGCATTATCAGTTAGTGTCTAAACTTAAACAACGATTAGGAAGACTACGTAGATTGCCAAACGAGTCAAGTAACGTGATGATAGATGAGAAGAGTAAGATATATGTTAAGCATACAGTGGAAGATAATTAGAATACGTAAATAATGTAAAAGATTAATGGCGTTGATTAGGAATTGTAGAAGATGTACACCGCTACTAATAGTCTTATGTTAATTAGTCTAATTAACAGAAGTGACTAGGCAAGATAAGTCACAATTAGTAATAGTCAAATAAATTATAAAAATATAATGTTCAGGAAAATATTCGAACATGAATGCTCAATAAGGATGACATTCATATTCAGACACTCATATTGATACATAATGATGAAAAGCTAGAATATTCATGTGAGGTATATTGATGATTACGCTTGGATCCATATAATGGTGAATTTATAATGAAAAGAGTATCCTAGTAAGATTCTAACATATTGATTAGTGACTATGTCTTAGTGGTGAAGTGACAGTTTCATAAAGATTAGTGGTGTGATGGAATATGAACATATGAGATAGATGTACATTATCATATATTCAAATGTTGTATTAGTATTTATCAAGAGTGTCAATCGATAAGATAAGATAAAATATCAAGCGATGAATAGTATGTTGAGAAAGGATAATACCTTAAAACATTGAAACTAGTACCAAGTAACCGAAAGCAAGATAGATTGTCAAAGGTGATCGTGGATGTAGAATGGATATAAAGAACTATGAAAAGTACAATTAGATAACAAGAGAAATACAAAACTTTATTTTTAAGATGTCAAGATTATCGCTGCCACTCAAAAAAAAATTCCCACATGATTTTAAAAATTTTGGAATTTGAAGATTATTATTAGAGATTTATTTAAGATTTTCTAAACACTATTGAAAATGAAAGGAATTGTTAAGTAACTACAACTAGGATTTACGATACCATGCAGAAAAGAGCAAAGTTAATCGCTGGTGCACTTTATAAACAAGAATGGGCCCAATCACTAAAATTTGAATATCTACAAATAATATTGAGATAAACCTTTTAGACTAAATTGAAATGCACAAGAAAAATCCTTGAAAAAAAATCACATTAAGACGCAATGAAGGATGGGTAGACGAAAACTATTAAGAGATAGAAGTGATAGTATCTTAAGACTCCATAATCATATATAAGTTTCGAGTCTTGGCAGATTACAAGATATAATACTAATGGAAGCCTATGAATCAAAATATATAGAGCACACATATAAGAATAAAATGCATTAAGATTTAATGCTTACTAGTATTCAGGATTCAAAGATCAATCACAAGGCATGTAGAGAAATACATTATCTACTTAAGAATTACAGTGGAACATCAGACTTTATCTAACCAAATACAACAATCTTAAATATGGTAATGAAAATGGAAGAATAGAATTCGTTAATTTCACGATCAAGTTATGAGTATGACACCATCTAGCTAGTGGATGATAGGCTTACCAAATTAGTACACTCTCTACTTATTTGTCAAACTATAGATAGAAATGTTAGCCAAACTCTATTAGTCTCACATTAAGATTGCCTATCTTGACTATATCTGATAGAGTTTATCGTTTCACTTCAAAGAGTTTCCAGAAGAAACTAAAAACTTGAGTAAACTAGAGAACCTTATGTTTCACAATAGTAGTAGACTTTCCTTGAGGATTAAAAACCTAAGCAATATAATATATGAATATATTAGAGTTCATATAAAAAGAGTTTGATATGATTTGATCACTTTACAATAAATGAAATTCTAAGAAATAAGGATACGGTGGTTAACAAAAGAAGCTATTAATCATACAATATAGTAATCTTAGCTCAAGAGATAATTTCACTAGTATTGGTCGAGTTGTAAGGTCAGAAAAGAATCCGAGAAAATGAAAGTCAATTATCCTCAACTCTTCGGGTAACTTTCGAATTTCGAGGACGAAATTCTTTTAAGGGGGGATAATGTAACATCCCGAGTTCGAGGGTCAAACGCAATAGTTAAAATAAAAGAAATATGAACTTTACATTTTATATATTATTAAAGGAGTAAGAAACAAGTGAAATGACTATTTTAAATTTAAAGTTTTAGATGAATTTTAGTGTCGTAAGAGACCGTTTAAATTTATATAAATATAATAATATATTATATTTAAACGTCCTCTATTTTTAACGAAACTTAGGTCGACTTGTAGAGAAAAATAAGCTCGTCTCAATGGCATATTTGAAATGTCATAAGACGCTATATTTGAGAAGTTATACGAGAAAAACGAGTTAAGCAGCTGAATTAATTATAATAATATAATAATAATATTATTTAAAAAATTATATACACATACGTAGAAAGAATGAAGCTAGGAAGCAAGCTGGTGAATAAGAATTCAATCCCACATCGCCCTAGTGATTCTAAAGTTCCTATTATGAGCTTTTATAAATAGAAAACCTTAGGGTTTGTGTTTAGGATTATGTTTTTCTGGGAACGTTCTAATAAAAAGAGAATCCCAAGTACTCGACACTCCACTGGGTATTGTTATTAGTCGTTTTTGAGCTCGAGTAGAAACGCGAGTAGGAAGACTTTACATCAAATTGTCGTAGATAGTTTTAAGGTATGTTCTCCTTTATGTTTATGTCAAGTTAATTTTTAGAGTAAATCTCGGTTTTGGTCCCTGTGTTTTGCAATCTGACTCCACTTGAGTACCAATGTTTATTTTGTCTCCACTTCAGTACCAAAGATTAAAAAAAGTTGTCTGTTTCAGTCCAATTTTACAACGGCGTTTGAATGTGTCGTTAAATAGGAGACACGCGCGCTGCACATGAGGGTATTTCGGTCATTTCATGTGTAATTGGTCTCTGTGTTCGCATATGATCAAATTGAAACTAGGTCAAATCTCTTAAACTCATCCCCCACGTTTTTCACTTCTCTGATTTCACTCCTCGTCAATTCGTCATGTGGCATTTGCGTGCTGTCACTGAAGTAGAGTATGATACTCTAGAAATATACGGTAAGAGCATTCAATCTTTGCCAACGAATTTTGAATTCTGTTTTGTAATGTCTGATTCATTGTTAATGCAGGTCAAGAACCAAACTTGTTTTCTTTAAAAATCAATCACGGTGGAGAGTTTGTGGGCCTAAACCCTAGAAGATACGTGCATGGCAAGGTAAATTTTATGGACCTAGTTGATCAAGATGTGTTCTCTGCCTATGTGATTGATGCAATTATCAAAGCTTTAGGCTATCCTGAAGATGAGGAAATTTACTATCACTTCAAGATTCCAGGGCAAGATTTAGATTTCGATCTACGAGCTCTTGGGAATGATAAGGATGTACTAAACATGTTGCAATATGTATCTATTCTTAAGTTGATAGAGATTTATACAGAGCATGGTAAAACTAAGCTAAACACATACTTTCAATCACCTGACGGTGGTTCTAAAGTAGTGATTGAGGAGATTGTTGATGTTGGGCCTTATAATTGTAAACGACAATTGGCACTTGAGTGGCATAATGATAACCCATGGTCTAGTGATAAAGATGTTAGTGAGACTGTTGGTGAAGGTCAAGTAGAGAATGTTAGTGAGGCTGTTGGTGAAGGTCAAGTAGAGAATGTTAGTGAGGCTGTTGGTGAAGGTCAAGTGGAGAATGTTAGTGAGGCTGTTGGTGAAGGTCATGTGAATGTTAGTGATCATGTAGGAGAGAATGTTAGTGAGGCTGTTGGTGAAGGTCAAGTAAATAATGTTAGTGAGACTGTTGGTGAAGGTGATGTGAATGTTAGTGATCATGTAGGAGAGAATGTTAGTGAGGCTGTTGGTGAAGGTCATGTGAATGTCATGGATGATAATACATTTATAGCCCAGTTTATGAATGAGTATGACTTTGAAAGTGATAATAATGACTTTGAGAGGGATAACAATGACTGGGAAAGGGATAACATGGCTGAGGGTGAAGATAATGATGAAGATGAAAGGGATAACATGGCTGAGGGTGAAGTTAACATGGCTGAAATGGATAGTAGTGCAGATGGGGATTCTGATTTTATTGTTGATGAAGATAACATGGTAGAGGATGTGGAGGTGGACATGAATGAATTTAGAGCAGCTATTGATATGGATGTAGAAAATGAGATGGAAATAGATAATGATGTTGATGAGGAGACTACACAAATAGATCTGGATGACTTTGATAGTTTAAGTGAAGATGAGGATACTCCATTAAACAAAAGATTAAAACAGTTGAGAAAGGAAAAAAAATCTGGAAAGCAGTTGCATCAGCCCCTTTTTATGTTGGTCAAACTATAAGTGACAAAGAACAAATCAAGTTGGCAGTTTAGAAAAATGCTATTGAGACTAGAAGGCAACTTCGTATTGTGAAAAATGACAACCGTAGATTTAGGGTTGTTTGTGAAGGGCATAATCCAAGTTTTGTTTGCAACCAAGGGCAAAATAGAGATGTTCTAAAAGATGGTGGGTCCCAGCAGTGTGAGGAATCTTCAAAAGCTGGTGGTTCAAGTGCATTAAATAAAAAAGCAAGGAAAAAGAATCCAAAGCCCACTTGCCCTTGGACTTTGCATATATCTAGAACCAATAAACAAGATCTGTGGTGTGTGAAGACTTTCATTGAGCAACATGAGTGTTTACAGACAAGAGAGATACGGATGTATACTGTTAGCTCTGTTGCAAGAGAAGTGGAGCAAGTAATTGATTCTAACCCTACTATACCTTTAAAGGCCCTACAAGATCTGCTACAAAAGAAAAACCAGGTAAAGATTTCAATTTAGAAAATCTTTAAGGCAAAAATGATGGCCCTTCATAAGGTACATGGTGATTACAAGGCACAATATGAATTGTTGAGGGATTATTGTGATGAATTGTTGAGATCAAATCCTGGGACAACTATAAAAATTGATGTTGAAAGGGAGTGCAATCCAGCAAGTGAAAGTAGACAATTTAGAAGAATCTACATATGTCTTGGTGCTATGAAATCTGGTTTTAAGGCATGTGGAAGGGATCTACTGGTTTAGATGGATGCTTTATGAAGGGTCCATATCCAGGTCAAATCTTGACTGCTGTTGGGGTTGATTCCAATAATGGCATCTACCCTGTTGCATATGCAATAGTAGAGTCTGAAACCACCAACTCATGGACTTGGTTCTTGGAACTACTTGCTAATGATCTAGATCTATCTGTTAATTCAAATTTCACTTTCATCACTGATAGGCAAAAGGTACTTATCCTTTTAAGTTCACTGTACTTATCAATCATTACTTTCATTAATGTTTTAAATAAAAACTGTTGTAGGGATTAATACCTGCATTGAAGAAAGTTCTCCCAGCTGCTGAGCACAGGTATTGCTTGAGACACATAAATGAGAATATGAAATCTAAATGGAGAGGGCATATGTACGAGGACCTATTGTGGAAGTGTGCAAGTGCAATAACAGTCCCTTAATTTGAAAAGGCAATGGCAGCAGTAAGAAAACAAGATGGTTCTTTGCATGATTGGTTAAAAGAAATCCCCCCACAACACTGGAGCAGAGCTTATTTTAGTGGTAATATATGTTCTTATTTGGTTAAAACTAAATAATTAGTGCTATTTTATAATAACTACCTTGTTCTTTCTGGTGTAATAACTACAGGAAGAGCAGTGTGTGATATACTGCTTAATAATGTTTGTGAGGTCTTTAACAGAAAATTGGTAGGAGGTAGAGATAGGCCTATAATTAGTTGCTTAGAATACATAAGGGAGTACATGATGAAAAGGATTGTTGGAGTCCACAAGTTGATTGCCAAGTGTGAAGGACCTTTAACACCATATGCAACTAAGACCTTTAATTCAATAAAATCTGAGGCTGCAGAGTACAATGTCATCATGGCTGGAGTAAAAAAATATCAGGTTAGTGGGCCTTGGTTAGATCAAGTGATGGTTGACTTGGGGAAGAAAACTTGTTCATGTAGGAAATGGGAGCTCACTGGTATGCCTTGTAAGCATGCAGTGGCAGCCATATGGGATCTTTCAAAGGGGGGTGAGGAGGCTACAATTCCAGAGTCATGGGTTTCTAGAGTTTATTGGCTTCAAACTTGGAAAGATGTTTACCAATACACCATTGACCCAATCAATGGGAGAGACTTGTGGACACCATCAGCATGCCCAACAATTCTAACAGCCCCAAAACATCATACTCAGGTGGGTAGGCCAAGAAAAAAAGGAAGAAAAGTGCAGAGGAATTGAGTGAAATCAATGATAGGGGCAAGATTGTTAAGAAGGGATATTCTACTACATGTTCAAAGTGTAACAAGAAGGGCCATAACAAAAGATCCTGCACTGGTCAAGGGGGGTCACAACAAGTGTCACAGGAAGCTCCACAAGCAACACAAGATGTTTAGTTGTTGTTTTATCAGTTTTTGTTGAACAATGATGTATTTTGTACTGTCTTATGTTTGTTAAACAATGATGTATTTTGTTAACATTATGGTTATGGCATGTTCTATTTGACTTCATCTGTAGTGTACCATTTGTTACATTTGAAAGCATATAACAGCTTGTAATACATAAACCAAAACCCACTGCCATTGCAAGCAAAATCCACTGCCATTACAGGGTTCTTTTACATATTTTGAACACCAAATGCAATTACCAAAATCCACTGCCATTGCAAGCAAAATCCACTGCCATTACAGGGTTCTTTTACATATTTTGAACACCAAATGCAATTACCAAAACCCACTGCCATTGCAAGCAAAATCCACTTCCATTACAGGGTTCTTTTACATATTTTGAACACCAAATGCAATTACCAAAACCCACTGCCATTGCAAGCAAAATCCACTGCCATTACAGGGTTCTTTTACATATTTTGAACACCAAATGCAATTACCAAAACCCACTACCATTGCAAGCAAAATCCACTGCCATTACAGGGTTCTTTTACATAATTTGAACACCAAATACATAAACCAAAACCCACTACCATTGCAAGCAAAATCCACTGCCATTACAGGGTTCTATTACATCATTTGAACACCAAATACATAAACCAAAACCCACTACCATTGCAAGTTCTATTACATCATTTAAACACCAAATACATAACAAAGAACAACCAACTTAAACCTAATACAAATTTGAGTTTCTTCACTTGAAATGCTAAGCTCTTACAATCAGCTTGTAATTTGTTATTGGATTTCAACAATCCGTATATAATTCGAGTGGCCTTTGCACACAGAGGAGGGTCAACCCAACTCACAAACCCACAACTCGTAACCTGCACAGACAGGAGGGTCAACACAACTCACAAACATACAATAATCTTGAAACCTAACAATTTAGGTCTTACCGTGTTAGCACAACAATGAAAGCGACGTCCCAGGTTTGCTGAGGTCCAAGACGTGATGATTCTTGTTGGAGATCCATAAGAACATATCACCATTTCATCAACTGCAACAAACACACAGAGAGAAAGAGAGAGAGAGATAGAGACGGAGATATGAGTGTATATATATGAGTGCAACAAACACAACAAAAGAGACCGTTTACACATGAAATGACCGAAATACCCTCATGTGCAGCGCGCGTGCCTCCTATTTAACGGCACATTCAAATGCCATTGTAAAATTGGACTGAAACAGACAACTTTTTCAATCTTTGGTACTGAAGTGGACACAAAATAAACGTTGGTACTCAAGTGGAGTCAAATTGCAAAACACAGGGACCAAAACCGAGATTTACTCTAATTTTTATTTATTTTAGATTATTATTATTAGGAGTAGTTTTAGTATTATTAGCATTATTATTTTTAGGCGTTAGGGTTATTGTTAGGGGTGGGTATTGGGTAGCCTAGCCTTAGTTAGGCATGGACTGATCACCCATGCTCAAACAAGGTAGCGTAAACCAATATCCAACCATTACAATAACTAGTTAGTTGTAACATTACCTAACCTAGGATTACTTAAATAGTATCAGGACCTAGAGATATTACCAGATTGTACTAGGAAATGCTATCAACTGTTGGGAAACTGCTAAACAGGTGAGTTCCTCTGAACTGTTTTCTAAAACGAAATGTGATGTTCTGATAACTGGTAATAATTGTAGAATTAACTATCAATAGCATCTGTGATATGTGACAATGCTTGATAGGATGCTTGAGGGCTGCTTGTATGACTCTGCTTTAACCAGTGGAGTTTGTATACATAGCCTGGTTATGTGAATTTATATTGTGCTTACTTTGTTCCTATCTGTTTGCCATGGCTGTATCTGCTTGATGCAATAGTCAATATTAATATGTTTTGAACCTTGAAGAATGCTATGTTCATGAACACACAAGCTTTATGCTGAGTCCCAAATGTTTTCTATTTTATGGACACATATCCTAGGTGTCAAGAGATTGAAGAAATTAGAGATTACGGGCTAGTTATGAGGAAATAGAGGTCTAGAGCGCTACTGAAGATTCAGATCTCTAATATAGTTAAACTGATGTAATGGTATTATCTAGCATGACAAATATAATGTATATTTTAATGTATAAGCAAAGCTAGACTTCCGCTGTGAATTCCATTATTACTATGTGTTCTGTATTTCCGATACGTAACGCTCCTGGGATAGCCCGGGAGGCGGGTGTTACACTAATGCCAATTTTAATTTTGGAATCATTCCAAGTAGGAACTTGGATGGATGTATAAGGTGGAATCGGGTTGTGTAGGTTAAATGTAGAACCTTACCCATGGGTAACAGGGTATGTTAAGATTATTTTTTATAAATAAATATAATAAAGAGGCATTTAGGTATTTTCTCTTACTAAACTTATTAATTATAGAGTAAATTTCGTTTTCGCCCTTAGGTTAGATTTGCTTAACCTTTTCAGTCCAAAAAAAATTCTTTGAACATATCAAGGCCCAACATTTGCATTTTTAACGATTTTGGTCCCTAACACTAACTATGTTAATTTTTTAGATTAAGTGTAAAGTTATTTTGGTCATTTTACACATAAATGATTATTTATGTAAATTAGTATAACCATTCCTCTTCTTCAAAATTCATAAACCACCACAACCATTACCAACCACCACCCATCCATGTCAGCGATGGTGGTCGGTACCTTTGGAAGATGATAAAGATAACAAAGAAGCATCAACAAATAGGAAAGATAATAACATAACACTACATAAAACCCTAATTTCTTTGATTCAGTCACAATACTTCTTCAACTTGTGTATCAATTTCAAGACAACCCAAGAAATTTGAAGAACCCCCAATATAGTTCGACGTAAAAACCAAAGATCTGTAATGGGTCTTCATCGATTTCATATGATTCAACAGAAACCCTAAAAGCATCTAAGGCGTTGGATTCTTCCTCGGCCTACCTCTCTTCCCCGAAACCGTAGCTCCGGCAGTCGGAGTTACCATTGGCTTGGGCGTTGGTGTCTTCTGTACGGTGAGTTTGGGCGGTGCCACCGGTGGCGTTGGGCACGCTGCTGTTGTTGGGTAATGAATTGGGCACCGGCCAGGCCTTCGCATTCGTCGAAACAATCGACGACATCCAATTGGGGATCGTGAGAGATTTCACCGTGTCGGAGTTCGCCATCGCAAATCCCATCGAAAAATAGCTCCAACAGCAATAGTAAGCTTCTTTCCCTGAGATCGTCAGCGACGACGGAGGTATCGCCACCGCCTGAAACACACGCTTACTAGTCACACAGCGCAAACAGCACCCCTCGTACAACTTAGGGTATTCATATAAGTTATAACAGTCCGGACAACCACCATCCCCAATGTCTTTTTTCCTCATCTTCGAACAACCACCGCCTCCATCGCTTGTGCCACCGCCTACACCACCGCCACCACCTACGCTATCACCACCACGTGCTTGGGAAATCACCACACTTGCAGGCTTGCAACAGCTGTGATAGGGTGGGGTGTGTGGGTTGGGAGATATGCAGATGGGTTAGATTATATTTAGGTTTTGGTTTTTTTAATTTTTTATTGTTTTAAAAAATTATAACAATTATCTTAATCTAATATAATTTACATAACTAGTCATCCAAATGTAAAATGTCCAAAGTACCCTTACATTTAACTGTAACTAACAAAGTTAGTGGCAGGGACCAAAACCGTTACAAAAATAAAACCACGGGACATGATATGATCAAAGATTCCTTTTTGTACTGAAATTGTTAAAATGGTTAAACCACATGGACCAAAACCGAAATTTACTCTTAATTATATATTTACCAAAACTAAAAGTATAATTACATATTTTCCCTTCTTAAAACATATGCATTACATATCTATCCATAATTAAAATTAGTTATTAAATCATTATTGTATCCATCTTTTTACTAAGTTATTTTTATACATTTCTCTTTCTTAGAACATCAATCACCTATTTTTCAAGTTCGAATCTTTTATGTAAAGGAAAACAATAAAATTACAACCCCAAATACAAAAATTAAAACTTTATATCAACAATAATCACTGATGATCAAAGTTATAATCAAAGTTATATCAGCAGATACAAAACACAATTATCAAAATTTTAAACAATTATAATAAAAAAATCAATAAGTAAAAATCTTTTAGTAAAAACAAGATAAAATAATAATTTGATAGGTTAATATTAATGAAATGGATAATATGTAATATGTATGTATTAAGAAGAGGAAATATGTAATTGATTTTATGTCTTGGGTAAATATGTAATTTATAGTCTTAATAAAGGGAAATGTGTAAAAATCCCAATAATAAATTACCCAGACATGTAAATATTAGGAGGTTATGGGTTCAAGTCTCACTTTAAGCAAAAATGCTCAGAGTTAGGCCAGTAAATTTTTTCAACAATGGATTTTCTCCTGAGAGGATTAGGGGTGCGGTCCCAGCTGGGAAACGAATAGATCTTGTCCATTTGTCGTCAAAAATAAATAAATAACTATAATAGATATTAAAGAATATAAAATTTATTTTATTTATTTTAATGGTTTCATACGAAAAAAAACACATTACAATTCTTATTAAAGACTTTGGTCGGTGGCTACAGTGCCACCGGCCAAGGTCAACGGTCAACTAATCTTCATCTTCCTCACCATCACATCATCACATTTCTCCACCACCACCTCCCTCCGGGCACTCTCCGGCGACCACGAGGTCACCGGGCACCAGCCAACCGACAACCGCCATCACCACTACCGTCACAACCAACGCTGATCACCGGGCCTCTGTGGTCGAGTCGCAAGGTCACCGGGCACCAGCCAACCGACAACCGCCATCACCACTGCCGTCACAACCATCACCGAACACCAACCACGTCCCTCGGTAACCAGCACACCACCACCGGCGCAAAGCAACCACCGCGACCACCGTCGACCGTCACGGCCACAATCCCACCAGGAACGACCGTCCCGGCTCCCAACCATGAACCATCGGCGCCACCTCCTCCGAAATCGACATGCATCCGTCACCTCCGCCTTCGATTCATGCCCTCTTGCTGTGTTTTAGGAGAAATTAAAGCCACCATCGTGATCGCAGAGAAGAGGGGAGTCCGTTTTGGTGTGGCACTCGCCACCACTCGCCGGAGGCCGACGCCGGTGGCCGGATAATTGGCCGAATTCGAAGTAAAGGGGGGGGGCATGTGGAAGAACAGAGAAGATAATCGGTCAAGAACTCAAGATGTTAAAGTCAAAATGAAATTGAGTTTTATAAGTTTGAAGTCCGTACACATCTTTTTATTTTTCATTTTGCCCTTTAACCACTAAATTTTTGCATAATTCACCCCTCATATATATGTATTTTTAAATTTCAAACACACCTTCCTGTTATTAATTTATTATTATATGTAGTATTTGTTTTGTTACCTTTGTTGCATAAGTATATATATTTTAGACAAATTACAAAAAGAACGTTCTTTAGGTTTATATCGACTTTTTCGGCGGTGTTTCTCTTCTCGATTTATATGATGATCTCTAGGGAGAGAGAGAGAGAGAGAGAGAGATTTGTATATGGTATACATGTTACCCAATCCATATGGCTATGATAACTTTGGCAAAAATAGGGTTTTGGTGTGGCATTTCCATGGATGGTGAATGTATTTTTATTGCTTACAACCTGAGTTGCCGCCTATACGCTCCGGGGTCAAAGGCTGAGCCTAAACCATCTCAAAATAATGCCAAATGACAAGTGTATTGATCTTCCCGCGGCAACGCGCGGGAGAAATTCCTAGTTCACTTAAAAACACAATTTTACGAAGTAAAAAATTTATTTTTTTAATTTTTATTTTACTTGTCGTTTTCCTTGTCTTAGTCGTCGTCTTAGTTGGAACTATTGCTAACGAACCATTGCATCATAGGCAAGGATTTCTAAACCATAAAATAGTCCTTCATTCACCTTTTCATTGTGTACAATTATTTCAAGTACTATTTCGTATTTGAAGCTTGTTTATCTTCCATTCAAGTGATTCTTTTAAGCAAATGCACATATCTACCGACTCAAAAATGAGTCTTGATTTTTGTATCAATCAAACACTATCGCTAAAAAATGTAGATTGTTAATCTCTCATAAAGGCTTAAACGATTTGTAAATCACTAAATCACGAAACATAGCAGATAAATCAAAGACAGGGTAAACCCTTCCTTTATATGGGTGAAGCAATCAGCTTGGGGCCCCAAGTTTTGAAGCCCCCCAATTCCAATTTGTATGCAGTACATATTAGGTTAGAATCAACACAATGCAAGCTACAAGTTGAGGCATAGAGATGGATACTGCGACAATAGAATGGAGATTAAGACGGAAATCGCATGCGCTTCAATTTGATTGTGCGGTCGGTTGTCGAGAGCAGTTCAATATGGAAGCTAGTCGGTCGTTGACAACTATTATCCAAGTAAACTCTTGTTTTAACCTATCTCAGCACAATCGACAACATTTCCTGTTTTGTTTATCCACAATCGATCATTGTACTCGTTAATTTCAAAGTTATTTACAAGCTATACATTATGGCTAGATTTTATGACTTGTAGGCCTTTTTTCTAACTTAGTTTTGATTCTTAGAAACCCATGAAACTTAAGAAGATGGTGGAGTCAATCTCGAGCTTTGATTGATTTCTCCATCTTCAATTTTGTAATGTTACATGCGGATACGCAACTTGGATTTAGGCGTGAAAGTAATGTTTAGCAATGTTTTCAACAAGGCTTCCAGGACTTGTGTTAAAGCTTAGTGTTGCTACACGAATCCTAATCAAGGGATTAAGACCGGGGAGCAGTGCAAGGATGGGGTTGACACCAAGGATTGAGCCGGAACTTAGCCTCGACAGGATGCGGCTGGGCTTGACTTCGAATGAACTAGGCTTTGGCTGGGCAGTACTTCGAACGAACTGGGCTTATGTTGAGTTGGGCTTCGTCTGAACAGGGTATCTGCGAGACAAAAACAACACCATGAGCCTCGCCACGGGCAGAAGGGAGTTCTCCCCGTGACCAACCTTCGGCGTGAGAATAAGTATCTGAAGAAATGTATAAGTATGAGTATAAGTATAGTGAGTTGGGATGATGTGTTGTGAATGTATCTGAACCTTTGTATTTATAGTGATTTTCGTATGTCAATTTGTTCCAGATGAATCTATTTTGAGACATCTGGAGTTTATGTATTTGGACTGGAATTCCTTAGTCAATGGAGTTGTTTCCCTTTTGGTGCAAAGGGTTTTCTACTTAGTATTAATGTTGTTTGTCTTCAATAGTTGACATGTTTCTTATTGGTTCTGTGAGTCTATCTTGCTGTATCTGTTTCTTACACAGTTTGTCTTTTGTTATTTGTCACTTTTTGGTTACTGAACATGTTCTTACGGCCACCAATGGTTTCTCTTCCGTATCACCGAATTCTTTTGCCTATTGAGGTCAGCCAAATGTTGCGTTGAGAGTTTTTACAAGTGTTAGGATTCCTGCGTTGTACGTGTGCCGCGGCTGTACATGTGGACGGACTTCGGACCGCGGCTGGGCTCGGCCAATGCAGCTGGGCCTCGGCTTACCCCTTGAACCGCGGCTGGGCTCGCCAATGTAAGTTGGGCCGCGGCCGCATGCACGGATGGGCTGCGGACCGCGGCTGCATGTGTGTACGCTTTCGGTCGAGCCCTTTTCTTGCTCCGAATCCCTTCATGTCCGACGTTATGGTGCATATTGCATTGGAGCCGCGACTTGGTCTCACCTTGCATGAGCCGCGGCTGGAGTCCCCCTTGTCCGCATTGTGGCCGCGACCCGGTCTCACCTTGCATGTGAGCCGCGGCTGGATCCCCATGATCCGTATTGTGAGTGCGACTTGGTCTTATCTTGCATGTGAGTCGCGGCTGGGCGCGTTCCGAATCCTTCGCCCGCCGCGGCCGGGTTTTGTGAGAGACTGCGCGTTTCTTTTTTCGTGTGTTGCTATCGATCCGGGTGGTACCCCATCACTTAGCAACATTTGCAACTTGGTATCTTTTAGATGGCAATGCAAATAAAAGGAGATTATGAAGAAGTATGTTTAAGCCAACAGAGTTGGTGAAAGGAACATTACATAGCATTAAGGTAACCCATACATATTTTGCCTTTTTCACTTCATCAAGTAAGAGCTATGTTGTAATTCATTATACCAATATGCATATGTGATACTGATCTGTGTTATGTTGATGTGTAATTGTAATTTATGACATAGTGTAGGCTTTACAAGAACAATATGGAACTAGTTATCCAACAAGGCACTCAATAATTGGTGACATCTAATCTTCAAGTGTGATTTTTGATTCGTGTCTTTACACAATTGTTTATAATCGATATATTTTTGCTAGTCATTTTTTAAGAACATATGTAACATATATTAAAAAGGTGGTTTCGAACTCATCAACGACAAGTCATTCTTGCACAACCAAATTAATAATATGTGTGACACTTGAACAATGAAAAATCCACTGTTGCAATTAGGTTTATATTTTATACTTAAATTTTTAACCGTGCTTGTATTGTTTGGCACGTAATTAAATGCCATAGAATATATCTTCTTTTTTAAGTCAAAAGTTGTTATTAAATAATCTAAAATATGAAACCAATATTCTCTTATATGTGGATATGAATATTCTCAAACGCAATCGTTTATTTCATCATTTTTCACGAATTGGGATCTATTTAATGAGCGATGACACAAAGATATGATTTGAGTAAACCGTGTAGATTCTACCAAACATCAATATTTAAGTTCACACCAGTTTGTAAATTTTCAATACATCCAATTAAATCATTTTTCTTTTTCATTTTTTAATCCAATTAAATCATTTTTCTTTTTAATTTTCCACCTTTTTAACAATAAGTGTAGTACTACTTACGTGGGTGTAACGAGATTGAAATGTCTGTCAAATCATATTTGTTAACTGAGGGGTTGTCGAAGTGCTCAAATGATAGAGCTTATTGAATCATGAACTTCATCATTCGATCCCGAACCCTATTTATTGAATCATAAACTTCATCATTTGATCCCGAACCTTATTTATGTCGTACATAATATTGGTGTTTGTTTCAACCCCCACATTAGCTTTTTTTCGCTAACAATATTATTAGAAATCTGCTTCTTCAAAGTTAAAGTCGAGTCTTCTGCCCACAAAACACACAAAAACTTCAATTAAACTTTTGAAAACCGTCATTCATTTCACACAAATCCGAATCGCACCAAACATCCTGGTTCCTAGACTAGGAAGCACCTAACAACAATAGGCTCGATAGTGGAACCTTGACCAATGGATGATTGCTATGAACCATGACAAGAGTAAAATGATAATTCTTTTTTATGTTATGTGTTCGGTTTTCATTTATAAGTGAGGTAATCAACCAATTTTTTAAACACCTATTTATACTAACTTACAGACAAAATAGGCAACAAAAAAGTTGAAAAAGATCCAGCTATATGCCTATATAGCCATTTTCTAATAGACAAGTTCAATTGTAATCAAATTCACACATGTTTCCTATTTCATTGATTTAGGGGTGACTGTGTTCCTTTTTTCCCAAATTAATTTCACCAAATAATTTCACCTGTTTGCTTCAATTTCTTATTCTTTTCTTTCCCAACCGGTGAGAAATCACCGGTTTCAACCATCCAATTTCACCGATACTCCACCTCATCACCTCCACTCTCCAACTCATCTCCCAATTTTACTAGGTTCCTTCAAATCGAGATGAGTACCGATGCTCTTTATATATGTTTTTCTTTTCACCAATCTTATGGAGGAACACTATGGTCAATGGAACATGATCAATGTTTTTAGCTTCTTCAATTGCACATAACTTTTACAGTCTGATTGTTATGAGTATGCTATTGTTTATGTGCTTATATTGTTTATGTGATGTATTTAAGATAATCTAGTTATTTTGTTTATAGACATGCATATGCATATACAAAACTCTATTGTGATGTATGATTATGTGATATATGCACTATAATTTTAACAGTTATCTTTATCGAGCCAGGGGTCTCTTTAAAATCGGTCTCTCTGTCTCCCAAGATAGAGGAAAGACTGACCACCACCTACCCCGATCCTACTATCAGTGGGACGTACTGGGTATGTTGTTTATTTTGTTTGTTTTGCAGTCTACAACCTAAAACATTCAAGGAATGATACAGTGTAGCTTAATTCCCCTCTAGCAAAAGTTCTAAAATCTTTCACTAGTTATAATCTCTTAAAAGCCACCTTTTAAGTGAAAGATGTGATTTATGATCCCATTTTTTTTAAGTCTACAACCTTCATAATGTACTGATATGGTAAACCAATAAACACCTAATTCCCTTCTAAGAAGGCTTCAAAATCATTACTTCTGCTAGTCTTCTATCATAACACAACCTGTTCACAAGCTGCAATTCATCTGATCTGATTGATTAGCAGGATTGACGGACATGAGTATACCATACCGGTAATGAGTTATATGGTTAACAAAAAATATTTAAGAATCAAGAAAATTTTCTAAATTCTGCATTTTCACAGAGAAGATGAAGTCCAATTTCTACAAGAAAAGCACCAACGCTGCTAAAACTACAAAACGCCTTTATCGATCATTTGAGTACATCAAAACCTAACATGACATAACATAAGACAATGGGCGTGCAAACATAAGTTCAACAACCCATTTTTTAACATGTCAGCGTGCTACAAACCTAAGATAGATACAAACACGGACACAAATTTAAGTAGACTCGCAACCAGAGTCGTCATAGGGTGGTTAACTTGTAACTTTCCAAACAGATGGTTGATTTCATGTGTATCTTCTTTTCCTGGATCCTGTAATAAAACAATATAAAAGATTTTTAACCATAAATTTAAAAATATAAAAAATAAATAACACTTCATCCCTGAGAACTTCCAAGGATGAACAAAGATTGTTAGCTAATTGGTCACAGAAACACAAAGACAGCAGTGATTTTTGTGGGAAAACACCCCCACGACTCTTTTCTTTATTGAATAAAACCACACACTAAACTCTTAGACAAGGACCCTATTTTATACTAATTCTAACCTTAATTACTAATGAAAACTCCACTCAAACACAGCTGGAATGACAGCCCATTCACAGCCAAAACATAAATACTAAATACCTTAAATAAAGTTAATTAAAACTTACTAAATAAAACAAACCTATCTTTAGACTCTTGACGATTCTCCCCCCTAAACTTCCACATATGACCACAATTAGGATTTACTTCTAACAATCACCCCCTTAATCCTAATGTGGTCTTCCTTCTCTAAAGTAGAGTTGGCTCATCATCTTCACAAACCAAGTTGGCCTCCTCGTGCTTTGGTTTTGACTTTGGACATTCATATGCAAAGTGACCAAAGCCTTCACACCTATAGCACTTAACTCGTGATTTGTCTCGTCTTCCACTGTGTTCCTGCAGATTGTTACTAGGCTGTCCTTCACGACCTCTTCCTCGATCTCGGCCTCTCCCACGGCTTTGTTTGCAACACTCACAATTGCCACATCTTCCTTTAACTTGTTCATCATCACGAGTGAGTAGTAACTTGCCTTGAGTGTCTTCAGGTTGGTCTTCTTGTGGTTTCACTCTCTCCTCATACGCCTTTAGCCGACCCACCACTTCTTCAAAAGACATTGATTCAATTTCTGAGTATTGTTCAATTGATGCCACGATAGGTAGGTATTTTCTAGGCATTGAGTTTAAAAATTTCCTCACAAGTACTTCATCTCCAAGTGACGACCCAAGACTTTTATACCTTGATTGCACTCCACTTAGTTTACCCGCAAACTCTTCTATGCTTTCATCCTCATTATCTCCAACTCACTTCTAAGTGTTTGCAGCCTAGCCTTTTGAACCCCCTCGGCTCCCAAGTAACGAACACGAAGTGCATCCCACACATCTTTGGCATCTCAGTGCTTTGCAACTTGAAGCAAAACGTCTTCGGGAATCGACTGAAATATCATCGCCTTTGCCATGTTCTTTCTTTCTTCTATTGCACCACCTGTCGCAGGATCAATGGCTTCTTGCAAATCATGTGCAGCTAGGATGGTCTCCATCATAATAGACCATGCAGTGTTAGTTAGTAGATGTTTGTTTCGGGCATTGTAGAGACACGTTGCTTGAATCACGGGTAGGTACCATCGCCCCTGCTGGATTTGCCATTGTTGAACTACTTGATTAACACTCTTTTCTGCACAAAAAGAAACCTTACAGCTCAAACACAAACAGTTCCTACAGATGTAGCAAAATCCTCCCTCTTTTTTCTCACTCAAACTTCAGCAAAAAAAATCAATTTGTTTCTCACAGATACACAGAAAACAATCTGTTTCACACAGATCAGTTTCTCACTTCTTCACACGGATCACCCGCTTTCCCACACCAATCAATCACGGATCAGTTCTTCTCGAATCTGCTTTCACAGCAAAGTTGGTTCAATCTTTCACGGATTAAACAACTTCTTCTCCACACCGGTGTCACACCTTTGTAACCTGTATCACACAGGTCATCTTCTACTGCAGTTGAATCACACAACCTGTCTTCCACCGATCTGTCACAGATCAATCACTTATCTTCACCCTGTTTTGATTGCTTCTCGCAACCGGCTCTCACAGCCCTTTGATCCTTCAACAGAAATAGAGCAGAAACTTCACAAATCTGGTCTGCACTCTGCTGGTTATTTGCTACCCAAACAGCCCTTTTATTAGAACCTTGCAGCAGCCTTCATATTCAATCAGCAGCTCTTTACCAATATTTGAACCAATCACATGTTCATTCTTGGTTTGATGGTGGTCGGTTTTGTCTTCAACAGCCCTTGATCTTTATTGCTCTGATACCAATTGTTAGCTAATTGGTCACAGAAACACAAAGACAGCAGTGATTTTTGTGGGAAAACACCCCCACGACTCTTTTCTTTATTGAATAAAAACCACACTAAACTCTTAGACAAGGACCCTATTTTATACTAATTCTAACCTTAATTACTAATGAAAACTCCACTCAAACACAGCTGGAATGACAGCCCATTCACAGCCAAAACATAAATACTAAATACCTTAAATAAAGTTAATTAAAACTTACTAAATAAAACAAACCTATCTTTAGACTCTTGACGATTCTCCCCCCTAAACTTCCACATATGACCACAATTAGGATTTACTTCTAACAAAGATTGCACTGTGTTCCAAGTAAGGTTAATTGTGTAAAGCACTTTATTATTCGGCCCAAAAGTATTGTGGTCAAATGACTTTAGGGTTTGTGGCTTTAGGAAGTGAATGAATATCTTATTTGGATACTCATAACTAAAATAAAGTCAAGGAAGATCATGCTTGTAAGGGTGGGAAGGTTGCCCACACCACATACCCATCAATCATATTATTTCATGTCACACAACATCACACCACACTATTTTTGGAGGACTTTCATTCAATATCCCATTCCCGCTGCATCACTCACATCACACCACACCACAACTTTTAGTTTTTTTAATTACTTCAAAAAAATTACAACTTAAAATTAAAAACTACATTAAAATAAAAATAACATAATCTTTTTTAAATATATTAAAACTAAAAATCTACAAGTCAAACTCCCAACCCCGTATCCGGGTAATTTGACGTTTGTGTTCAAGAACGTTCTTCAACATCGGCTCGGGAACATCATCATGCGATTTAAGGAAAATCTCCATGTCCCTGTCTAGCGTTTCGCGAAGCAACATCTCTCGTTGTATGTCGAGTAAGGCCAATTTAGATTTGGTTACTTTATACGAAGTGCATCTCATTCTCTTTTTTGCTTCATTTCTTTCACAAGTATCGCTTTATACTCGTTAATGGCCTCATTTAACGTTGCTTTGCTTGAAAAAGACTCCCCCGCTCTTATTAGTTAGTATTTATAGTGTAAGAAATTTATTTATTTTTTTTAATTTTGATATAGCCGTTTGTTTGTGTGTAAGGGGTGTGTGTTGTAGGGAATTGGGGGAGCCAACAATTCTTTTTTTTTTACCATTGGCAACGACCACAATGGTGTGGCGTCCGGCGCAGTTTTATGCCGTGAATTGGAAAAAGAAGCGGGGTGGGGGACTGGCGGCAATGTTGTCGCGCGGCACTGCCCCCTCCCCCTAATAACAGGACAATAAGTTGATTGTTTGTTTGAATGGGATTTACGGGGTTTGTTTGTTTATTTGCATCCTACAATCAGTTGGTTGTTTGAGACTTTGAGTGTTTGGCAATTTCTAATATTCAAAGACTAAGAGAGAGAGAGAGATCAGAAAAAAACCACCCCAAAAGTGTAGGATACTTACTATTTGGGCGTTTGATGTTTCGGCAGAACCTGCTACCACATCGGCACTTGAATGCCTTCACTGGGTGTTCTTCATCATCAAAATCAATACCATAATCCTGCACAGATATCAGAAAATCCTAGCTTAAATCACATGTAATTATTCCATTCATGTGTGAACATATTCTTCTCAAGGTTTTTAGTGTTCTCAAATGAACTTTATCCTACATTTTATTATAAAAATATGATAAATGTATAGTTTTTGTGATAACCATACTGAAGGTGTAAACTTAAAGTTGGCAAAATAGGTGGGGCTAGTATCATGTCAAAATGAATATTTTTGTGGCACCATAGTACAGATAAAAATCGGTTGGTTTGACCCAACATGACTTCTTGCAAAAAAATTATATCTTGATATAAATAATTTGAGACATCCTTGGTCACAACTTATCGAGGATGTCAATGAAAGTAGCCTTTCTATCTTCCAGAATAAAGGTAAGATTTGCACTCATCCCACCCTCCCCGGACCCTAAAAGTAGCCTTGCTACGACTACGAAATGAGTGGGATTTTGCTACGTATCTTTGTTTATTTCCTTGTCACAACTCACAAAAATCATAAGATTTCAAAAATATCAAACTTTCAAATTAAAATGATTCACTTATGCATCATAAATAAGTAAATGATATAAAATCAAATCATCAACTTTCATTTTAACTCACCCATGTTAACTCTTCAAGTGCTTTCACCTTTCTTGTCGTAAAGAAGGCAAGCTGCACATAGGGACAAAATATGCTACAAAAAAACATTCACAAATAAATTATATTCATCAAGAAGTGTAGAGAGTTGCATACATGATAGTAGTGATGATCAGGATTCTCTATTTCCACTGGAATCTCAACCAAAGTCGAGTCAAAACACCTACAGAAAGAAGATAATATATAAAATAAAATAATGGATACTAATTAGAAATATAAACAAGACTGTCTTAAATCAACATCTACCATTTTACCTATGATTAATGAATCTAGCCACATTTCCATAATAAGTGGCATCCAAACAAAGGGCTTCTTCATCTTTTAATTCACTCTCTGCACCCCAATCAGCATCAAGCAGTACTGGATAAGCATGCTCATCTTTGTTTGAACTTTTTGAAACTCGTTCATACAATTCTGCATTCGTCAACACTTCTCCCACATATTCGCAAACAAATGCACCTTTAGGCAAGTCCTCAAGGGTACGCAAGCCCCACCCTTTTCCTCCTGGTGTCATGAACACCTAAGAGGGAAGCAAGAACAAAAAAAAAAAGTTATAGACATTATGCTAAAAGAATGGATGCATTTAAGGGCGGCTGATTCAACCTGTTTATTAAATGAACTGGCAGAATAGGTTACATTTTAGCTATAAAGGAGAAACAGGTCCAGTGACTTAAATGGGTTGAACAGATTGAAAACCATCCAAAGCTTATTTTTATTACAAAAATAAAAGCAATTTTTATGAAATTATAGCATACAAAATATTTGACACGCTGATTATTAATAAAGAAATAGGCAAAAAAAAATGTTTCAGGTCAATCCCACATGACCTGTTTAAAGAAATGCCTGTTTCCAATCGTTACCCAACCCATCCAATTTTCCATCTCTAGTTACGAACATATTTCTCAACCCCAACCCAACCTGAAACAAAAATCCAATAATGAAAGGAGTGATAAGATCAAGTACATTTTGCAACATACATCTTATAGATATTATGCTAAAAAAACATAAACAGGAGCCTTCAACAGTGGCCATTTCAACCCACTTACTTATGAATTGGTCAATTCACGCTATGTTTTATCTCGAACAAGTCAAACATGTAAACCAAACTAATTAGCTAGAGGAGGTATTGGTCAAATAGGTTGAAAGGGTAAGACAGACAAAAAATCACCCAAAGTGTACATAAAACCTAGTAAACTGATTTCTACAGAAAAAGCTTATAATTGAAATAATATTTGAAACACTAATTATTAGCAAGAATAAAGACAAAAAAAACTGTTTCATGACAATCCAACCCAACTTGTTTCTAAAAAGTATCCACTTGACCTTTACCCAGCCCTTCAGGCCCACCCAGCTTGCCACCTCTATCTATGAACAGGTTTCTCCACCCAACCCAAAACAATAATCCATTAATTAAAACAGTGATAACAGGATCAAGTATAACTTCAATTTTAATAAATAATACTTTACCTGCAATTTACGTTGAATACCACGTTGTACTACTCGATTGCCACACTGTTTATTACAGCCACACTTCAACCAACATTCCTTAATAAAACTCCTAACTGAATGCCCTTTGCATGACTCAACAATTTCCTCATTTTTAGATCTTTCTAGAGGACATTCCTTGCAATAAAACAAACAATGTTTTTGCGGGTCCCGATTCATTTTTATACACTCATCTATAAGCTCCTCTTTAGCAAGACCCTCTTTTGTATATGCGAATTCACCTCCGGATTGCAGCGCACAAGCACAAGCAGTTGCTGATGTCAAACAATCCCCAAAACAAGTGGAGCAACAATTGTCATCCCCAATTCGAGCAAGTGAAAAGTTAACATAAGCATTTTGGAAGACCGCATTTCCAGGAATGTAATGAAATGCCGGAGGACACTCTGTGTTGACTTCGTTGACCAACGATATTATCACTGATTCTTGTCCTTTAGCTATATCATTAATATCATGAAGAGACCTTGTGCCATCAGCAGTTAACTGATTATTTGGCACATCCACCGAACTTTGTGCCTCTGTATCCTGAAACCCATTTTCACAAGCATCCTCAGCTTCATTACCGGCACAACCATTGGTGGTAGGCAGCGAGCAATTATTTGCAGTATCAGCTGCAACTTTCGTCAACACCTCAGTGGGCGGTGTGGAATCAGATTCAGGCTTAGCGTCCAAAAGGGAATCACACATATCTTTCATGAGTTTCTTCACAGAAAAGTTTTGGTCCAAGGCTTTGTAAGATTTCAGACACCTATCTTCCATTCTTTTTAATAAAGTATCAACATTTGTGACAGATATATTAGGGTTTTGGGTAGAGTTGCAGGTTAAAGAAATCTTGATCTCCCCATATGATGAGGATGCAATATCTATTGTTGCAGTTGATTCATCTGGAACCACTGCAAGTTCATGTCCACTTATTTCATTTGATGAAGCTGGAATATTGCTGACTAAATCTTTATTAGGTTCTGTGGACAAGTTTTGAGTTGAAGAATCTCCATTTGTCATTGGTTCTGTTAAGTTTTAAGAAAACAAATACCTACGTAAATACTAATGAAACTGTGTAATACATATAAATATACTAAACTATAAGTTTCTTGAAATTCATGCTCTCTTCAGACCAAATAAAAAATCAAAAACTACTAGCACATAGGCTAGTAGACCTATCAGTTAAAGGTGTTAACATAATGAATTAGCCAGCATGATCATAGACATAGCTGAGATCATACTATCATAGTAACACATCGTACGAACACGTCACTAGGTTGCCAGTTTTTGACCCATTTAGTTAGAAATTTAGAATGGGTCAAGGTAATATTGAAAAATAAAGTAGCTAAAATGGAAACAGATCAAAAGTCGCCCAAAACTGTGTATAATGCATTAAACCAATTCTGATCTGTTACCCAACTGTCCCAACCCAGCCATTTTGCCACCACTAACCTCACACTAACAAGTCAGCAAAAAGAAATAAGAAGTACCCGGCCTCATCACTGAAAGAGGTACTGGAAAAGGTGGTGTATCATCTGTAAGGGGCTCGTCTTTGGGCTTTATTAATGGAAGAGCAACTTGTTTGGATTTTGGCTCTTTAATCCGCACACCATGGGATGGCCTATTAAAAAGCGATCTCAACTCTTGAGAACCCGTTTGAGGTGACATCGGTTCTTTCCCTTTGCTTCTAAGATGCCTTAAACATAAACCCGAATCAGACCCAGATACATTTGTGGCATCTGGTGGAGTGTCGGCTAAAACAGACTGTTTCCCCTTGTTTCTAGCTTGAGGTTGGGGTGAAGCTGAAACAGGCTCCCCTGTTGCATTTTTAGCCCGTGACTGAGACTTGGGTATAGCAAAAGGTAGATCATCAATTTCCAATTTTGGTTTTTTCAGTGGTGTTCCATGTGAATTGGGGGTTGAGGTGGTGCAAGATGATTCATCTTGGTGCCTTAACCTTAGCCGCTTTAAGGGCCGTTCTGGTTCTTCTGGAATTTGTGTTTCTTCTTCAATAACTTTCATTCTCTGGAGATTAAGAATGGTGACAAAAAAAACAGAAGCAATTAAGCATGTATCAAGATCATTACAATCATGAGTTAATGAAATTACATACTTCAGCTTGCTCAAGTTTCTTTTTCTGTTCTGATGCCTGAAATATGTCATCAATCAGAAAGAAAGGAATGCAATGTTAGATGTGCATGTCACAAACTAAAGGCGTCAATTCAGACTCATTTACTTACGAATAGATAGATATGAGATGTGTTATCTCAAATGGGTTAAATGGGCCAAATCAAAACATTTAGCTGAAAAGGATGTTCTATATATAATGAGTTATGACATTAGTATAAATTTCATTTATAAAGCTAACAACTCCTAAATTGTTTTTATTCAAAGATTTAGAATTTATCTTGTACTCATCGTAAACACATTAACTTTTCATATAAATTTTTAACAGTGGACAAAATATGGGTGTGGATCAACTCAACCCGAACCATCTTTTACATGTTATCCAACCTGTACGAACCGCCAATTTTGCAACCTCTACAACAAACACAAGGGCAACAAATCAATTCAACATGGGCAATATCTACTTACTTCAGCTTCAACGTTATCATGCATTTTCTTCTGTTCTGCTGCCTAAAAATAATACCAGTCAGTGATATGAATAATAACAGAGATGCTTAAAAGGAAATATAGTGATACCAAAAATACTGCTGATGCAAAAAAAATAATAATAAATAAGTAAATAAAAGAAAGAAACGAATAGCATACCTCCGCCTCCTCACTGTCAAAAATAGCATCTGCAAGCGCCCTATAATTTTCTGCTTCAATAAGTTCCCAGTTTTTATCATAGATTTTTAAAAGATTCTTTAACACTGGTTTTGTTTTCTCTTCTGGGATCCCAAGCTCCCTCATCGCACGAAAAGCTTTCGCAACCCTTGGATTGGGAGCCATTACCAAATTAGCAGGGTTTTGTACAGCAAGCTCAGATTATCCGATTACACCTGTAAAAATGCATTACACTTGTGAGGAGCAGGGTAATTTCCCAAAAAAAATGTAGAGCAAGAATTTACTGCCAAGTGCCAACTACAGTATAACTTAACCATACAAACACCACAAACTATAAACCAACTAACATAATGAAAATTCAACATAACTCCCTTATGCAACTAGTACTAGACTGGATGGGCTTACTAGATTACAATTTTGTCACTGTTATCATGGTATGAACCAACATATTAATTCTAGCATATATTCTTCGATTCCTAGTGAAATCAACTATGCAATATATATCTCCGTGTTATAAACAATCCAAACCTATTAAGGCACTCTTTATCAATACATATCATTAAATGAGCATCTAATTTACTTCTATTATACAATCCCTTAGTTCCAAGAGGTATCCTATCAGAAAATACTCAGTAACAACCACCTTACTAAATAATAACCCCTGTAGATTAATTTAGCTCCGTAAAGCTTAAAGCTTTAAGAAAAAAAAATCATAAAAGTAAGACTCAGCTAAATTTGACCAATTTGACAGACTTTAACAAGCATGCAACACATCTTCTTCGTCAAACTCAAAACACAAGTTTCCAATTAGTAACAACAAAAGCACGCTTTTAGTATCCTCTCCTACATATAACATATCAATGAAGCAGATTGCATCTTCGAACAGATCCACATTACTCAAGAGTGAGACTTTCAAGAACAAAAAGACTAAGAACCAATTTGGTTGCTATTACAAATTCACAACCTAGTGTTTGTCAGAAAACACATTAACCTAATTTAAACCCCAAAACCCTCAAATCACCCAAAAACTCAAACCCCTAGCTCCGATGATACAAAAACAAACTCCGATCAAACAATGTACAAAGCGATTACACCAAAACACACAGCAATAAGCGATTATCGCAGAAACAAGTACGATTAACCATAAAACTTGGCGAAAAGAGCGTCGAAATCGCTGAAAACAAAGGAGAAACGACCATTGTTGGAATTGAAGAGTGATTTTGTTCGTGTTTGGTTACCAGTAGCGTTTGTTGATGAAATTGCAGAGAGAGAGAGAGAAAAGTGTGCGAGTGTTGTTGTAGTAGGGCACCGATTGAATGGAGTATTGTTGTAGGGCATGGTGAAAGCCCCATTTAAGTTTGCCTGAAAGAGCAGTGCTAATGTTTACACTTTAGACCCCAAGTTATGTTGGGGTTTGCAAATACCATAGTACAAGAGGTTTGGTGCAAAGAATCGAATCCGATAATAAACTGGTCATTTTTTTTATTACTCGTCAGACTGGTTGAATTAGTGGGATCGGATTTAAGAAACGAAGAAAATCTTAAATAACATAAAAGTAAAATCTTAAATAACATAAAAGTAAAATCTTAAATAACATAAAAGTAAAAATAGATCATGTCCGACCACGCGGTGTTGTTTGCTAGTCCGATCGGACCGTTTCAACTTAAAACGACCAATATAAACATAACTGGACCGGTTTTCGGTTCAACAAATCCGACCAGACGTCTGGTCTAGTTTTGAAAACAATGGTTTTAAGTGAAAGAAAATCACAAAATAATATTATGTGTGAAAAAAGAATTAGAGGTTTTTTTTCATGATCTCATTTAGTTAAAAATATCACTTCAGTCCAATTAGTTATATTATGTTTAGAGATAATGTGATTTTTTTTTTTTTTTCACTTTGATCTTGTAACTTAGTGTCATTCATAAATTTTATTAAAAGTATATGATTTTGCTAGAATACTATTATTGCATTAAAAATCTATAGTTCATGAGTCGACTTCATAAGTAGGTTTTTAATTTATTTTTATTTTTTTATCTTTTGACCTACGATGCACATTAAAACTTGATTATACATACTATTGCTTTTTGATATGGTTTAGTTTGATCAGATATTCATAAAGATCATTTTTGCAAATGGTAATAAGTATAATAAAATTATAGTAGTTAATATGGTTTATGTACCTTTATTTTGCCACAAAAGATTTATATCTTTTAGCCTTTCCTTGAATCAAATTGGTGTTCAATATATCGTAGTGCTCAAACTAAGTCTGACTCGACCACTTTAAATCGGGATCAAGAAAGAGTATGACTTAATGCTGCATGAGAATAATACGGATCCATGTCTTATGTTCAACGAAATATCTAATACAAAAGGGATAACTGATAGTAGATTGTAATTATTACAAACAGTTAATTAAGAGCACTTGAAGTGCTTTGGTGATAATGAATAAATTTAAAAGTATCGGTGTAACACATTGAATTGTAAAGAAAATCAAGAATAAATTTATTGGGGCTAATGTTGACAAAAATAAAGTGAGGCCATTCCCTAATTTAGCAAGGAGCTACCCCTATACTTCTTGATTGCCAAAAAAGTTTTCTAAAAAAGAAAATCTAGAAAGAAAGGGTTGTGTAGAGATAAAAAAATGATAAACCTAGTTAAAGGTGTGTAATTTCTCGCACTATTGGCTAGATCCATGATAGATCTATGGTTAAACATAAAATTGATAAAATGACATGTTTATATGTAGATCTCGGTTAAGTGCCCTTCTCGGTTTGGGTTTTCTAGTGGAGATCTACTCAAAAAATGAGTTTTAGAACACCCCCTCCCCCCAACCCCAAACACCTTTACATATTTTACATAGTTTTTTAGTTTAGTATGCATGCCTTGATTATATTATGATAGTATAAATTGATTTTAATGCTAAATTTTAGGTATTTGTAGCTTATTACCAATGAAACAGTGAAATATGCCACAAACCCTAAACTTATATGTTAAAAATATTAAATTATGGATACCACCTGATATAGATCTCAACCATTGGTGTTTAATATAGATATCAACCTCATATAATAGTTCTTGGCACTATGAATTAGTACTCATCTTGTAATGCCTCGGGTATGAGATATTATTCCGCTAGCTATAGATCTCGGTCATAGTATGGTAATCAGTCTTATACAGTAATCGGTTCATGGAGGAATGCTTGGTGTACTCATACTTTAAGGTATTTGTATATTTAAATTAATATTGTATGTTATAATACAATACACAAAGCAAATATGGAAAGCATAATCTATCAACTATTACATTAAAACAGTATTATATTATGAACTACAGTCGGTTACACATAGGCAACCAACTGGAACACCAGAAAACTGTCTACGTCATTTATTCTAAAGTTTTGATCAATAACTTCATCCTAGCGATTAGCTTACACAATATGGTATACTAGGATTGTTTAATATTATTAGATAATATAATGTTAACAACTAGACATACAAAAACATATTATACACCAGCATAATTAATATTGTTCCACCACTCATTAGAACTGAGACACTATGGGACTTCAGAAGCTTGTAATGTAACAAAATCAAAAGCAATATTTGGAATTATGATGTCTCGGAAGATGTCTTGTTGTTCAGAAGAAGACTGTGCTTTGGAGGCAGACAATCTTTCGAAAGCACATGTGTAACAACATTAAAAATTCAAGGTACTTACTAAATTATCTTACTATGTGAATAAATTAATTGATGCTAGCTATTTAGTTTAAGATTCTAAACCAGACTAAGATCCTTATTAAGTAAACTAGTTGGTGAAACCCGCGCAGTGCGGTGGATGTATAAATATTTTTAGTACTTTGTCTTTAGCTAACTCTCTCTTATTGTGCTAACTCTTATTTTATTTTTTATTTGATTATTGTGGGATATCAAATATATCTATATTACTACAAGGATAAACAAATTTATTAATAATAAGTTGTTTATGCATAATCACTTATACCAAATGTAACAAAATTGTTTTTTAAGTATCTTAAAAATGGATTAAAATTACAATATTATCCAAAAAGTTGTATTATATAGTAGTATAGATATAAATAGATTAAGATAAACTTAAATATAATAGTGATACTTTAAATTTAATTAGAAAATGATGGAGTACAACTATTTAAAGCTTAAAAAGGGTATACTAGAAATAATTCTTATGACATTACATATTAAAGATTTAACTCTTTATATGACATCTTAAAATAATATAAAATTACAAATCTAGTTATGATTTCTCTATTATATTTTCAAAGATAATGTATCAGAATCCTCCATCAACACTTGTTAACTCACAATATGAAATTATAAACCTAACAAAACATAGAATAATGATACACAATTCAACAATACAGTGAGAAACTGAAAAATAAAGTAGACATTGATGACTTACACTTAAAGTACCCAATGCAACAAACGCACAAAAAATCTGGCATAACCTACAACTAATAAAGTGAACTGATTAATTCGAAAAAATTAATCACATTAACCTTTCTTTCCATCTATTGAAACCAAACCACCTGAAAACCTCAATATTTAACCAATTTAATGCTTAAATCAAAATACACAATTTAACATTAAATGGAAAAAGCTTAACAACAAATATTGACCAAGTACTCATTAATGCATACACTTATTTCAATTTCATACATATATAAAACTAGAAAAAACTTACTTTTAGATGAAAAACTTATTGACCGAAAAACCACATTTCGTTTTAGAAAATAGTTCAAAGAAACTCATCTATTTAACAGTTGCCTAACAGTTGATAACCTTTTCTAGTATAATCTGGTAATATCTCTAGGTCCTGATATAGTTTAAGTAATCCTATCTTAGGTAGTGGTGCAATTAACTAGTTATTATAATGGTTAGATATTGATTTACACTACCTTGTTTAAGCATGGATGATCAGTCTATGTCTAACTAAGACTAGATTACCCAATACCCACCCCTAACAATAACCCTAACGCCTAAAAATAATAATACTAATAATACTAAAACTACTCCTAATAATAATAATAATAATCTAAAATAATAATAATAATTAACTTAGCCTAAACTTAAACGAGAATATACCTTAAAACCATCTACAACAATTTGATGTAAAGTCTCTCTACTCTTGTTACTACCCAAGCTCCAAAACGACTAATAACAATACTCAATAGGTATCGATTACTCGGGATTCTCTTTATATTAGAACATTCCCAATGAAACTTATAATCAAAATTCAAACTTAAGGTCTCTATTTATAAGCAAGCGGGCAGGCAGGTGGAAAACTAAAGCAGGCGATGTGAGATGTAAAAGTGACATGTCTGCCTACTAGCTTAACTATTTTTAAATAATAATATTATTATATTATATTTATATATATTTATACGGTCTCTTACGACCCTAGAACTCATTTAAAACTAAACAAACAAACATACACAGTATATCCTATTAAAAAGCAAGGTTTGAGAGGGGTAGGTGGTAGCAAGTCTTTCCTCTATCTTGAGAGATAAAGAGACGGCTTTCAAATAAACCCTCGACTCAGAACTCGTCTAAAACTATAGATTTAAAATAGTTATTTTACTCATTACATACTGGTATAACAATATACAAAATATAAAATTCATATTTCTTTTATTTTAACTATTACATCTGGCCGTCTTCCCCTGGAACTCAGGATGTTACATTGATGATTGGGGCCGGCTCAATAGTGTTAAAAATGGATGGTGTATTGGGCTTGAGGTTCCTAAAAACTAAGGGCCCTATTAAAAAAATATATTGGGCCTGCACTTCTAAAAAACACAAATTCATAAAGCCCTAAATTTTTAAGTCTTACTACAAATCCATAAAGCTACATTTAAAAAATGAACATCTCATTAATGAATTTACTTCATATAAAAACTAGAAAAATAAATTTAATCAAAACATCTATACATGCACAATATATAATTAAAATATTATTTAACAATGCAAACTATAAACGTTTTAGTTTATTATTGTCGGTCTCAAGCACAGATTAAAAAGTGAGGTTTTAAAAAAAAGTTTTTGGAATGTGCCCTATTTTTTTTCGATTATGGCCCCCAAAAACATTGAGCCGGCCCTAGACCCACCTCAAAACTTATCTTTGAAACCGATCACATTAATGTAAAATATGAAGGTTTTATAATGAACTAAAACATGGGAAACTAATCTAAAAACATGCCCAATAAGCTGTGTTCGATTCGTAAAAACAAGGCCCAGACAAGCCCAAAATCGCAGCCAGTAGTGGCCCACCAACCAAGGCCCAAATCGCTATAATAACTTTGTTTTATGAAGCGGTTAAAATTTGGGTTGAACAATTTCAAGTATTATAATGTCAAGAGCACTCGAATTTAGACCTATGAGGTTGCTACTTAATGACTAGGGTGTTAATCGGAACGGATAACGGATTATTCAGATCGGATTATTCGGATTTGAAAATTTTAGTACCATATCTGAAATCCGATCCGATCCGAATAAGGATATTTCTATCCGATCCGAATAAGGATATTTCTACCCGATCCGAATCTACCCGAATTCAATTCGGATCGGATTCGGATATATCCGAATAATCCAAATTTATCTGAATAACCCGAATAAACCAAATGACTTTTTTTATTTTTTTTGTTTCTGTTTATTTATTTATTTTTGTTACTTTTTATTCTTAACATTTTCTAAGTTGGAAATCACAATAAAATACATAAAACTAAAAAATAAAATTTGACTTGTACACAAACTTAAAATTAAAACATATTAAGTTATTGTATAGAACCCGAAAATTAAAATCTCTAATTTAGAACGACGATCGATTATTGCATCATTATTTAGGATTATGACTAGAATGTGTAAACATTCTTGTGTATTGAGTTGTAAACATAATAGATAGTTGAGTAATGAGTATTGGGCTAGAAAATAGCTAAACTCTTATTCGGATTAATCAGATATCTGAATAATCTGAATAATCCGATAACCTGAATAAAAAATTGTGATATCCAAAATCCGATCCGAAATCCGAATAAGGAATTCGAATTCGGATGAGACCAGATCCGAATATCCGAATAAGGATTCGGATCGATTTATTCGAATTCGGATACATATTGGATTTCGGATATTTTTTAATTTGGATTTTTTGAACACCCATATTAATGACCCAAGCCCAACCCAAAACCAAACCCAGTTACCAACCCTAACAACTATTACACCCTCAAAATCCATATACAAGATTTTACCACGAAGGTGTAAACAAACCAAGATATTAGTCATTAGTTACTCTAAATGAACTCTATATGAGTTTTCAAAACATAGAGTTTATAGATTTAAATGTTGGAGAAGCGTAAATTTAAACATTCAAAACCATTAAGTACGAAAAGTAAATACGCAAAAAAAGGTAAGTAATGTTGTGAAAATGTTTGCATGATATGCGATCCATGATGTGCTCCTATATGCTATGCGACCTAAGAAAGACATACTAAATTATAAACACATGGTTGGTGAGTTTATGAGTTTGTAAGTAAGCAAAAACAATTGAGTTGTAATATCATAACTAATGTGTAATGTAACAAACAACTAATTTATAACATAAGCATAACAATATTGTTTTTTTTTTTGCAATCGAATCTGACCGTGTTTGCTTGTTTTCCTTTAATCACGATTTATAGAGTCGCGATAATATGTTAGTCGATTAGGACAATGTTGCACCCACTTGACCTCCAGTCATACGAGTGGGACTTGTCAAATCCAGTAGTACTACTCATTATTTCTCGCTAATTCCCTTAATTAATAACTCAAAAGAGTAAGGACTTTCTAATGGTAACTACACGATATACATGAGACACAACTTATAAAAGTAATACGTTTGAAAGTATGCATTATACTCCAAAGAAGTATGCAAAAGAGGGGCAATGAACTCACATTAAGCGAATGCTACTAAATAATGCAAACCGAAAGCTAGATGGAAAGATAACCCGTCACAGATTACCTACAATACATAAGTACATAAGTACACAAGTACAAGTAGGATAGGTTGGTTTAACAAACCCTAAGCGTTTAATTAATCTCATTGATTTGTGTATTTTAGAAAACATATTCATTTATATATAACAAACCAAGTATTCATGAGTTTAATCCAAGGCATCCACGTATTACGCATAATGAGTTCTACACTCTAACAGGATTATCATACTAGCAAAATCTACCATACAACACATAATCCATACTAATAACTTGCACATATATTTCAATTAGAAATTACCCAATCACTTTATATGTCCCAAGATAACTACCTACGTTACTATCATGAGACCTAAAAAACACACATAGGGTTCTAACCACTCACTACATACCATGTGAAGTAACTTACTACTTGTAAGATCAAGATGATTATCTTAAAGGCTGATACTAATCAAAGATCTCTCAGCATGCAATGAAGTACAAGGAATGAAGTAATTCATAAGATTTGACTATGTACAAAGAAAACAACCAAGTCAAATCTTCCGAAGCAAAAGGTAGAAATCTTCCAAAGACAAAGTGAAGTCTTCCGAAGCTTAAAGATAAAGTCTTCTAAAGCTTCAAGACTAAACTTTTCCGAAGACTAAGAATACTTGTATTTATTTCAAAGTCTGAAATCTTGAAGGAAACACACTCTGACATACTTTTGACAAAAACAGAAGACATTTCCACTGTCAGCTTTAAAGACTCGCCAACTTATACTAGTTGGTGATTACCTTTTTACTTTTATCAACTGTACAATATGGTCTATTTTCTATAATATCCTACTTTAGTACTTTTATCCTTATTGTATTACGATAGGATGTGAGCCATGACCTGTCATAGTCAAAGTCAAAAGGCAATCTGTCTTTTGACTCTACATTGATCTTGTTGTCTAGATTTGTGTCCAGCTGGCCTTCAAAGTATGGACGTTTGTAGGTTGTAGTATAAAGTATCTCATGTATCAGTCTAAGGACTAAGAAGCTTTGCAATAGTTGTAAACACTTGATAGTAATACACATCATCCGTAAAAACCTATTTTTCTGTTCTTGAGTGTTCTTACTTGTTATTCATTGTTTCACGAGATAGTTCCTTATTTGATCTAGTAAGTGCGTTTAGTTGATAATCTTCAACTGTGAAACTATTTTTGAACCACAACCGAACCAACATTTGTTGATACACATGTCCCTAGTTCTAGTCTAGTGAGCTTCAATGTAATAGACTTTTATCTTGTAACATATATGTAATGTTTTATCAATGAAATGAAAAACTCTTCTATGAATGTTTATTGGTTGTTTAATGTTATATCTATTAATATTATTTATTGTTACACGCATATATGAACATGTTATATAGGTTTACAGTTGTTAGACATAGTTCTGAATCATTAAAGGTTCAAGAATGTGTTTAACTAAGTATTCTGATTCAGTCGCACGACTGGACCATGCGAATGGGTCAATCGCACGACTGAACCAGGTGATTGAGTCACTCGCACGATTGAGTCATAAGACTGACTCAGTCATACGAATGAATCAATCGTATGACTCAGTCGCACGACTGAGCCAGTCGCTTGGCTCAGTCGTACGAATGAAAGCTGTAACCTATAAATACCACTTAATTCGTGGAAAAAGAAGAGACTTCGATAATTCACAACCCTAGCTGTCCTAGTTCGCACAGAGCGTCCCTTCCAACTTCACAGAACGTTTCTGATCATTCTTATTTCATTCTTAACGTATTCTAATCGTTAGGTTTGATCCGATTAACGTTCTCCTGATTGGATCGCCAATCAAATAGAATTCCACGCTATTTGATTCGGTTTCACATAGAATCAGTTTGTACTCGGTCCGTACACGGTCCTAACAAGTGGTATCAGAGCATTGGCTCTTGATTCTTCGTGGATTCAATCTTGTTTGTGAAAAAATCAACGTTTTTAAGCAAAAAGATCCGTTCTTTCTGCTCAAAATCCAGTTTTTACGTGTGCATGCTTTGAAAATTGAGTCTTTTTCGAGTTGCAGCCGTCTAGGGTATTCAAAATCGTGTTTTAGGTCGAATTGTGTGAAAAAGGTTGAAAAATTTCGAAGTCAGCAGTCTCAGTCGCACGATTGACTCAATCGCACGACTGAACTCCAATCGCCCAGTTCAATCGCACGATTGGACCAATCGCTCGTTCAATCGCACGATTGTCCCAGTCGTTTTGCTCATTCGCACAACTGCCCTAATCGCCTGTCCAGTAGTACGACTCAGCTCAATCGCATATTGATTGTCTCAGTCATCCTTCAGTCGCCCATTTCAATCGCATACATAGTTTGGTTTTTCAAGTTTAAGACTACTTTATTATGGACTCAAGAGAACTTTGCATTCTCAGCAGGAAGGACTCCAGGATCCAAATCTTTTGCTGTTGGAAAATGAGATCGGGAACCATAATAAACCACCTAAGCTATTGTCTCTTGATGAATTTCCTCAACGGAAACAAAGGTTTGAGATTCATCTTAATGGAGTGGATACAAATCTCTGGAATGCTATTGAAACTGGCTACAATATGCCAGTTGGTGCTGATGGTATACCCCTTACTTTGAGTGGACTAAGTGATGCATAAAAGGTTGCTTATAATGCAGAGAAGAAAGCCTATGCTATGTTGACCCAGTCAATTTCCAAAGACATCTTTCATCAATATTCTGAACAAGCATGTTTATCAAATAATTTATCTTTAGAATATACATGTGTAGAACTAGATGAAATAGCCATCAGTGCAGTGTCAGATTCTTCGGTGACTTGAGATTCTGAATTTGCAGCACTCAACTCTTCTTCAACCAAGTGATCAACGACTTCCCTAGCTTCTTCAATATCTGAACTTGCATGATCAGCTATGATGTCTCCCTCACTTGCAGATCCATCATCCAAGGTATCAACAAATGCGACATTGGATTCACCCTCATAGACGAATCGGAAGGACCAGTCTTTACCTTCATCACCTTGTGCAACCAAAGCCTTAGAATCTTTACATGATGATGCACCAACCTTCTCCTTGTCTTGACGGTTGAACATGGGAAAAGGGTTTCCATTCTCAATCTTCTTTGGCTTTGTGCACTCACGTTGAAGTGCCCCTTCTCTCCAAAATTAAAGCAAGTAACTTTGGTTTTATCAAATCCAAATGTAGTGTCTTTAGTTGCAACCAAATTTTCCCCGTCTTTTTTACAAAC
This sequence comes from Flaveria linearis, assembly GCA_024085815.1. Taxonomy (NCBI): domain Eukaryota; kingdom Viridiplantae; phylum Streptophyta; class Magnoliopsida; order Asterales; family Asteraceae; genus Flaveria; species Flaveria linearis. The sequence goes on along the minus strand of CM044005.1, from coordinate 86,423,398 downwards.
TTCTTGGTTCTTCTAACAGCACTAGCCAAGGCCCACATTATATCCATGCGTTCCAGCTCATTTTCATCAATTTGCTCGTATTCCTCGTTAGCAAGATGACAGTTCCCAATCGTACCAGCAACTAACTGTTAGGACCGTGTAAGGACGGAGTACTAACTGATTCTACGTGAAACTGAATCAAATAGCGCGGAATTCTATTTGATTGGCGATCTAATCAGGGAGAACGTCAATCGGATCAAACCTAACGATTAGAATACGTTAAGAATGAAGTAGGAATGATCAGAAACACTCTGTGAAGTTGGAAGGGACGCTCTGTGCGAACTGGGACGGCTAGGGTTGTGAATTATCGAAGTGTCTTCTTTTTCCACGAATTAAGTGGTATTTATAGGTTACAGCTTTCATTCGTACGACTGAGCCAAGCGACTGGCTCAGTCGTGCAACTGAGTCATACGATTGATTCATTCGTACGATTGAGTCAGTCTTATGACTCAATCGTGCGATTGACTCAATCATTTGGTTCAGTCGTGTGATTGGCCCATTCGCATGGTCCAGTCGTGCGACTGAATCAGAATACTTAGTTAAACACATTCTTGAACCTTTAATGATTCAGAACTATGTCTAACAACTGTAAACCTATATAACATGTTCATATATGCGTGTAACAATAAATAATATTAATAGATATAGCATTAAATAACCAATAAGCATTCATAGAAGAGTTTTTCATTTTATTGATAAAACATTACATATGTGTTACAAGATGAAAGTTTATTACATCGAAGCTCCTAGACTAGAACTAGGGACCTGTGTATCAACAAACTTCTCCTTGGACCTAGATCTATCTAAACTTTGACTTCCTTCTTGAACTCTTCATATCTCTTCATTCTTTCTTCTCGTGAAACCCCAGCATTAATATCAAGTGCGAAGCATAGACGTATAACGTGTTGAAACTGAAGTGCTTGCACGATATCCTGTGTGTCAAAAAATAATGGCCACTTGTACAAGATGTAGACATCTGAAGCAGACAAGTTGGTTAGCCACATAGGGTCGAACACCCTAATCGTCTCTACCTTCCCTTCTTTATCCAAAACAATGACGGCCTCACCAGTGCGCCAGTCATAATACCACAATTTAAAATGGGGTGCAAAATCTTGTGGCATCTCCCTCAGTGGAATACGCGACATTGTGCGCGGAGGGTGCCATCTCAAGACCACCTTTGGTCTTCGGAGGTGGGGTCAACCTCTGTCTTATGAATCAACCTTTTGGGTTGTTAAGGTTTAAAATTGACCCACCTCGTATGATAATCCTTCTTCAGAGCCTTCTCAAACCATCCTGATATTTTTCCGATAACAACATACAGGAGGTTCAAGTTGGCTAGACTGTTTAGCTCAAATCCAGGGAGAGTTTTCAGATTGTGTGGGAATCTAAAATACTGTATTCCCTTCTCCCTTTTGATGGAATATACTTTGAGCTCCTCAAAGTACGCCCAGCTGATAATCTTGCCTGACACCTTCTGATGCTTCTTTACCTTGTAAAGCTTGGTGTAGGCGTTTGACTTTGTAGGCACGCGCTGTTTCTTCATTTCCTCCAGGCAGGCTGCCCACTCAGCCTTTTTGGATGCTAGATCAGCATCATCTGCCTGAGGATCTTCTGTTGTAGCTTCTTTTGCAGTTGTCATCTCTTCAACTTTGTCGAATGCACTGCTATCAAAAGTTTCTCCCAGATCCGGTAGTACTTCGCCTTCGGCGTTAGTTTACTAGGGATAATGATCAGCAGTCACATCCTCTATCTCCACCTCATCGACATCCTGTAGCTCCTTATCACTGATTACGTCGACCTCTGGAGCATCCTTCACCAGCTTATCTGGATTTAGACTGAACAGTTCAGCAATCTGTTCATCAGTCAAATTATGTATGATCTCTCCCTCTTCAGACGTGTAGCTCACAGAGCGATGTACTATCCCTTGCAAATCAAGAATCATTGTCAATTGAGTCCCGATTTGTCGAAGGGGCACCACATCGTGCTCGTCAGCCTGTTTTGATGAACTTGTTAAAGAAATAACCAAACACAATACAAGTTAGTATACATTAAGCACATAACAAATGTTGGTTTAACTTTTCATTTATTTATTTAACCTAATATTTGATACATGATTTTAAGAACAAAGGTTTAATAATAACTAGACATCTAATCTTGAACTTTGCCTTGGATCATAGCAGGGTCTTTGGCAGATGGGGAGGTAGGCGAGGCGGACGATAATGCTCTCTGGTCTTGTTTCCTCTTGGTTCTTTACTCTTGACCAGGAGCAGAGGCAGATACCATCCTTGCCTCGAGCCTCGCCATCACCCTCCTCATCATCATCTTCACTTTCATCCTCTTTATCATCATCCTCATCATCATCACCATCATCATCATCCTCTCCTTCCCCTATCTTCAGTGGCTCAGCTTGCGACCCCTTCAGCTTCAGCAAAATCTTCTTATTAGCTGACTCCAACTCCTCAATCTTCTGAGTAGACAAGACGTTTTGCTCCTGGAGTTGGGAGATCTGCTCAGCCTGCTGAGCAATATGCTGAGCTTGAGAAGCATTTTGCTCCTCAAGCTGACGAAGCCTAGCTGCCTTCTCCTCGTCTGCAGCTAACAGCTTCAGCACCATTCTGTTAAGTGCTACAAGCTATTCCTCCACTCCAATTGGAGGGAGGGATGATCCAGTGGGGAAGGAGGATGGGCCGACTTGGTGGCTCGTGGTGGTGGTAAATATTGGGGTTGGTATAGAGGTTGTTGGTTGTGTAGTGGTGGTAGTGAAGATTGGGGGTGGTATAGAGGTGGTTGGTGGTGTAATGGTAGTGGGTGGAGGAGTGGCAGTGGGTGGTGGGGTGGTGGTAGGGGTGGTTAAGGTAGTGGTGGTGGCTGTGGAGGTAGTGAGTAGGGTAAACCTCCTTCGCTTGGGCTTCAGCCCATGTGGCTGAGCCATCCGTTTCCTCCGAGTCCCCCTGGACCCGAAGGCTCCCCCTCGGCTACTGGGAGAGTCTGGGATGTAAGATGGGTCAGTGACAGTCTCCCCAGACCCTCCAGGACGTCCGCCAACCGTCCTAATACCCCTCTCCGTGGCTACGACACGGCTTCCTACCGTTCGTACCAGGGGCTCATTATCCGACTCTTCTTCCTTATCAAGCTGAAATCCCTGATGGAAACCAGCACTCACTGCTCCTCCTTGGGTGGATGATGGAGATGTCACATCGGTAGTAGTGGCCCTAGATTGTGTGGGGCCAGTATCTCCACCATCACCGTCATCATCATCTGAATCATCATCCGGAACCGCTATCGGCTTCGAGTCTGAATCACTATCATCGTGACGCCACTTTGTCCTAGCTGGCGCCACGTAATCCTCACGGGCCAAATGCCCAAACAATCTCCTCACCGCACCTGCTTCCCCCGGTATACCTTCATTCTCCCCAGTGTCGTATCATCCATAACTTCCAATACGACAGTATCATCTTTCTCTTTAGGCAGCTGGGGGAGTTTCTGATCGATAATCATCTGAATGAACCTTGGGTACATACAGAAACTCTCCTTCCCCTTGGCCTCGTTGTTCTCCACCAAGTAGGTGAAGATCATCCTGGAGAAGCTAAAAGGATGGTTCAGCACCAGTGCAGCGTATGCATTCTGCATCTGGTCTGACAACTCATCAAAGCCGCCCTTCCTTGATGCGATGCATCTAAGAAGTACATGTGCCAAGTATTTGAACTGGGGGCACAAGTTGCTCTTGTTGAGCATACTTGTGTTGATGTCCCCAGAATACTTGGCTCTCATGAAGCAGCCACAGACGGTAAGGGGATGTAATCTAGTGGGGCAATCAGCATCATCCCCAAACTCAAGAACCGTCCGTATATCCTCTTCGGTGATCAGGATGGCCTCCCCAAAAATCGAACTCCTGATGGTGTAGGGATCGGTAGACCTGTCTACAGCAGCGTTTTCCTAAAACGCCTGCTATATCAATCGGTAAGGAGTGCAAGGCGCTGAGATCGCACGAAAGATCCTCGAGCGTCGTAAAAACGAGATGATCCCAGCAAACTCCGCAGAGTTGCGGGAAGTCAGGTCGAGATAAGCACAAATGTTGTGCTTCGAGAGCTCATAGGCCATCTGCTCGCCATCTGTGACATAAAGTAAATAAACGTTAGTACGTGTCAAAGTATTCCAGACTTGTTTCATGTAATTGAACATTTTGTTCAGTCGTGCGACTGAACTGAGAGATTGAGTCTAGTCATGCGACTGAGCTGGACGACTGAGCTCTAGTCATGTGATTGAGCTTATACGTGCGACTGAGTCAAGCGATTGGAATTAGTCGTGCGATCACTTATGCATTTACCTCAGTCGTGCGATTGAGCTTAGACGCATGGTTCAGTCGTGCGATTGAACCATTCGTCCATCTCAGTCGTGCGATTGAGTCTAGTCGTCTTGCTCAGTCGTGCGATTGGAGTTCATCAGTATGTCCAATCGCATGACTGACGGTTTGTCCATTCAAATTTGATTTTTGAGCGATTCGTGATATTAAATGTTGAGGAATGGCTCATTAGGTTCGCATACGTCCGAATAAGCTTCTAATAACTTTTATATGTTCAAAAAGCTTAGTTTTATTGGTTTATTTGTCAAACTTGGTTCGGTTTTAACTTAGGTCACTGTCCGATCCTTTTCTACGTTGTAGTAACCGATTTGCGTAGTACCTATGGAACAAATACAGATGGTCAGAAGATGTCAAGACGAGTCTACGCAGATCAAACGGAATTTTGGCAGAGTAAGGGTTAGGTCGTACGAATGGAGAGCGATTTGAGAGAATGGGGCGAATGAGACCGACTCACCCTCAATTTATACTAGGGCAGCCTACAGTCGTGCGACTGAACCTAGTCGCACGATTGAGTCGTGCGACTGAGCTTCAGTCGTACGACTCGTCCATTCGGTCATCACCAGTCGTACGATTGAGGTTCATTCGTGCGACTGTCACAGTCTTTTACCTCCAATCGTGCGATTGGTCTCATTTGTATGGTCCATTCGTACGACTGGTCCATACTCATGGACCAGTCGTGCGAATGGGTTCATTCGCATGGTCCATTCGTACGACTGGTCCATACTCATGGTCCAGTCGTGCGAATGGGTTATACTTGTGAAGTTTTTCCTTTTTGACCCATGAACACTTATACCCTTATTTCAATAGATAAAACTTTTTGATCAATTTGATCATCTCAGACATGACCATTTTAAGATTAAAATAACATTTGATCACCTCAGATGTGATCCATTTATCCACCTGATCATCTCAGACATGATCCATTTATCCACCTGATCATCCCAGACATGACCATTTTAAGATTAAAACAAATTTGATCACCTCAGATGTGATCCATTTATCCACCTGATCATCTCAGACATGATCCATTTATCCACCTGATCATCCCAGACATGACCATTTTAAGAATAAAACAACATTTGATCACCTCAGATGTGATCCATTTATCCACCTGATCATCTCAGACATGATCCATTTACTTTTTCCGAAACAATTGATTTTAGATTAATGTTAAATTCATATTTGTGACATTTTCTACAATGAGTAGCATAGCACAGTCCAACACTGACACACTTTACAAATAAATTAAAAGACTAAACTAAGTAACAAAATAAACATGTTTTTGTGATTTTCTTAGGGTTGGGTAGACACGCCTATTAGCATTAACATCATTTCCAAGACAGATTCTTATGGAATCAGACAGGCATAAACTCAATTACTTGGAACTTTTATATATTTATTGAAATGGAAACTAGCATATTTACATATCACAGTTTCTCATTCATCTGAGATTTCTAAGTTCTAACTGGGAATCATGCTTGATCTGATACGTAACACATGTTGATTATCAACATCAGGCGGTGCATCCATGACGATTTTCAGTATACTTGTCCACTTAAATCCATACACAGACTTTTGACATATATTGGTGATGTATTAGATTATATTATTTCAACCAACATTTGTGGATCTTACGCTTATATGGTAATCAACATTCCTCAGGAGACTTTTGAGCGGTCTACGGGTATTTTGACAAGAAGAGACTATTCTTAGAAGTTTCAAAGAGAAGCCAAACCTTAGGTCAGTGCCACCGCACAGCAGAGAGGCGACAAACAATAGTGAATTCTAGGATATCTAGGTTATGCTTATCCTCAGGTCAGTGCCTTCGCACAGCAGAGAGGCACACAACCTATCTCCTTGTTAGAGCATTTCTTATTTTCTTTTGCACACAACGCACCAACAACATATGTTATCAGCTTGATTGCGCTTAATTTCAATTTTTTCGTGCTTTGCTCTTTTTATGGTCATCCGCACACTTTTAGTTGCGTTAATTTGCTCGTCATCCCTTATTGGAAATAACTGATTGTGTTAACCAGTGATAAGATGGGAACCCACAGTCGGTTGAACAGATTAGTTTAAATTGTGTTCACCAATGGTGTCTACGGTCTATCGTGTTGAATCTACCGACACATCGTATAGTGAACTAACACCTCCCTAGATCAACTTTCTCCGTGTAATTACAGTAACACCCAAGCGTACTATCATTTTCCCATTTTTTAGACTTAGAATTCTCTGACTAACAATTTTCTGTGATTTAATTAAACTAAAATTGCAAAAATTTAAAATCTTTTTGGTGTTCCAGGTAACTAGACGTCTATGTACCATCACTTTCCATTTGTGTAGAATCACAGTCTTATCTTTGTTGTTTTTGCTTTTAGCTTATCTGCCCTTCCCTTTTTTTAAATAAATAAATACTGAAAGTAAACTAATCTCCCCCTAAAATGCTAAAACAGAAAATCTTTTTGTGTTTTTGTATTTTTATAAGACAAGGAAATTAAAAAAATAAAAAAAAATTAAAAAAAACTGAACTAGTGTCGGACTATGCATCTGTGTCTTCAGAGATAATGTCACTTTTCTTTTTCATCTTCAGGATTTTTGTTTTTGTTCTAAAAGGCTTTGAGTTTAGCCTTATTCTCAGGAGAATAGTCATGTGTATTAAAGTTCTCTAGTAAAGTGTTTGTTATTGATTCAGACATAGGTTCATGAGTGAATCCTAAACCTGCTTTCTGTTTATCTTTTCTCTCACTCACCAGTTTCTCAACTATCAATTTTGAACTTTCATTTAGCAAGATCCATTTGTGTAGCAACATGTGCTATCTTCTCCTATTCAAGATTTTTGGTCATCTCTTCCAATTGTTTAGACACAATTTCTAATTCCTTTATTGTTTTGTTCCATGATGTTTGAAGGGAGATGATCTTTTGATCTGATGTTTTATGGTCAGATTTTAATTTGTTGTGCATTGATTCTTCTTGTTTCAATTTCTCACAAATTTTGTATGAATAGCTTCGATAATATTCAACGTGTTCGAAGCATGATTTAGCGCACAGTTTTTCTCTCACTTCAGAAGGTATTTCAGGAAATTTAGGAGATGAGGTTTCAGATTTTGAGGATGAAATGTCAACTTTTGGTTGATCAGATTGTGCCATTAGAGCTACTTCATCTGTATCGTCCTTAGGATCAGATTTGTCACTCCAATCATAGTTATCTTCTTCATTCTCACCTTCCATCTTTGGATCACAATTCTCTGACCAGTCCTCCCCCTAAATTTCTGCAACAAGTGAAAAACTCAAGGTTAGATCTTTAATGAACTGTTCAGCATATGCACTCTAATCATAACCATCTTTAATGTTGACTACAAGAGCTTTCTTGGGCTCTCCAACTGATTTTGATTCCTCTTTAAGCTCATTCATAGGAAGACTTTGATAAGGCTTTTGGAAAGTATTCTGAGCTTGTTGAAACCTTTTATTGCCAGAACTTGATTGAGAATTTCCTCCATTGTTCCTTGGAGCTTTGCATTCTCTGGAGAAATATCCATAACTATTATAGTTAAAACACATTGACTTTGACTTGTCAAAACCAACAGTCTTGTTAGCACTTGGCTTGTACTTCCTGTTGACATAAGATTGTTTTTGTGTTCTGATGCAATCATCACCATTTGCCAATTTAAGTCCATCTCTTCAACATCTTCAGGATCCATCTCTAACAAATCCTGCAAAACAAGATCTAATTGAGTTAAATGGCTACCTTGATATGCTTGAAAACTAGCCATAAAAGCAGTGAAAGCAGTTTTAGACTCTTCATCCTCTAATAGGATGTTTATCACATCTTTAACTTTGCTAGATTTAGCAGAGTTAGTTGATGTAGTCCCTGTTTGAACATTTGAACTCTGAGATTTAGGAGGAGATTGAGGATGAGACTGTAAGGTATAAGCAGGAACACTAGTAAATGACGAATCAGTGAAGAATCTGCTCTAACAAATAAGTCTCCCTCTTCTTCTGTAACCTTCTCACTCTTTTCCATGAAAGCATTTTCAACAGTGTTTGCAGGAGATGCAACAAACTGATATTGTGACATTGATGCTGCTCTGTCATTGTTCCTTGAGCTTTCATTAATTTCAACAGACTCTATCTTGGCAATAAGCAAATCTAAATCCATTGGAAACTTCTCAGTATGCTTTAGCAAAGTTACAGTTTGTTTCCATGAGGAGGGTAAAGCATTGAGTAGTCTAAGATTTAGATCTTCAAGATCAGGCTTGATTCCAGCTGTTGACATCTCAGTAGTAAGCTGAACAAATCTGTTCATCATCTGGTTTACTGTTTCACTAGACAAATGTTGAAACAGCTCTAACTGCCTTTTAGCTTTTGTTTCTTGAGGTTTTGGATCTCTTTTCCTCCTTCACAGATGGTCTTTAAGGCTTTGTACATGGTATATCCAGTCTGATATCCATCTAGCCTTACAAGAAATTCCAAAGGTAGTCCTTTACGCATCAAGGAGTATGCTTTAATATCATTCTTGACTATTTTCAAATCATCTCCTTGTAAACCATCTTCAGGGTAGGGTTCTTAAGAATCTTTAGTATATACAAAACCCCCGTCAGGCCCATCAGTGGTTATTGGAATGTATGGTCCTTTTCAATTGATTTCCAAAGATCAGTGTCAATGGAATTCAAATGGTGTTTTAATCTAAGTGACCATTTTTGAAATCAGCTCTGTTTTTCTGTTTAGGAACTCTATTTTCTGAGTCTTCTGATTTCACCATCTTTATATTTTTTGTTGATTTTAAATTTCTGTTTTTTTAAATTTTTTATTTTTAATTTTTTTCTAAGTATTAAAGTGAAGATACGCCTGAACAGTACAGAAACGTCTCAACAGTTGAGAAACTTATGAGTTTGTGTAAGGCCCCGTTCCCGGGCACCTCACAGTTGGTCATTCACAGCATAAAATATACATATCATAAGTTAAGCAGCGGAATTATGTTTAACAAAGACATCCATTCAATATAAAAACTGTTGCTAAACAATACATTCTAGTTTTTAAGTCACAAAATATTTGATTGAATGAATTACAGAACAACAGTATCGTCAAAACAAAATGGATGTCAGTCTGCCCACCAAGTAGCCACCCCTGTGTGCCATCCTCAGCAACCTGTCACCTGCCAACTGGAAAATACATAAAAGTCAGCGTTGCTGAGTGAGTTCTAGTTTTATAGTTAAAATACTTTACTTTTCGTTCAAAAACCATTCCTCATTTGGCACAAGTGATCATACATCGTACGTACACATAGGTAATACTTTCATTATCTGCATCATCGTTCAATTCGTACTTTTATCATTCCTCTTTAATTAAACTGTGAGTCTTTTGCAACACCAAGTCGCTCACCTCTGAGCCAATCACAAAGATTGACCCATATACTGTGAGTCTTTTGTGACACCAAGTCACTCACCCCTAAGCCAATCACGAAGATTGACCTACATTCCTGTGAGTCTTTTGTGACACCAAGTCACTCACCTCTATACAATCTCAAGGATTGATCCTGTGTGCATCCTTCGGGGTAGCGAACCCGCATCACAGTTGAGCTAACACCTGCCAGGGGTGTGCACCTCCATTCATTGCTTGCAAGACTTTCGTTCATTCGTTCACGTTCCATTCCTCTTTATCATTAATCTTTCACTTTATTAATGATAATAATTATTGATCATGATCATTCCACATAGAACATACAGTATTATTATTACTAAGCATGATAATAATAATAATACAAATAATATTATAAATAATATTATTCACACTCTTTGTAATATTCCTAACCATAATATTAATAATATTAAGAAGGGATATTATTACATTCAAAACATCTTACATTCCTCTTCATGCATTTATCACCATTCCTAGCATCATACCATACTTAACAATATTTTAATAATATTGTTAACAATGATATACCAATAATAACATTAGTAACGATTAGGGTTAATCATACTCATCATTAGATGCATGAGACATCATCATTTATTAACCCTAGTCAACCCTGGTCAAACCTCGAACTTCGGGCTTACTGGAAATTTCTGAAAAATGCTAAGTGTTCTAGTCGTTTTAGCCCTGTTGGGCGTATAACCCTCTGGTCGTATGAGCACTATTAGCCGTATGAACCTGCTGGACTTTTCACTTAACACAGAATTATCAACCGGTCTTACGACCACACTGTTGGTCGTATGACCACTGCCGGTCGTACCAACTCTGGACTTAGAAACATATTTGGATCATACGACCACTGTTGGTCGTATGAGCCCACACTTAGAAAAATTCTCATGATCATACGACCACTGTTGGTCGTATGAGTACTATGGGCCTCATACTTAGAAAATTTCACATGTTCATACGACCACTGTTGGTCGTATGAGTCCTATTAGACTCATCAACACTTAGAAAAATCCCGATCATACGACCACTGTTGGTCGTATGAGCACTGCTGGACACATCAACTTTTCTTATTTATTCCAAGTCCCAAATTCAGACATATTAGCAACATATTCATGTGTCTAATTCATAATCCGAGCCCAAAACATCATCATGCCTAGTTCTAAACATATACATATAATCCTATGCATAATCTAACATAAACATCATACACACATTCATATCATACGGGTATCAAACCCAAATTTTATAAAAATATATTTTGCATGCATTTTCCAGCCCAAAGCATTTAAAAATCAGTAAAAAGGGGTCTAGAACTCACCTTAGTCGTCTTCTTCGAATTTACACCCTGCACCCGAACCTTCTCAACTTGTTCTAACACCTAGAACACACACACCACATCCCCCGAACACAAAGACACACTTATAAGCACACATACGGTTCTAGAATTATCTAAAACTTCAAAAACTAGAGGATTCTTACCAAAAACCTCGAATTTCTCGGATCTTTCTTCAAAATTCCGATGGTTTTCTGCTCCTGCTACTTTCTCTCTCTAAAAATATCGATTGAAATGAAATGCAGGCAACGTGGGTGGCCATACCACCTTTTGTACAAAGAATTAATATAAAGTTTGTCAAATTGACACTTTTAGTCCCTCCTTTTAGTTGTCTTTCTTTTCTATTCTTTTCTTCCTTTTTTTTATTCTTTGTTAAAATACGGGTGTTGAATCCTTAAAATAAAAACTGCACAGTTTGGCAAGTTCTTCACACATAGTTCAAAACTTAGTGAAAGAACGAAATGGCGGGGAAGGTCTGGGTTATAAAGTAGTACCGCCGTCACATGTTATCCTTTTAAACACTAAATGTAAACCAATCAATAATAACCCGGTAAAGGATCATGTGGTGTCTACTCCTCTCGTCAGTGATCCAGATTTTACGGGTAAAACCGTGAAGTCTGTCACTGAACAGAAGAATACTACTTTCGTATCAAAAGATAAGATGCCTCTTGAAGACTTGACCAATAAAATTGATAAAGTTAACTTAGGGTCAGGTTCAAAAATATCTTTTTCAGAACCTAAACAGTCTAAGGTAACAAACCATAAACCTGCAAGTCATCAAACTTTAAATAAAATGAAAGCAAAAGATGTTGCAAATGTCAAAACAATTAATTTTGTTAAAGAAGGCGAAACATCTAAAAGTGAAAAGAAACTACCCAGCCCCCGACCAAACTCAACCCCTCATCAACGCTTTCCTCAGACTATCGAAGGGAGATCTTGCTACAGTTGTGGAAAAAGAGGACACATCTCTCCAAATTGTCCTTACTATCAGACACCTAAAAGGAAAATAGAACTTTTGATAATGAAGAACCAAAATTTTCTAAAATTAGATCAAATACTCCTTCAAAACACCAAAGTCAACACAGACAAGCTAAAAGCGAAGCTGTGTCACCTAAAGCTAAATCAAGGATTATTAGTGAACCTAAAGTTCAAACCATAAGCCAGTCATCTATTTACCACAAACAGGCCTTACACAGAACCGGTTTATGGAAAAAAATCAAGTCTTGTGTCTGATAGTGAAAACAAGGAAAAGAAAGTTATGCCCTCAACCTCTGAAGGTCAGTGGGTTGAGTTCATGATGTGTGATACCTCTGGAACACCCAAGCCAATTAAGGATCGGGTCCCAAACCTAAACTAATCTTTTCATTGTATGTGCAGGGTGTTCGCTACAGTGCTATCACTAATACCTGGATTATTGATAGTGGGGCGTCTAAGCACATGACAGGGAATTCGTCTCTCCTTTTCAACGTCAAGCAAATTAAAGGGGGACACGTGTCATTCGCTGGGAGCAAAGGAGGTTACATCACCATGCAAGGCGAAGTGGGAAACGAGAAAGTGAAATTTGACAAGGTCAACTAAGTTCAAAAACTACAAAACAACTTACTTTTTGTCTCTCAAATCTGTGATAAGGGATTCAAGGTTGTATTTGTCAACAAGAGGTGCTACATACCGAAGAAGGAGTATGTCATCCCGGAGGAACAAGTTCTCATATCAGCTTCAAGATATAACGACCTTTATGTCTTGGATCTATCAAAGCCTCCACAACTGAGTCTACTGCTCAGTGCTTCTTGTCAAAAGCAACTGAAAGAGATCCAGTCTCCTGGCACAGGAGAATGGGACACATCAATCCCAGGAAGATGAATCATCTAGTTCAGAAAGATCTGGTAGTTGGAGTTACAGTAAAAAATTTTCAGCTCCCAGATTTCTGTGTCGCTTGCAAGAAAGGGAAGCAGACCAAGAAGTCTCACAAAGCAAAGAAAGTCAACTTTATCGACATTCCTCTCGAGCTTCTACACATGGATCTGTTTGGCCCAGTGAGCACAAAAAGCATAGCAGGAGATTGGTACTACTTTGTGGTGACGGATGATTACTTAAGATTCTCTTGGGTGATGTTTTTGAAAGCTAAATCAGAGACATTTGAATCATTCAAACATCTTGTTACCACATTGGAGTCTTTCTACAAGCTGAAAGTAAGAAGGATTCGTTTAGAAAACGGGACAGAGTTCAAGAATCAGTGGATGGAGGCCTTCTGTCGAGAGAAGGGAATTGTTCATCAGTTTACCTCTGCTTACACTCCACAAACGAATGGTGTTTCTGAAAAGAAGAACCGCAGCTTGATAGAGACAGCAAGGACTATGCTAGCTGACTCAAACTATCAGTTCAATTCTGGAATGAGGCAGTAGCTAATGCATGTTACACTCTAAATCGGGTCTTCATAGTCAAACGTCATGGAAAAACTTGTTATGAGTTGGTCCAACAACGAAACCCAATTTAGAGTATCTGAAACCATTTGGTGCACCATACATGCTGCTAAAGAAGAATCAGACTGGGAAGTTCTGCGAGAAGGTAGAAGAAGGTATATTCCTTGGATACAGTATACCAGATAAACAAGTTTACAATAACTCAACTGGTCAGGTAGAAGTATGGTGCAATGTTGATGTTCAAAGATACACCACCCCCTACAGGAAAAGGACCTTCCTTTTTCTTCGACTATGATGAATTTTTCAAATCCTTCAATCTACCTCCTTCCCAATCTGATGATGACTTAGCTGCACGAATGATGTACGATGTTCTGAATACTCCCACACCTGACTCGACATCATCCGTTCCATTAGATGATACTTCTAGCCCTTCAGGGGGAGAGCTTGAGGTAAGTGATTATTCTTTTGATGATAAAGCAGTTGAAACCATAAACGTGGAACAGGAAGAACAAGTTCCTACTACCGAAAGTTCTACAGCCTCTGATCATGATGCAGCTGATATTTCTGAATCGCACACTCCAACAGTTCAGAATCTGGATACTGAAGTCGTAGTACCCACCACTCCAAGAACTCAAGTTAATGTACATCATCCTCTGGACAACATCATAGGAGATATTCTATCGGGAGTTCAAACACAGAATCAGCTATACTCAGCTGATTATGTTGCAGTCATGGAAAAGGGATACTTACACGATGGTGCTTATCGATGCTTTGTTTCTCAAGTTGAGCCAACGCATGTCAGCGACGCTTTAAAAGATGAAGCATGGGTAAGTGCTATTCAAGAAGAACTCCTTCAGTTCAAGAAGTTAGGAGTCTGGACACTTGTGGATAGACCAAAAGGTGCAAAGGTGATAGGCACTAAATGGGTTCTTCGGTGTAAGAAAGATGACCAAGGGATCATAATTAGGAACAAGGCTCGGCTTGTCGTTCAAGGATTTAGACAAGTCGAAGGCATTAACTACAATGAAGTGTTTGCACCTGTGGCAAGGATGTAAGCTATTCGTATCTTCTTAGCCTATGCATCCTACATGCAGATCAAAGTCTATCAACTGGATGTGAAAAGTGCATTCCTTCATGGTGAAATCCGGGAAACAGTGTTCGTCAGTCAACCCGAAGGATTTGAGGATCCTTATCATCGGGATTGGGATGGAGTGTATAACTGGACAAGGCTTTGTACAGGCTTCATCAAGCCCCTCGAGCCTGGTATGAGAAACTCTCTACTCACCTGCTAAAACACGGTTTTCGCAGAGGGATCATTGACTGCATATTGTTCATCAAAGAAAAAGACGGTGACTTACTACTGGTGCAGATATACATGGATGACATAATCTTCGGTTCTAAGAACAAAGCATTGTGTAAAGAATTTAAGTCAGTGATGAAAGCTGAGTTTGAAATGAGCGTCATGGGAGAAATGAAGTTCTTTCTCGGTTTACAAGTAGATCAGGCCCCAAATGGTATCTTCCTGCATGAGACCAAATATGTAGGAGATATCCTTAGTCGGTTTGACATGGAGAATGCAACAGCTGCTGGGACTCCACTTGCCACGAATCACGATGTGGCACCCGACGAAAATGGTGATCTGGTCGATGCCACCATGTATCGAGAAATGATCGGATCTCTCTTGTACCTCACAGCTTCTCGTCTTGATATTGTGTACGCCACGTGTCTCTGTTCCAGATATCAGGCAAAACCCAAAGTAAATCACCTAATTAGGGTAAAGAGGATCGTTCGTTATCTGAAGGGTACTCTAACACTTAGGTTGTGGTATCCTCATGATGATGACTTTGAGCTTACAGCGTATAGTGACTCAGATTACGGTGGTTGCAAGATGAACTACAAGTCAACATCAGCGGGATGTCAGTTCTTTGGAAGATGTTTAGTCACCTGGCAGTGTAAGAAGCAGACGTCGGTAGCTCTATCGACATGTGAAGCCGAATACGTTGCCGCTGCAAGTTGCTGTTCTCAAATCATCTGGATTCAACAGCAAATGCAAGACTACGGTTGGCAATATTCTAACACTCCTATCTATATTGATAATTCTGCTGCAATTTCCGTTACTAAAAATCCGGTTCAACACCTAAAGACAAAACACATCAGTATTAAATATCACTTTATACGTGAATGTTTTAAAAATCAATTAATCGATGTTGTTAAAATAAATACATATTTTCAACGCGCTGACCTCTACATAAAAGCATTTGATAAATCTCGGTTTTTATATCTCTTAGAGGTCAATGGCGTCAAAAAGAAAAGTGATGTCATTCCAGATGAATCTAGTTCGTAGTCCGTCCTTACGTTTTAATTTTATTTTTATTTTTTCTTTGTTTATTTTCCTGTCTTTAAAAATCCAAAAACACAAAAGATTTTCGGTTTTAGAATTTTAGGGAGAGAATAGGTTTAGTTTTAGTAGTTAGTATTTAAATTACTCAAAAAAAACGAGGGCGGGCAGAAAAGCTGAAAACAAGAACATCAAATCTGTGAGATTGATTCAAAACTATGAAATATGATAGTACACAGGGAACAAATTGTTTGGGATGAAGGACTTAAAGGTTCAAACTGTTACATTAAAACTACGAGTCTGAGAAAAATAAGCCAAACAAAGGAAAAATGATAGTAAACTAGCCTGTTACTGCGGTAACATAGAGAAAGTAGGCCTAGAGTTTGCTAGTCCATTATATGATGTGTCGGTAGATTCAACACAATAGACAAGTAGACCTCATTGGTGAAACAAATTAAAACTAAGAAGTTCAACTAGTTGTGGGCTTCCACCCTATCCCTGGTTAACACAATTAACGCATTTCCAATAAAGGGTGACGAGCAAATTAAACGCCACAAATGTGTGCGGATGACCTTATAAATGAGCAAAGCACATGAAAAATTGATAAACGCAATCAAGCTAATGACTAATGTTGTTGGTGCGAAATGTGCGAAAGAAAAATGCTCAAACAAGAAGATAGGTTGTGTGCCTCTCTGCGGTATGGAGTGCCTGTATCAATCATATCAGATAGGGATAGCCGTTTCACTTCTAGGTTTTGGCAAAGTTTCCAACATGAATTAGGAACCAAGCTTAACTTAAGCACTGCTTATCACCCATAGACTGATGGGCAAAGTGAACGGACTATTCAGACGTTAGAAGACATGCTTCGTGCATGTGTGATTGATTTTGGTGGTAGTTAGGATAATCATCTGCCACTTATTGAATTCGCTTACAATAATAGTTATCACGCCAGCATCAAAGCAGCATCTTTTGAAGCTTTATATGGGAGAAAGTGTCGAACACCTATCTGCTGGACAGAAGTAGGCGAAAATCAATTGTTAGGACCAGAAATCATTATTGAAACCACAGAGAAGATTCAACGAATCAAAGAAAGGATGAAAAGTGCTCAACATAGACAGAAGAGTTATGCTGATCAAAGACGTAAACCCCTAGAATTTCAAATAGGGGATAAAGTGATGTTAAAGATATCACCTCTGGAGGGAGTGATCCGATTTGGAAAGAAAGGAAAACTCAAACCTCTATACATTGGACCGTTTGATATAACAGCCAAAGTAGGACCGGTGGCGTATTGACTAAAACTTCCCGAACAACTGACATGCATACAAATTACTTTTCACGTGTCAAATTTAAGAAAATGCTTAGCAGATGAGGCATAACAAATACCATTTGAAGATGTGCATGTTAACAAAAAGCTAAACTTTATCAAAGAACCACTACTTATCGAAGACAGAAAGATTAAAAAGTTGCGTAGAAAAGAAATCCCATTAGTCAAGATCAAGTGGAATGCACGTCATGGACCCGAGTATACGTGGGAATTAGAAAATGAGATAAAAGAAAAGTACCCTCATCTCTTTAAGTAAAGCTAGCTCTTTAGGATGAAATTTTTGTAAGGGAGGGAGGATGTAATACCCCAAACCTTACTATAATAGTATTACATGTATGAAATATGAAAATCTTTCTTGTATATATATTGTCACATGAGTAAGACGACTATTTGGATGATGGCTTGTGACGTCAAGATTTTTCTATTTTAAGAAAGCATTAAATAATAACTTTGTTTTAAGAAAGCATTAAATAAGCTGTGTTCGATGCGTAAAAACAAGGCCCAGACAAGCCCAAAATCGCAGCCTGTAGTGGCCCACCAACCAAGGCCCAAATCGCTATAATAACTTTGTTTTATGAAGCTGTTAAAATTTGGGTTGAACAATTTCAAGTATTATAATGTCAAGAGCACTCGAATTTAGACCTATGAGGTTGCTACTTAATGACTAGGGGTGTTAATCGGAGCGGATAACGGATTATTCGGATCGGATTATTCGGATTTGAAATTTTAGTACCATATCTGAAATCCAATCCGATCCGAATAAGGATATTTCTATCCGATCCGAATAAGGATATTTCTACCCGATCCGAAACTATCCGAATTCAATTCGGATCGGATTCGGATATATCCGAATAATCCAAATTTATCTGAATAACCCGAATAAACCAAATGACTTTTTTTTATTTTTTTTGTTTCTGTTTATTTATTTATTTTTTGTTACTTTTTTATTCTTAACATTTTCTAAGTTGAAAATCACAATAAAATACATAAAACTAAAAAATAAAATTTGACTTGTACACAAACTTAAAATTAAAACATATTAAGTTATTGTATAGAACCCGAAAATTAAAATCTCTAATTTAGAACGACGATCGATTATTGCATCATTATTTAATATTATGACTAGAATGTGTAACATTCTTGTGTATTGAGTTATAAACATAATAGATAGTTGAGTAATGAGTATTGGGCTAGAAAAATAGCTAAACTCTTATTCGGATTAATCAGATATCCGAACAATCCGAATAATCCGATAACCAGAATAAAAAAATTGTGATATCCGAAATCCGATCCGAAATCCGAATAAGGAATTCGGATTCGGATGAGACCAGATCTGAATATCCGAATAAGGATTTGGATCGATTTATTCGGATTCGGATACATATTGGATTTCGGATATTTTTGAATTTTGGATTTTTTGAACACCCATATTAATGACCTAAGCCCAACCCAAAACCAAACCCAGTTACCAAGCCTAACAACTATTACACCCTCAAAATCCATATGCGAGATTTTACCATGAGGTGTGTAAACAAACCAAGATATTAGTCATTAGTTACTCTAAATGAACTCTATATGAGTTTTCAAAACATAGAGTTTATAGATTTAAATGTTGGAGAAGCGTAAATTTAAACATTCAAAACCATTAAGTACGAAAAGTAAATACGCAAAAAAAGGTAAGTAATGTTGTGAAAATGTTTGCATGATATGCGATCCATGATGTGCTCCTATATGCTATGCGACCTAAGAAAGACATACTAAATTATAAACACATGGTTGGTGAGTTTATGAGTTTGTAAGTAAGCAAAAACAATTGAGTTGTAATAGCATAACTAATGTGTAATGTAACAAACAGCTAATTTATAACATAAGCATAACAATATTGTTTTTTTGCAATCGAATCTGACTGTGTTTGCTTGTTTTCCTTCAATCACGATTTATAGAGTCGTGATAATATGTTAGTCGATTAGGACAATGTTGCACCCACTTGACCTCCAGTCATACGAGTGGGATTTGTCAAACCAGTAGTAATACTCATTATTTCTCGCTAATTCCCTTAATTAATAACTCAAAAGAGTAAGGACTTTCTAATGGTAACTACACGATATACATGAGACACAACTTATAAAAGTTATACGTTTGAAAGTATGCATTATACTCCAAAGAAGTATGCAAAAGAGGGGCAATGAACTCACATTAAGCGAATGCTACTAAATAATGCAAACCGAAAGCTAGATGGAAAGATAACCCGTCACAGATTACCTTCAATACATAAGTACATAAGTACACAAGTACAAGTAGGATAGGTTGGTTTAACAAACCCTAAGCGTTTAATTAATCTCATTGATTTGTGTATTTTAGAAAACATATTCATTTATATATAACAAACCAAGTATTCATGAGTTTAATCCAAGGCATCCACGTATTACGCATAATGAGTTCTAAACTCTAACATGATTATCATACTAGCAAAATCTACCATACAACACATAATCCATACTAATAACTTGCACATATATTTCAATTAGAAATTACCCAATCACTTTAGATGTCCCAAGATAACTACCTATGTTACTATCATGAGACCTAAAAAACACACATAGGGTTTTAACCACTCACTACATACCATGTGAAGTAACTTACTACTTGTAAGATCAAGATGATTATCTTAAAGGCTGATACTAATCAAAGATCTCTCAGCATGCAATGAAGTACAAGGAATGAAGTAATTAAGAAGATTTGACTATGTATAAAGAAAACAACCAAGTCAAATCTTCCGAAGCAAAAGGTAGAAATCTTCCAAAGCCAAAGTGAAGTCTTCCGAAGCTTAAAGATAAAGTCTTCTAAAGCTTCAAGACTAAACTTTTCCGAAGACTAAGAATACTTTTGTTTATTTCAAAGTCTAAAATCTTGAAGGAAACACACTCTGACATACTTTTGACAAAAACAGAAGACATTTCCACTGTCAGCTTTAAAGACTCACCAACTTATACTAGTTGGTGATTACCTTTTTACTTTTATCAACTGTACAATATGGTCTATTTTCTATAATATCCTACTTTAGTACTTTTATCCTTATTGTATTACGATAGGATGTGAGCCATGACCTGTCATAGTCACAAGTCAAAAGGCAATCTGTCTTTTAACTCTACATTGATCTTGTTGTCTAGATTTGTGTCCAGCTGTCGTTCAAAGTATGGACGTTTGTAGGTTGTAGTATAAAGTATCTCCTGTATCAGTCTAAGGACTAAGAAGCTTTACAATACTTGTAAACACTTGATAGTAATACACATCATCCGTAAAACCTATTTTTCTGTTCTTGAGTGTTCTTACTTGTTATTCATTGTTTCACTAGATAGTTCCTTATTTGATCTAGTAAGCGTGTTTAGTTGATAATCTTCAACTGTGAAACTGTTGTTTGAACCACAACCGAACCAACATTACTTCACATCCTAAATTCTGCCAATCCTACTAGGTACGTCAGATCCACATATGATATTCACCATTATATTTCAAAAATTACAATTATAACTTAAACTAACAAGATAATCCAGTTATACCATATTGACTCAACACATGCATAAGCATCATAAGTTTCTATCAAGTAAGAAACTAACATTATTCCAATTTAATATCACATCATAAGTTTCTATCAAGCATCATAAGCATCATATGATATTCACCATTATATTTCAAAAATTACAATTATAACTTAAACTAACAAGATAATCCAGTTATACCATATTGACTCAACACATGCATAAGCATCATAAGTTTCTATCAAGTAAGAAACTAACATTATTCCAATTTAATATCACATCTCATTAATAACTAATTTACACGTACACATGAACATCAAATTTCACAAAACATCCCAATCACATTTCATCAATAGACCTAACTTATAAATCTAGCATGCAATCATATATCATTATCCTAAATACCATTCTAGCATGTTCCTAACATACCATGTATGTTTAAACTATTGTAATTCAATCATCACATTTACCAAGTTTTAATAATCATATTTACCATTCATCATTAAAACATAACAAACATCATTGAATCTTAATTCCAAAGTTCTTGGAAACTAAAGTTTCCACTTTGGGTAAGTTATGAATCAAACATTAAAACAACGATTTTCTTGCATAATTCATGTAAAACATCAATAATACAGTCAAACTAACACAACTACAACAACCAATATTATCAATTTCATATTTATAATGAGTGAATGAATTAGGGTTTATTCATACACTAGATTCATGAAAAAGATAAAGAGTAATTGATAATTCTTACCTACGTGTTATTGATCAAGAAAAGAGCTTGCTAATGCTTTGTGGTGATCAATTCATTAAAAAACCATGTGTATTTATGTGTTTTTGAAATCGATCACATGAGAGAAAGGCATTCGGTCGTGATTTGGGATCAACGGGGGTTAGGGTTTTGTTTTTCACTTATATACTCACTCACATTTTCAATTCTAACATCTTTTAGTTTTTATAAATTATATAACCTACTTTTAAATGTTTATAAATCATTTTCTTAAACTTTTAGGTTTCATAATTATCAACTAGAATTATAATATACCCGATCTATATTTTCACAATAACATCTAATACATGTAATGATTAGTTAACACAAACCATTAAATAATGTATAGCACGTTGTTTTCACTTAATCACATCATAATATCGTATAATTATTAATTAGCTTAACATTAGTTAAATCAATATTAATTATTTGTTAAATCATCAACGTTTAAGGACAACTTGTATGTCGCGTGTATGTAAGACTTAATAAAACTAATGGTGTTTTGGTAATCGAAAATTACTGAATATCACAATAACTTTACAAAAACAAACTAGCCAAGCCTAACCATTTCACCATAAATTCTCGGTTAGAAACACAATTTGAACATGAACTTATACCTAGTTTGAACCCAATGAAACATAACCTAAAAGAGTCTTGTTCAACCCGACACCCACGACCAGCCAAGGCCTGATAACCCTATTTAAACTTGATGTTTTTACCATTAAAATGAATGTGCTTTTTATCATTAAAAACTTAATTACAACTAAAATATGCCAAACCTGAATAACTACTTTCAAAAGCCTAAATTAACCCATTAATCAACCCAAGATGGGCTCGATACCTCAACCAATCCATAAAACACGCGACCCATTATATTTTCAAGAAACACATGGGTGTATGTATGTGTACATATACATATATACACACTTTCAAATCTCATTTTAAACATTCTCTTAAACATAACGAAACTTACGCGAACTTTACAATACATTCAATTATAATATAAGAATGTTGACTTACCATTTTCATCATGTGGCCTTACGTGGTACATCTAAGTCACCAATGGTTCATCGAAACAGAACTATTGTGAAATTACCTTAGTCCACTGTCCAGTGATTCAACAAGAATCAATATATGAAGCCGATTAAATGAATTACCAACTTGAATGATGGCATGGATGCTTAATCTAACTTTAGCTAAGCATAAATTAAACCATAAAGGTGTCCATTAATAATGCAGGTACCGCTTAGTGAATAATCCCACTTATCAATTTATGTGATCAACTACAACTCGAAAGTAAGTCCATCGTAGCCCTTCTTTTTCTGCCTTTACATACTTTTGGGGGAGGGGGGGAACATGTTAACTAAATTTTTTTGTATCTATTGTTTCCATCTACACATACTAATCTACTCGAGGATGTATAATTTGAGTTAATTGATTATCACGCTGGAAGTCCTCGACTAAATGGAACACAACCATTTAACTACAGGAGGTAGCATATGTATCGATATAGATAGTACAATCAAGGTTTGATAATACTTATCTACTGATTGGTACACGTAGATCTACAATCAACTATGTTGATTGATTATATTCCTAATTGAAGTTATTCTTATAATTGTTTATGATAAGTAATTATGTAGGCGCACTGTTCAACTGTCACTTAGATTTTTATTGGGCTTAAAGTAGATACATATAAACTAAACTATGCGATGCTTATACATGATTACAACAACAATTCACTGAACTATTCAACTGATGCTACTAAACAGTTTATTAAGGATCGAAAATGTACGAGCTCACCAACTTTATATTGATGCATTTTGTAACATGTTATTCAAGGAACTAAGCATGTAGAAAAACCTGCACTTTTAGATGGCATGTCCAAGGCACATAGAGAGATTGGCAACATATGCTCACGGACGCTTGGGCGGTGTGTTATAATCTTTTATAATACGTACCTTAATACAATTTGTGCCTAGTGAACATTATGAACAATTCAATAAAATATTAGGGTTCTCTGTTTAAACCCTGTGCTCATAATGTTTCACTCGTTTCTCCCTTTGTGATTTCATCATTTGGTGGATGGATGTCACAACACTGCCCATTAGTAGTTGATTGTTCCTTTAGTAGGTCGAGTTCCGTGGGAGCTTTATTTTTTTGGCAGCAAATTAACTTAAATAATGGTCATAATTTGATTAACTTTAGTCTCTTATATACCAACAAATGCATAACGAGCCTACAACACCTTTTTCTGGTGGTCATACATTTCCTTCAATTTAGTCCACATGACAAATGGATCTTTAATAGGAGGGTATCTATTTTTCAAGTCCTCATGGACATGATGACATGCAAAACATCGTCTTTGTTTTATCTTGGTTTGTTGTTTTTTTATGGTGCCACCAAGATTATTAGCATTTAAATTCAAATGTATTTCAGCATTCGATCAACACACATGACCAATATTTTTTTTTTCAGTAATACATTAAGCCACAAATTCAAGCTTCGTAAAATTTGACACGATTAAATATATTATCACAAAACATAAGAATGATTTGTGTAGCTCAAATTATAAAAAATTAAATATATAGTTGATGATAATACAATGTTAATGAGGTAAAATCATATATAAACCTAATTTTATCTAACATTAAATTGGGCATTTATTGTTAGAAAGTTACATAGAGACTATTACAACTTATTTTTTTAATTACTCTTTTATGATAGATTATCCTATATATGAAAAAAAACACTACGATGAAGAGTAGATGTAGACGTTTTAAAGCTTGGGTTACAATCAGTGGTGGGTTCTAATGGGGACACCACAGGGGTTTTTGGGGTAGGCCGGACCTAAAGGTCACGGTTAGAGCAAAAGGTCACGTCGTGCAACCTAAACGTGATCGCAAGGGCTTGCGGTCACGGTTTTTGTATCAGTCATCTGACACCACATGACAACAAAACGACAAAAGTACACAGATAAAGTGAAAACCAGTCACCAAACCGTCACAGTTTGCCATAACCGTGACCTTTAGGGTACCAAGTACACCTTTACGGTACGAGGTACTCTGACAAAAGGCCCCAGATTCACGAGTCACCTACTTCGAACCGTCACGGTTTGGCCAAACCGTGACGGTTTGGCGTCCAGATTTTCACAATAAATAACCTCACAATTTCATTCAACAACCACAACCATTACTGTTTTTCAATTTTTTGAAGTATTAATATCTTCATTTTTTCAACAAAAATATCCTTCTGCTTTTCAACATAAATAGCCTTCATCGTTCCAAAATCACCTTAATTCGAAAACAATGTCGAGTTCGGGAGATCATTATCAAAATCCGAAGCTTCCAGATTCGAATGAGGAGCCACATATCGAAGATTCGAACCGGGTTGAACTAGTATCTGTTTTATTATAACTTCTTATTTGAAATATCTAACCATGATCTTTTTAAGAATATTACGTATACGGGAGTCACCCCCCGTGGGGGGAGGAGGAAACCAACCCGTCGAACACATTTGCTGAAGAGGCGTACAACTCTTTATTTGGACCGACGGGTTACGGTGAAGGGTACAGACATCCCCCTTGCAATTCTTACGGGCATTTCTCGAACACGTACCACTCACAAACAGAGCTGGATTACGGACATCCCCCGTACCAGTCAGAACTAGAAATTACACATGTGTCAGATACTTTTAATGGGAATGATACAGATGAGAGTGACGGTTCAGTTCACCTCAAAGAAAACTATGGGGACACCGCCGAGCATGATGGGATGAGGATCAGATAAGAAAGGCTATGGTTTCTTATAAAACCGATAAAGTACGAAGAGTTTTTATTCTTTTGTTTTTTTTTTTTATTTGTTTTATATATTGTTTTTTATGTCTAGCTTTATAATTTTTTCAGTATTTTGATTCTCGTGAGGACTTGGAGAAGTGGGCTAAAATGAGAGGACGCGAGCATGGGTGCGTCATTGTGGTGGGACAGTCACGAAAAAAGGATGTGGAACTATTATGCAATCGTAGTGGTGAACCTAAATTCACTGGCACAAGTAGGCGTACCGGGAGCATAAAGAGAGGATGTCCCTTTAAACTCGTAGGGAAGTACGTAGGAAAGAGTGACAGTTGGATGTTAGAGGTGAGAAACGAGATGCACAACCATGATCCTGTTGTGCACGAGGAGGGCCACACGCATCTTATGAAGATGACCGTCGAAGAAATTGATCTTGTCGATAAGTTACACAGGCAGCACGTGCGGCCACGACATATCCATAGATATGCTTCAGGATACGCGAGCCAGGGTCACGAGGCTGGAGGATATGCTAGACTGGGTCATCCAGCACATGGTCGCGGACTATGCCGCCTCGGGTACGCTGTTGTTGTCACAACCACCCAGGCGGTTAGGCCATGATGGTGCTGGCCCCTCTGGCGCGGGCGGGTCAGGTCAGGGCAGTGACGATGCAGATATGACAGATTAGATATATATTTTGTTTGTATTTTATTTTTTTTATATGTAAAAACTCGTTGTATATATATATGTGCAGTTTCAGTTATGATGGCTTGTATATTTGATTGTGTTTGTTTGGTTGTGTTTCTTTGGTTATTTGTTTTATATTTGTAATGTTGATAATGTTAATTGTATATGTATGAACCAACTTGTAATGTAACTGTATAATAACAACCGATTTTTACGTTTAGGTTAACCGTGTGATAAAATAACAACCTACTTGTAATAACCGTCATATGTTTAATAAAAAAATTACTTGTAACATGATACAGATTAGAAAAACAAAACCCATTTCCTCCAAAATTCTTAGAAACCCTTTTTCACATAAAAATCATCAAGCGGTTCTAAAATCAAGAAAAAAATTGTCTCAAATCGAACAATACTTGACTAAGTAAACATCATCATTCGCACGGACACTGAAAAACAGAGAAAAAACCGACGAAAATTATCAATTTTGGTTCGATTTACCCAAAAACATTATAAAATATAGAAAATATAAAAAAACCGATGAAAATTATAAAAACAAACTTGTATGATTAAAAAGATTAAAAAAATATAGAAAATATAAACAATTTGTCACGGTTTGGCCAAACCGTGACATATCTAACCTGCGCACAATCAATTCCCACATTAATTACACACCCAATAATTGCAACTGATCCCGAGGGGTGTAAAATGGTCACAGTTAGACCTCACCGTGACAGTTAGGTCTTACGCCAGACTGAACGGTCATGGTTAGCCCTAACCGTGACCGTTTGAATTGGTAACCCTAAAAAATCAGCGGTGTGCGTAGAATTTCCGTCTTTTTATGACTAAGGTACCACTGGTAATACATGTTGCTTGCTTTTAACCTTTGTTGTTGCCTAGACTTCTATTTTGTTAAGAGAGAGAGAGAGATGGGTTTGTGGGGGGTGTTGGAGGCTTGAAGGAGGTTGCCCGTCGACCTCCTTTTTCCGGCTAAATCGAGCTGGTCGGTTTCCTGACTGCTTTGTACCCTTCATCTTCTTCTTTGATGAATCAGATGGGGTTTGCGATGGTCTTCGACGGTGCTACCCGGCCTCACCGCTTCACCATACCAATTCCTCACCCAATGATTTTTTAACCATGGCGTTGTCTCTCGGCCGATAGTGGTTGCTTCGGGGTTGGCCATTCTCAACGCCCAGAGCCTTCGGCTTGCTGCATGTCTTTGTTAAGCTGTCTATAGCGGCTGCGGACGTGATTTCTGTCTGGTACCCTTTAGGGTTTTAAATCTGCCGCTGTTGTGTGCCGTGGCAATGGATTTTTCTTCGGTTGTCGTTCAGCTCCCATTCGTGTTTGAGGTGGAGCTGGTGCAATTTCTTTATGATACCTTTAGGGTTTTCAGATTTGTCAACAATGATGATGAGCATTAGGTCGTCTCAGGCTTTGTTTTTTAATAGGTTTCAAATGTTGTGTTTTGCTATTTCTCCGTGTCAATGATGATGAACCATTGTGCATCTTAGACTTTCGACTGTGTTTGGTACCTTGAAGGCTATGATTTTTGACCAAGATTTGTGTCGGTTGCCATAGCCTGGCAACCTTTTACGGCATGCAGCCGCAACCGAAACCGAAGTCACCTCTGAGCCTCTCCATAGGTATTACTACATGTTCACGGTTATTTTATGTTTTTGTGATGTTATGCTGTTGAGCAGGGTTGCATTGTGTCTTTGTTGCTTCCATTATCATGTGAAAACTGATGCGTTGATGATCATGAAGTTGAGTTCATCAGAGACATGTTATGGTTCCAAGTTAACATGTATATGGCTGTGATGATATGTCTGAGTCCTGGTTCAAGCCTCGCAGCGAAACGCAGGTGAAAAAACAGGTAGTTGTATTAACAAAATATATTTCTAGCATATGATGTATTGCTCATGATAATATGTAGACAAAATCATCCTAGTACTCGAGCTATAACGTTTTAAGTTAGTTTTATTAATATTAACATATGTAGCAAGAACAAAATTATTTTGTATCAAGTGACAAATATTTATCCACGGTTTAGCAATTAGGTAATATTTTAACTAATATTAACCATAAATTTATTATATTTATCCTAACTTCACATTTCAGTAAATAAATTAATTAGATGTATAAAAAGTCTCATAAGAAAACACGTGTTATCAAGAATCCTTAATTCTCAAATTGTGAAAATTTAACATATAATTACGAAAATAACACATCGTAAATTTGTGTTACGAATATTATAAAAGACTGACAAACCACAAGCTACGAGAGGAACCTAGCATTTATTTTGTTAATTGAATTATATTAAATACTGATCAACAATATATAATGATTCAATAGATTATAAGAGAATCATAAATTCGAGCTGAGTTCAAGCTTACCCTAGCTCGGTTCGGTTTGGTTTGGTTCGGTTCGGTTCGGTTCGGCTCGGCTCGGCTCGTGAACAACGTCCTAAGTCTATGATAAACATTTGATTATCAATATTATAAATACAATATTACTAAGAAAATAGCAACTTATAGAAGTTTGATAACCATAATTAATTATATTTATAATAATAGTCATTCTTTAGCTCTTTTATTGTGTTTTACACTCACCCGACATGAAAGTTACAAATTTAGGTAGACAAATTAAGAAATAAACACACCGTAAAAGCTTAATGAAAACTTTAAACTATAAAAAAGTAACATTTTTATTAATTATCGCAACAAATGTCTAGCGTGACTTTTGAGTTTGAGTTGTGTTTGGGTCTGTGTCAGGTTAGACCCGTCAACCCATAAATACGACTCGTTTAACATCCTACCGAATTGCCCAGAACAATATACTCAATATACAAAGGGAAATGCTTAACGTGTAAGGATATACAAGTCAAAAGCCAATAACTACTAAAAAAATACATCCAGCTCCATTACAACTCCTTCACTCGCTTTTCCCATTAGGATTCAACTCATTATTTTCTATTTTTATATCGTGAGTCGTGACATACATATAATGAAAATGATGATAAAGATTGTAATAAACTATTACTTTTTTTTTTGAAGGCAAATTTCATTAACACCAAAAACACGGCTACATCTCTAAGCTAGAGAAAAGCCAAAAAACAACAAGTTAAGTTACATCAAAAATAAAATTGCACCACCGTTTCCAATCTACCGTACCATTCTTATATCTACTCTTGTACCAAAGAAATCCCAAAGCTTTTACGTCCGCCACAATCTTGACCACGTCCGGAATAATGTTAGTGAATGCCTTTTCATTTCTAGCCTTCCAATCCTCCAACACGCAAATCGTTACTAACGTTGCTGCCTTCTTTCAACTATTACTCCAACACGCAATTATAATAAACTATTACTTAATTTACAAATTTAGTACATGAATCCAATGAGAATCTTTAAACTAATATCCAAATGGAGTTACACCGACATCAAAGTTGTGATTATATTATTTAAAAGGTTTAATTACGTGTGCGTCTTATCACGTGGGAGATAAATGAATTTTTTTATTGTTGCAGTCTTTTGACACCAAAATTATATACATATTAAATTCCGACTACACTGCTACAGTGAATTTTAGGAACTTGGACGTTTGCCATCAACTTTTTTGGGTTTGCAATTTAGACATTAAAGTCATGTACTCGTGTGTCATTTATATTTTTTAATTTTTGTTTCCAAGTCTTGTACAATAGTATATACGTTTTTAACCTGTTTAAGTTTTATAATGATTTTATTTTTCTGTAATAACTTTTGTTTGTTTACTTTTTTGGAAAAATGGAAAGGCGATTGTTTTTAGTTTTTTTTGTTAGTTTTGATATAATTTAAAAAAAACCGGAGATGTATTAAAATTTTGAGTATTTTTTGTGCCTTAGGCTATAGCAAATATCGATGCAAATTAGGTACTAATGAACCACACAGAATATATGTAATGATATTAAGTGACGGTAGTTTTTACGATAAGGGATGCTTTAACGTTTTACGTGGTAGTGATAGCTGTCACGGCACGTTTTTATATGTGCATTTTGATATTTCGAGTCATGACGGGATCCCGCCGCAATGCGCGGAGATGAAAATCTAGTTCTTCATTATATGACATATGACAATATGACTATCGATAATAACAATAAATGAATTAAAGATAACCACAATATATGTGTGACGAGCTATTGAAATAGAACGAGATGGGGTGTATATATAGAATAATGTGAATCTTATAATATATTACGTTATAATCTTGTGTATTATAATCTCTAAAGTTTTAGAAAGTGAGAAATTAATCTATATTATCTATATTACTATATAATACATATTATAAGGATAAGATGATAATTTCATTCAAAGTGTAAAACACCTATACAACATTTTAAGCAAAGTGTACAAGTGTTTTATGCAATAATTCAATTTTTGCCCCCATTTAATTAACTCCTTCTAACTATTATATTATTTAATACACATTATTAATACATTATTTAATAATGTGATATTATTTATTCACTTCATTAAATTTTATTTATTTATAATATTTAAATTAACATTTAAATCTGTACTTACTGATCATATTTTTATAACTAATACTATTTAAATTCAAGTATTATTTTATTTAAATGCTTATATCTATAGTACTGTATAATACATCTAATTTGATAGATATGTAATTTTATCAATCATACAAGTTTTAAAGAAACATGTACAAAGTCATGCAAAACATTTAAGAGGGGTAGAATAGGAAATTGATTAAGATTTAAGACACTTTAGGGGCAATATGGTAAATTTATTTATTAAATTTTGTATACCTTGATATTTTTATATTTACTAATTATATTTTTACAACTAAATACTATTTAAATTAAGTATTATTTTATTTAAATATTTAAGTATATAACTTATATGTATATCTTTATTTTTATAATAACTATAATACTAATATTTCTATAAGGGCATATTGTGAGTTTAATAATTTTAATAATTATTTATATCTTTTATAATAAAAGTGAAAGGAGGATAGAATAATAATTTATAGATTAAGACACCCATATGAAAAGTAATGCTTAAATTTTAAAAAGTTAATCATTTTATCCCATTTATATCCTTACAATAAAATATAACATATGATTTTATAATACAAATGCTAAAACATATACACGTGGCCAAACAAAACCACTATTTACTTTCAATACCGTTCATTCATTGCGTTTAAGCACTAATCTCTTTTTCCTTTTTCCTCTCCGGCTATTAACAGATCAATAACAATCAAAATGGTAATTTATGGTGACAATTTCTCCATTCACTTTCTCCGGTCTATGCAAATCACCACCGAAAGCTGTCTCCGATAATCATAAAAATCTAATCTACATTCATAAAACAAAACCCCTCATAAAATATAAGTAATAAGTGATATTCGACCATAAATACCATCTATGTTTCACTATTTTAATTGGGATAATATAGTTGTCTTAAAAAATTTTGTAATATACATAATTGTTTTCTTTCATTCAATTTTTTCAATAATTATTTTTATTTTTTAATTTACGTCATAACGCGCTAAATCGACACTAAACAAAATCAAATTTCCAAAAAATCATGTAACAACCGTAGCGTCGCAACGCGCGGATATTTCCAATGGTATTAATATAAAACTAATATATGAGGATAAACATCTAAAGTAAACTTGTAAAGAATGCAAGAATGCATATTTTAAGTTTTCAACTATAGTATGCGCAGCCATGCTTTATAAAAATTGGAGTCATTTTTGACCGGTAGTTAATAATTTATAAGCTTTGCTTGTGTTAGTAAACTATATTAAAATACAATTTTAAAAATGGATTAGTGATAATTGTTAATTTTATAAGGGGTTAGAAAAAACTTGAGGATTGTGATATAAAGAGGGTTAGTTTAGAAATCCCCGTATTACACTGTTTAATTAAAAATATTAAAAATAACATTTACTAATTAATTTTTAGAATTTATAAAATAATTTTTATGATATAATATAATTGAAATTATATATAATTAATACTTTATGTAACAATAACAACGTTTTTGAATTTTCTTTTTTAAAAATTTATGTTTTAAAAAAGTTGTATTTTTAAACATTTCATTTTTATAAACAACTAGAAATATTTTACACGCGCGTTGCGCGACGAATTACGTTATGGACACAAATATCAAAGCATGAATACAAAACATATCATGATAGCTATCACTTCCACATAAAACCCTAAGGTATCTAGGAAATGCAAAACGAAGAAATAAAGTCAACAAAACAATAGAAACCGCATAAAATATAGAAAGAAAAATTGTTAAAAAAAAGAGCAGGGCATGGCCTTGAACCTACACAATAAAGACTTGATTTGTTAATCAAAGTTCATGATTCCTTCTTCTAATCAATAGTGGTCATCGTGAGAGAAGGAGATGAAAATATGTGGTAAAAGCAAAAGAAATTTAACTTAAAAATTGACAGGTAAAATAAGTGTTGTTTTATAAAAAACTATACTCATCTGCTAAAAATAAAAATCTCAAAGTTAGCCTCTCAAGATTAAGAAATTTTTAGATTCCTAGTGAGATGAAGTTCAATATTGTTCAAGTAATTAACTCAAAATAATTGTATGGAATATTCTAAAGATAAATGAAGGATCATTATGAAAATAACATAAGCAATGTGGTCAAAATAAAAGAATCTAAAACTTTGATGTAGCTAAGAGTTGTAATTTATATAGATAGATAATATCATTATTTTAAAATTCTTTATATTAAAAACTTCATATTCATAACATTTGCATTTAATATGCTAATTAAATGATAGAGTTGCTTAGTTAATGACACATAACAATATAAGATGTGAAAAAATGACACGTAACAAAACTTATTTTGATTTATTAGGATAGATAACACATATTTACCAATGATCTTTAGTCCAACTATTTAAGATGAGATACTCATAACATGTAAATAAGGGGTGTCATGGGTTCAAGTGTCACTCTAAGCAAAATGCTTAGAGTTGAATTAGTGGGTTTTCTTACTAATGAGTTTTCTCCTGAGTGGGTTGGGGGCGCGGTCCCGGCTGGGAAATTAATTGGTGGGCCCGTTTAAGATGACACCTGTCCTCCGAAGTAGAGTCGTGCGTTTGTCGTTAAAGAAAGATAACACAAATTTTCTAATATAAATTAGTGTTTTAATCTGGTATGGCTTTGTTTGTTGTTAAATTAGTAAACTTAAAATGGGAGTTTATTTAACAGAATAGTAAATAGTAATGCTGTAATTCTATATATATAAAATTAATAATTCTCCTATATATTTAAAAACTAAAGTGAAGAAATCAGTAGTCTTTTTTATCTTTAGGTTTTGGCCACAGGATATTTACACTTTGCTCCTCACAATTTTTATATGTAGCCAGAAAAAGACAGACTGTAGAGAGAGAAAGAGTGAACTCTTTCAGACCCTCGCATTGCACACCTTTTTTAGCCGGCCTTCTCTTTCTATGCCCTGCTTGGTCCCCCGGTACGGTGGGGAGTGAAACAGTGGTTAGTGTCTTTGGAGACCACGGAGTCGGTGACCGCTCTGGCTTGGTTGTCAATGCTATCCCCATCGATGATGGCCGGTTCTGGTTGTCTAGCGAGAAAGGGTTCGTGGTGTTGCTATGGACGCCGGAGGCGGTGGCCGCTCCGGCTTGGTCGCCGATCCTGGCCTCACGTCGACGATGTGATCCTGCTGCTCCTCTCTCTCTTCGCCATTCGATTGTGTTTCAAGCTTCGTTTGATCTGTTGGGATTCTTGTCGGGTTCGACCCTACCTGCGAGGGTTTTGGAGGGTTGCCGCCGTGTGAGGCCCTTCGCCTCTTCGCTGTGGTGTTTCTGGCAAGGCGACCCTCCTATTCCTCGGTGGTGTTCCTCTGATTTCGCATGCAGGCGAATCGGCCACGATTACAACCGATGTCGGTTGTTAGAACTTCGATTGAACCCATATTCGGTTGGGGAAAGCCCTTTTGAACCAAGGTTTCTGTTTAATCATTGATGATGAATATAAACCTATGTTAGATCTGCTTTTTTGGGGTCTCAAACTATTTGTTGTGGTGGGTTGCCAAACACCATGCACTTGGGGTTTTTCATGGTTTTCATGGCCTTTTTCAATACTACTTTCTGTTTGATCGATGAAGATGGGTGCTAACTCATCTGAGATCCGCATCTAATCCAATTGAGACCATGATGTAGAAGGAATATAAGCCTTCGTTGTTTCGACGTGGCATTCGTGTAGGATGCAGCCACAATAGGGTCACCTTACTGAGTCTCCAAGCATCTTAACCGACTGTTGTTAGTGGCATGTATTGGTGTTGCTGTTTTGTTGACCATGTTAAACTGTTTGTGTGTGTTCTTCATTCTATGCTGGTAATGTTAAACTATCATGTTGGCAATATTAAATTTATGCTCGATGATGATGTGCAAGCCACGTCTGAGAGTTATTTTAGTTCTAAATCTGATTTCCGCGAGTCTTTGTTTTTGAATAGCCTTATCCCATTAGGGTTATTTGGTTGTTTGGTTGCTTCTCTTGGTGTATTGAGACAACTATATGTCATAACTGTTGGTCGTGTTATTCCGCCTGTTACATCACTGTTTCCATGTTAGAGCCATGATGACATGGGGTGGGGTGGTATCATTTGCTTTGGTATGGTTATCACTTACAGTTAGCAGCCACAACTAAAAGAATCCGTTCAGAATCCGATGCGCAACGCGCACAACTATCATACACTAGTGTATTTGAATATAAATTGGAACTGACCTTATTATTGGGTTCTTAATTAAAATGTATTTCTTATTTATACGTTCATGTAATTAAAAAAGTGTATTTGAACGAGTGTATTAAAAAAAAGTGTAAGAAGAAACCAAACAACTAGTACAATAAACATGAGCACAATGCATAAAAAAATAGAGGTGTGTAAAAAGATATGAATCTGAAATAAAATCCGAAATTCCAATTTGAAAATTCAAATATTCAAATATTTAGATTCTAATAAGGAACGCCACTATAGAAAAGTGAGAATGATGGTTATTTTTGTAACGGCTTTTATCAATAAACATATATAATATAATACAATACAAAATTAAATATTGTCTTCGTCAGTGACATAAAATATGATACTCTTAGGCCGATTATCTACTAGGTTCGAGATATCTAGCAACATTTACAACCTAGCTAACACTTGTATGTATGTTATAACAATTTCAATAAGGCACAAAAACAACTTAATCCTTGTGTAAGGATGTCTCCAGAATATTATGGTGACCCTCTTAATGATAGAAAACAACTTAAGTAAAACTTTTCCACGTTTTGCAGTACTTAAATAACTAAAGAGACCATCCTTAACAAAATTGAGGGATTGTCCCAATGATTTATCTAGTAACATCAAAGCTGTAAAACAGGTTTTGAACCATGACACCTGGAGGCATCTTTTGTTGTTTCCACTGCTTGAAGTGATTGTTATGACCTTGAGAAAAAAATTGAGTCCCTCCATTTGGGTATGGGAAGGTTCTAGTGTTTTTTTTATCCTCTTTTTCTATTAAACATCCAGATAAACTTTGACATATAATATTTGTTATTTTGGGTTCAAAGAGATCGTTATAATTATATTTATTTTAGTTTCCCTGTTACATTTTATTGACCTTCTTTTACTTTATACGTAAAATATATTTGTAATATAGAACTTAGATATTATAGTATAACTTGATATATCTGTTACACATCTTGATACCATTAATCCATATACTAAGTATATGCTATATCTATTTATCAAATTTATTAATCATTAATATACTATTACAATTTAACAAGGGTTAACATTAGTTATTTCCTTATTGGATAGTTTTGATGATTTTGCAACGTGCCATGATACTAGATACTTTTTTTCTTTTCCTTACCTATGTTAGGGACTGTTTGATAAAACTGACTCAGTAATATTTGACTGAGTCAGAAGTTGACCCAGTCAGAAGCTGACCCAGTCAGAAGTTCAGACTGAGTCTGCATCTGACTGAAACTTGGCTGTTTGATCGTATCTGACTGACTCTACTGAATTTACCAAATCCCTATAGCGCTTTGGTCATTTAACTTATCAGTTTCAAAAATCATCTGAATTTACCAAACGCTTAAACAACCGAATATTTTATTATACAACTTTATACTAAAGAAGTACATCCAAACACCAAATAACATACACACTATACTTATTTACATTTTATTTAAATATATTAAAAATGAAATGTATGAGCTAAAAGCACAAAAACACTGCCACAAACAAAAAACCAAGTTACCACAATCACCTACATCTCCGCCTTTTTCTCTTTGTTCTTCATCTCTGCCTTCATCTTCTCCATCCCCGCCTCGTATGGAGCCACCACCTCCTGCAGCATTACTTCGGCCACCGTTCTACCACCAACCGCCTCCGCCCCTCCGCCACCGCCTCCGCCCCTCCGCCACCGCCACCGCCTCTCAACAACTTCCTCCGAAACCTCTCTCTCAACCTCGTTCATCAGCGTCTCCATCTCAACCTCTCTCTCAGATCTGTACACGTCTCCTCGTCCTTTCTCTGTCGCCGGCGACGACGAGTCCTCCACCGCGTCACTGTCCCCTGCTGCCACCCATGTCACCCCCTTGGTCCCCCAACTCGGTCAGTGATGAAAAATATTAGGACTCGGTCAGCCCTAAAGACCTGGTCAGTGGGCTTCGCCGTGAACATAAAACGCGCTGACCGGCTGACCGAGTCAGCCAGTCAGCGATCACTGGACGGGTCAGACGCATCAAACAGGGCCTTAGTGTTTAAGAGGGTTTTGTGCATGACATTACACATCATAAATGTTACTAGCGTACCTGTGTTTTGTTTAACCTAGGTTTGATCTCCACTCTTACTTCCTCAATCTCCATTTTTTACAATGTTGTTTTTTTTCAGCCTTTATACCTAGTTTCACATGCTATGGGTTACCTCTCACGTCCCCATAACACGAATGTCAAATACTAGTTTATTACATTTACCTCCATCATTAAAAAAAATTGAGTTTTTTATCTCTATTTTTACATTATATAAAAAAAGATTGTGTTTGGAACTGTTTTTTACTTACTTTTTAACTTATTAACTTTTAAAAAAATTATTTTATAGTGTTTAATAATATAATGATTATAAGAGATATAAGTTAATAAGTCATTACATACTAACTTATTAATTTATTAAAAAAATCAATAAGACAAGAAATTATTTTGAGAATCAATTTTAAACACGCCTTAAAAGAAAAAAAAAAAACTAATCATCACCATGACAATCCACTACAAATAGTGTTAAAACCATAAACCCTCGCCAAAATGTGAACATGAAATCGAGACTAAACCCATAAATCACTCTTCGACTCCATTTCGCCACTTCATCTTCCCCAAATAATCCCCAAACACCATTTCCGATCTCCCACAAACCCTCACATGGCTCCATCAAAATCCCACATCTTCTTCCTCATCATCCTCACAATCTCCTCATCTCCTTCACTCGCATCCCTCACAACCCTAATCTACAAAGGCTGTGCGAACCAGAAGTTCCAAGACCCCTCACAAACCTCCACACAAAACCTCCAATCCC
This sequence comes from Flaveria linearis, assembly GCA_024085815.1. Classification (NCBI taxonomy): domain Eukaryota; kingdom Viridiplantae; phylum Streptophyta; class Magnoliopsida; order Asterales; family Asteraceae; genus Flaveria; species Flaveria linearis. The sequence continues at coordinate 86,385,760 of CM044005.1, read as the reverse complement.
TCTTCGAAACCCTAATATCCCAATCCTCCACCACCAACTACCACAACGCCACCGCCGGAGACCCCCAATCACCCACCTCCGTCACCGGCGTCTACCAGTGCCGCGGGGACCTACCCACCTCCGACTGCAACACCTGCGTGAAAAAAGCCCCTGAAATGATCGATAAACTCTGCGGTGGAGATGCGATTGCCGCTAGGGTTCAGCTCGAGGGGTGTTATCTGAGGTATGAAGTGGTGGGGTTCCCGCCTGCGCCGGCGACGGAGCTGCTGTATAAGGAGTGTGGGTCGGGTCGGGTCGATGGGTCGGAGTTTGATTCGAGGTTGTCGTCGGCGTTTGAGGAGGTTGAAAAGGGGGTGGTGGATGGAAAAGGGTTTTACGCCGGTGAGTATGAGTCGGTGGCGGTGATGGGGCAGTGTGAGGGTGGTTTGAGCGGTGGCGAGTGTGTGAACTGTGTGAAATCTGCGGCGGCGAATGGGCGGAGTGCGTGTGGGAGTTCGGATTCGGGTCAGGTTTATCTGCAGCAGTGTTATGTCAGTTACACGTATAACCCGAATGGAGAATCCGGATCAGGTATAATAATCGGGCCGGAGCAGTAAAATCAAGCTTTTTACGGTTCGGTTTAAAACCATAATATTCAATCTGGTAGTCGGTTTGGTTTTGCGTTGGTTTTAGAAACTTCAAACTGTAACAAACGTTGTTACGGATTTTTACGGTTCGGTTTAAAACTATGAAATTATTGGAAGTTGTTCAAACTGATAACCGGTTTGAGTCCGAGGACCGGGTGTATATAACTGGACCAGACTATAAGATTATTATATATTATGGTTTTTTTATTTCTTCATATATTTATATCAAGTATAGGTAACTAATTATCATGAACTTTTCTGAAGGAGATAAAAGGGTTGACTACAAAAATATGTTTAAAAAGTGAAACAAAACGTGTTTTATTTTAAAAATTATTCGTGTTTTATTAGGGACAACTTGCATTACAAATGAGCCCAAACTGGGAAACTAACATGTTAAAAGTTAAAAACTATTTCATAATGTAATTAAAATGTTTTTAAAAAATAAAATATAAATTTAAAAATGATTTCTTTAAGGAAGAGAATGTGTAACCTAACGAATGCTCAAACAGTTTGGCTCAACGTTTGAATAATAAAACCATAAAAACAGAACCGTAAACACCCCCTCTATTGACACATACTATATAAGTTCAATCAATGATTAACCATTTGAGAAGCAATTGTAAAAGCACTAATAATCACCTGATAAATGAAAGAATCAAAAGAGTATCTTGGATTTTTGATCCATGATTGGGATATTTTGTTTTATTCATTTCACTTTATGAGAAAAGGTGACAATCGGATGTGGGTTTGGTTTGTTGACAGGGACCGGTGGTGGTGGTGGGATACAAACAGGGGTGACGGAGACAGGCGGTGGCGGTGGGCGGCACAATACGCAGAAGACGGTGGCGATTGTTATCGGCGGATTGGCGGGGTTGTTTCTCGCAATCGCTTTCCTGCTGGTTCTGAAATCGGCTTTCATGAAGAAGAAGGAGAAACACAGTTATGAAGGTTGGTTGCTTTCTTCATTCTTTGTATGGGATGATTTAAAGAGATCTTAAAAAAGCTCTTTGACTCGAATTTTACTTAAAAATACGAAACCGGTTTGTTTGTAAACGAGCTGAAGGGTTGGTTTGTAATCGAGCTGAGCTCAAGCTTGCTTATTTAGCTCGTTACAAATAATGCTCAAGTTTTAATGGGTTTTAAGTTATAAACTTGATAGTAGTATAATCTTAATTTATAAAAGCCGAGGTTAAAAAAGGTATTTTTTTTAAATTAAAACTTTAAAAGAAAAAAAAATCCCACTTGAGCTTTTTACGGGCCACAAGTTGAATCGAGCTTATTACAAGTTGAGGTTAAGCTTATTACAAGTTGAGGTTAAGCTTATTACAAGTTGAGGTTAAGCTTATTACAAGTTGAGGTTAAGCTTATTACAAGTTGAGGTTAAGCTTATTACAAGTTGAGGTTAAGCTTATTACAAGTTGAGGTTAAGCTTAAATTTCAATTAACTAAGCATAGACGAGTTGCACTAGTCTGGTTAGTTTAACTTTGAGCCGAGTCCAAGCTAAACCTGGCTCAACTCGACTCACTCGTTCAGCAACCCTTGCCAAGTTTGTCAATAGGCAACTGTTCTAAAATTTAATAAATTACTTTTTATATATTATCGTAATAAATAAATAAATGATTTTCTAGGGTTTATTATGATAATATGAAAGTCAAAAAACATGTTTTTTTGGAAGTATTGATTTTCAAAGTTTCATACTGGTCAATATTAGTGAATAGAGATCACTAGGGTTTTTATGTGTTTTGAAAGTGATAGTTAATGTAAGAAGTTTAATGCTTTAGAAAACTTTTTTAGTTTATAAAAATATTTCTTTAGAGGTTACGTTTATAGAAATATCTTCTTAATTTATTAAGAAATATTATTAATCTGAAAAATTATAAAATAAATAAAATAACATCATTAATAGTTAATGTAATTATTTAACAAGGAATAATCGGGAAAATTAGATTTATATGATCTAAAATTGTGTCATGTGTTTTCTAAAAATCTTATTTTATTAGTATAGGTAGATATGATATTAGTTTTCATAGAGGTATGATTTTCTTATAATATTGTAGTTTAAAAAAGGAGAAGATAACGGGGGAACTGCTTTTGGAGCTTTTTGATTGAGGATGTAAAGAACTAAAGATAGACGTATGACACATGATTTTTCTATTTCTCAGAGTTTTTTTTTGTACATGGTTTATGTCTATGTAATTTTGTTCTATATATTATACGAGTTTATAGCCTTCTTTTCCTTGAATAGAAAATTGGTGGGAACTGATTATTGGTTTAATGAAAACGAACCTTTAATTGATGAGAACTTGTTAGGTTTGGAATTGGTTTTAAAACATGTTCTCGTATACATTCTTTTCTTAAATAATCTAGAAAAAAAAAAAAAATACATCAAATAAACTATGTAATTTAACTTCTATTAACTATTATTAAATTTTTATAACAAGAAAATAGAACATCACCAAACACCATAATTTCAAGAATAGTACTAATAATGCAGTTTATTTTTTGATCGACCTTTTAATGTTTATTCCTCGCCCGAACTGTTGTTTTTGATGTGAACCGACATAACGAAAGCATGTTATTCTTTGGATAAGGGAGAAGGTATTACTGTTTTCAAATCTTTCTTGTGTATTCATTCTTCAACTTCTATTTCGTCTTCAATATTTGATTTGCGTTCGATTTGTCATGTCAAAATAATCACTTAAACAAATATACATCTCCAGCCATGTTGGATCAAGTATTTTTCTTATATTAATAAGACCATGCCAATAAGATAAAATATAGATCTTGAAATTACCATACAAACTAGAATTAAGCCCCTTGCGTTGCGACGTGTGCGTAAAACCATGCCAAACATCACCAATGTCACACCGCTGCATGAACCATATTAAGGTTGCGGTGTGTTAATGTAATAAAATTAAACTGAAACGTAAAACATATAAAACTATAACTAAGTCGATCTAGGACGCGCGGTAGCATACCTATCAAACAGGAAAAATAGATGTAAAAATGTTAAACCACACACGCATGTTATGTCGTGTTAACTCACAAAATTTAGACGAAACGTAAAGTGTAATGTAAAAATGTTGAACCACACATGCATGTTGCATCATGTTAATTGCAAAACTTAGAACGAAACATAAAATGAATAATTAAAGTAAAAAAATTGTAGTGTTTAATTGTATAAAATGAAAAGTGTTGAGTTAGAAGTATAAAAAAATTTTGTAAGCTTACATTGAAAAGATTAGAAGCTTTGGGTTAGAAGTGAAAAATCAATTTTTTTTTTGAAAAACACCCAAAGCATAAAGTATATACGATTATGCATAAATAAGTTACAAATTAGTATAATATAAATTTGGACGGTTAGTAAATCACAAGCCATAAAGAGGTTAGGATCAGAAATTAGGATTCATTTTCACGAAATGAAGATATTAAACAATTCAAAGTCATCGGAAGCCATAATGGATATAGATCAATTCCATTATACATCTCGAGCTCGCTACTAAGGATGTTATCCATTTATTGTTTAACTTTCTCATTTTTAAGTATTATAGAAATTATGCGTGAGGTTCTTACTCAAGCTACCACCACTTGATCCTGATGTTGTTGACCTGTATGTTTGTGTTGGAACCATATCTTATTAGATAAAAATCTTATGTTGTTTAAAGACTATGGTGGAAAGAACAATTTGTACTAGTTGTGAAATTTGGATCATCTTTGTATCAACCAAAATCAGGAGTTATTCCAGTCACTTATGGTTTCAACCTTTTTAATATTTACGCATTGGTCTAACCAGCGGCCCAAGTAAAAACGGGCAGTAGTTTGGAACTTTTTTCTTAAAATTTCCACTAAATATATACATGAATTACTAAAAACCATGTGGAAACCTCAAAAATATTGTTGTTGAGGTTTGGAAAACCTCAAGAAGCTCGATGGTATAGTGAATAATTTCCAAACCCTCATACGAAAAATGGTATAGCTCGAGTCTGTGATGAACTATGATGAAAGATGACTCATACGAAAAATGGTATAGCTAGAGTCTATGATGAACTATGATGAAAGATGATTAAAAAATTGTAAAATAATATTTTCTTATCAACGGAAATGTATCTTTTATTAAGAGGGAGTTTCACTAAAGGACAAAACTTTGAATCTTTATTTAAAAAAGATCCAAATAAATCCTTCTAAGAGTATACTGTATCGAAGGATACAAAAGGAAATCAAGGATTTTAACCTTTTTCCCCTAGGAGGGCAACGCGCATTGGGATGCAAAGGAGCTATTATGGAGCATGCTGTTTAATTCAATTCAACGCGCAAAACCTTACCATCCTTTAACATATAAACAAGAAAACCTGTCCTTAACGAGATGGTACTTACTTTCATACAGGTGTTGCATTGTTTCATCAACTCGTGTCGTGAGATGTTTGGTCAAGTTCGATAACGAGCAAAACCCTCATTTTGTGTTGCTGAGACATGCACTTAAGGAGAAAGCCTTTGTAGTCGAAGTCAGCCGAGGAGCCTAGTGACAAGCCAGCGCTACCAATTGAGTGCCAGCACGTAGCCGTGCTGTCAGTAAGAAGGTAGTTGGTGCCTTTCGAAGTCTAAGCTATTTCTTTTCTAGCGACCACTTTAGTTTGATTACAGATAGCACGTTTTTACAGCATTTTCAAACACTTTAAAAGTCAATTCCCATCGAGTATGTATGCCCTAGTTCAGGTTTAAACAAATGAATTTGTATCCATATGTAATTTTCAATATTACATACATATTTTTCTACTTTGTTTAAAAACATCATATAACATATTTTTAAAAGCGAGTTTCAAATTATCAACCATTTGAGTGGTAGTCCATCTTGCACAATGCCAGGTTCACTTAACGATGCACCAATACCAATAGAGTATTGAGAATGAGTGCTTTGGTAAGCAATAGTGTTTTGTATTTGAGAGGGTTTTTATGATTTTAAGTGTTGTGATCATAACAATACATACAATACCTATTTATACTAACATATGAGGACAAAATGGTCCAAAACATCGATAAAAAATTGTCACTAACAGCTCTAAAATGGCTATACGGGCGTTAGAAATGGTCAAAACTATGGGCAACTGCTAGAACCTATTTGGATATGGTTTGGTTTAGAACTAGTTGGATTGGAACCACTGTCGTTGAAACATTAAACTGTAAATTGCGGTTTTTCCGAATTGGGATCGGTTTGTACTACTATTGGTTCGAAAATGGTTCGGTTGCGGTTCGTGGCATCAGCCTCAAACTGGTTTTATCGCGCACCTCTCAATTCCATATTAAAACTAGCTATAATCATAAACAAATCTATGAGAAGCAAGGCCATGTATTATAATACCTGGAAATAAAAAAATTACATATATATATATACATACTAGCTATAGTAACCCGTGTATTACACGGGTTGAATAAATAAAAAATTACTATAATAAAATTTATTAATTATAAAATAATATTCTAAGATATAATATCACTGAAATTATGTATTAGAAATGACTGTAAGTTATAAAATAATGATATCAACTTTTTAAAACTTTATTTTTTTTTAAAAAAAATAAACGTTTTGTTCTAAAACAAACAACATAAAAATGTCATTTTTAAAAATTTTCTAATTATAACTCTTAAATTTAATTATTTTTGGTTTTAAAAAATAACTTTTTAAAAATGCCAATTTTAAATATTTTGTATTTTAAATAAAAGTCTTATGCTTTAAATAAATTATTATTTTATAAAAAAATGTTTATTTAGAAATAACATAAATAAATAGATCACTTTATTAATTTATTAAATCTAAAAAGTGTTAAATAGTATTATTAGTAATTAAGGTAATTATTTAATAGGAGAGAGAGACGGGAAAATTTTGGTGACAATAATTATAGTGTTGACACGTGTCGTCCCAGATACCTTTTTATTAGAGTAGGAAGATATATATATATATATAATATATATATATATATATATATATATATATATATATATATATATATATATATATATAGAGAGAGAGAGAGAGAGAGAGAGAGAGAGAGAGAGAGAGAGAGAGAGGAGAGAGAGAGAGAGAGAGAGAGAGAGGGAGGTTCCCCTAAAAAATAATTTTTCCCTAAGTAGGCTAAGAAGTAATCTTAGCCATCTAATTATCTAATTAAGGGCTAAGATCAAAGTGTAGAAAAAATAAGTAATCAAGGGTAATTTGGGTATTTTATTATATTACCCACAATTGTTGACTTTTTAAAATTTCCCCCTATTTTTTTAAATGCTAATAACTTTTTCATACGCCATTATTTTTTTTAAATAAATTGCACCATAAAATCAAGCATTTTTTCTCTTTAATTTGAGTATAGTATTACTATAGTTTTTTACAAAAAAAAATCAAATTATGTGAAATTGTGCTACATTTTTAACGTTTTTATGGTGCATTTTATAAAACAGCACAAAGCTGTGCTGTATTTCATAAAACAGCAAAAAGCTGTGCTGTATTTCATAAAACAACACAAAGCTGTGCTGTATTTCATAAAACAGCACAAAACTGTGCTGTATTTCATAAAACAGCACAAAGCTGTGTTGTATTTCATAAAACAGCACAAAGCTGTGCTGTATTTCATAAAACAGCACAAAGCTGTGCTGTATTTCATAAAACAGCACAAAGCTGTGGTGTATTTCATAAAACAGCACAAAGCTGTGCTGTATTTCATAAAACAGCACAATGCTGTGCTGTATTTCATAAAACAGCACAAAGCTGTGCTGTATTTCATAAAACAGCACAAAGCTGTGCTGTATTTCATAAAACAGCACAAAGCTCTAGGTTTACTTTTTAGAATCGTTAACGAACAACACCGTTGGTATCTTGATACAACTCACCCCATCACCGAGACCAATCATCACAAGCATCACCGAAGAAATCCAACTCACCACCATCCGCTGCAATCTCCGACCAACACAATACCTTCGATTTCGACCGATACACGCTGAGTTTGTGAAACCAACCATTATCGCTGCAAATTCTGACTCACTGTGAACAGCCGACCACCGATCTCAACCATCACCAACAATACCTTTGCCGACAACTTTCTGGTGGTTCACCGAAGAGAAAAAGAGAGAGTTTGAGAAATTGTAGTCCAATTTTGATTTGAGAATTCCATTTTGACTCTTTTGACCAGCAAAATATAAATATTTGTGTGTGTGTTTTGATTTCTGCATATCCATCATGATCAAGTATGATAATATGATGTATTTAATAAACAGCACATTGCATTAGAATTTGTGCTACATTTTGATAAAATACAAACGGGACTAATGAGTGTGTTTTAGGACCATAATGCCCTTTAACCCTAATTTGAAGAGTGCCACATGTAATCTCCTTATTCCTTCTTAGCCTACTTAGGCAAAACTTATTTTTTATTAGAACCTCTACCTATATATATATATATATATATATATATATATATATATATATATATATATATATATTCTAGCTTTAGTTACCCGTGTATTACACGGTGGTGAATAGTTAATTATTAAAATAACACAAAACATAAATAAAACTAAATGTATTACACGGGTTGAAAAAATAAAATTAATTATTAATTGTTATTTATATAATACTAATTTTAGTAAAACTGTGTATTACACGAGTTAAAAAATAAAAATATTAGTTATGATGAAAGATTATGAAGTATAAAATGATATTTTAAAATAAAATATGATTAAAATTACATATGAGTAATAATTTTAATTTTTTTTTTCCAAAAAAATTTAACTATTTTTTCCAAATAAACTGTATTAAAAATATCATTTTTAAAAGTTGTTATTATAACTCCTAATTTTAATTATTTTTAGTTTATAAAGAAGTTTGCCTTTCAAAAACATCAATTTTAAGATATTTCATATTTTCAAAAATGTTTGATGTTTTAGGAAAACTCTTTATAATTTTTTTTTCTAGAAATAACATTAATAAAAAGACATCTTTTCTTGATTTATTAAAAAATTTTAATCTTAAAAAGAATAAAATTATTTAATCTTTAATTTAGGTAATTATTTAATAGGAGAGAGAGACGGGAAAAACAAACTTAGGGGGCCTAGTAATGTGGCAAGTGTCCCACCAAGTTAATCTTTTAGTATTATATATATATAGGTATGTATATATATATATATATATACCATATATATATATATATATATATATATATATATATATATATATATATATATATATATATATATATATATATATATATATATATAGGTATGTATATATATATATATATATATATATATATATATATATATATATAGGTATGTATATATATATATATATATATAGGTATGTATATATATATATATATACATACCTATATATATATATATATATATATATATATATATATATATATATATATATATATATATATATATATATATATATATATATATAATATGTAGGTATGTATTAAACGAAAAATAAGCAAATTAGTGAACTATAATTGAATATATATACATATACACACACACACACACACACATATATATATATATATATATATATATATATGTAAAGAATCAATGTTTACGTAAAAAGCAATCAATATATATATATATATATATATATATATATATATATATATATATATATATATATATATATATAAACCAAATCAAGTTGCAAAAAGGAATTAATTGCACTTTCGAACCGACCCGCTCCATTGCGAAACTTGTAACTGAAGACTAATCCTATTTTTTCTTTTCTGAACCACCAACTTCAATCCATAAACCCATTATCGACTTCAACAAACTCATAACAAAACTCAGAAATCGATGGGAACTGAATCTCTGATCAACCGCTCTTCAGTCGTGGTTTTATACAATGTTTTCAAAACGGACCGGAAAGCGAACCGGACGGCCTAGAGGTTCACTGGTCGGACCGGTCGGACCGGTCGGACGGTCGGACGGTCGGACCGGTCGGACCGGATTACGAACCGGATGACGTCATAAATATTTAAAAAAATATAAAAAAATTCAAAATATTTATAAAAACTACAATGGTGTTTATTTCTTGTATGGATTTATGGGCTTTGGATGATATTGGACTTCACGTTTGGGCTGGCTTTGGAGTTAACGTTGAGATGGGCTTGGCATAATCAATTGTGGCTGCTATATATGTTGGTCTTTAGGGCACTTCTTGAGACTCACTGGAATATTACCAGCAGCAACTTTGTTCGCTTCTTCTTCACCCTTCGATTAGAGTCTCTTGTTCATTAGTGAACCTCTGTTAAAACATCGAGTTCTCTGTAGATTATCACTTTGATAGTCTAGTTCTCGGTTGCTTATGTTCTTGATAGTGAATCGTTGTACCGGATTTGGTTTTGGTTTTGGTTTTGATAGTGAATCGTTGTACCGAAAAGGTGTGTTTTGTTCTCGTTTGCTCGCTGTTTACGATAGGAATAAACATAAAAGTATTTTTTTTCAAAAAGCCGGTTCAACCCGGTTTGCCGGTTCTGGTCGGACCGGTCAACCGCACGAACCGGCCAGTTATGATGAAAACAACCTGAAACCACCGAACCGAACCGGCAACTACACCGGTTCCCAGTCGGACAGGGCGGACCGGCCGGGCCGGTCCGGTCCGGTTTCGAAATCATTAGTTTTATACCCCTCTAGGCCTTCGATTGTCTTCATTAAAGCCCTCTCATGCACAGCACTTGATCCTCTGTCTTCTGCATTTATGTTCGAACCTTCGCGGAAGACTTATATCTACCAGGAGTCACCACCAAAACAACCCTTGTTGTTGCTATTTTGCCGCTGCTCCATCGTGGAAACTGTTGTGTTGCATCTGATCCAGTTCAAGACTTTTGATTAGTCCTAGTTTTGACACACAAGGTAGAGAACATCCATGGTTTCTTTTGAAAGTTTGTTGGTGTTATTTTAGGATCACCACCTTGTATATTCCAAACCAGAAGCTTACAAAATTCTATTTTGAATAGGCGAATCCACTCCGATAGGCCTCTTGTGTTCGTGTAACATTGTCACCGTCTCGACTTCCGTCGGTTTCTATTCTACTACTTGAGGTAACGAATCAATTTACGCCTTTTCCTTCGAATCATGCATCGTTGGAGTTTTTAAAATTTTTTAAGATTCACTAACTCGTTTCAACCATCTATGCAGCCGCGGTGCACTTGTCAAAGTTGGTCTTGCTGTTCAAGTGTTTCTTTGATTTACTTTCATTCGTTCATCGACAAAGCATTTCAAGTTTCTGTGAGTGACCTGTTCATTAACAACAATCTAATTAACAATTCAAGTCATAACTATTCTACATGAGTTAGTAAATCAGTTAAGTAGCTTCTATATTTTTCGGTGACGATGTAGTGAATCAAACTTGAATTATAAGTAGGTGAACACATAATAAATTATGTGTGGTCAGCGTTTTCATTTTGGGTTGGTTATCCATACTGTTACGTTTAATTTGTGATGCACACAACCTAAATAGAAGTGGGAATAAATGTTAAATTTAGGAAGGACATTCTTTGGATTTTCTTTTAGTTAAAAATCAACACAGGAACCCAAGTAATCAATCCCAGTGACAGCTTATGATTTCTTTAGTCATCGTTTTAATTAAAATTAAGAGTAGTTAAGTTATTTAACTCCATAGTAGCTAAAGTTGTAGGAAAATAAAATGTTGTTGATTGTTAGTATTAACTCAAATTAACAAGTTGTACACTATTAGACTGTCATAAAACTAATGTTACTAATCTAGTTTTATGAATAAAGGTTTGCAAATATTTAATAACTCAAAGAATCATCATCGGAAGATCAATTAGTCGACCAACGAAATCAAGTAACCTTGGTTCTAAGAAGTTAATTTAACCTTAAATTAAATGTAGGTTCTAGCACGACTTGAGGATAACTCGATTTTGTTTGCTTTTGCTCTTTGACTAAGGTACGGATTCCTGATTCTTGTCTCATATTTGATTCACATTCATCTCTAGTTTTGATTCCTGTCACACGTGGCTAGTTGTTTTTGATTCTGTTATAAGTAGCTAGACTACTTTATACTTCTGAATTTGTTACCCGAGCTCTCCCTATCTTGGGGGTGACCAAGACGCGTTGTTGCAGCATCAATAACGTGGCACCAACTGTGGCAGTGAGCTGAGATCACGACGTCTCTAAAGAGGACTTTGGAATTATGTTGGTCGTCTTGTATTATATTATTATTTTTCTCAGAGGCGTATGGATTGATCCTAGGTTAGTACTGTATTTCCTGATGGATGGTTGCACACCACTCCATTTAGGACTCTTGTGAATGGTTTGTATGTCTGCCCATACTCCATTTCACATTGGTTCACTGGCTCCCTACCTGTGTTCTCTCTGTTTAGTTATTATATGATATGATTATTAGCTCGGGTTATGTTCTATTTGATACATCTTATGTTATTTTATTCTTTATTATCATCATGTTTGCTTATTTTTTGTTATCTGCAATTCCGTTCACTGAGTGTTATGCTCAGGCGTGCTTTTGTTTTCATGCACGTCAGGTCAGCAGGGTCATCCGGGAGGGGAGTGAAGAGTGGAGATCTGCATAAAGAATAAATTATTTAAGTTGATGTAATCGACTTTTCTATTAGGTTTTAGACTAATGTTTTATGTTCTGGAATTTACACTTTCAATCATTATCAATTATGGAATTGTGTTTGGATTTTGATTACCGTGATAGTGACACGTCGGCCTTGTCAGGTTGGGGTGTTACAGTTTTTATGATTTTAAGTGTTGTGATCATAACAATACATTCAATACCTATTTATACTAACATATGAGGACAAAGTGGTCCAAAACATCGATAAAAAATTGTCACTAACAACTCTAAAATGGCTATACGGGCGTTAGAAATGGTCAAAACTATGGGCAATTGCTAGAACCTATTTGGATATGGTTTGGTTTAGAACTAGTTTGGGATTGGAACCACTTTGGTCGTTGAAACATTAAACTGTTGTACAATTGCGGTTTTTCCGAATTGGGATCGTTTTGTACTACTATTGGTTCGAAAATGGTTTGGTTGCGGTTCATGGCATCAGTCTCGAACTGGTTTTATTACGCACCTCTCAATTCCATATTAAAACTAGCTATAATCATAAACAAATCTATGAGAAGCAAGGCCATGTCTGAGAGTCCACCTCCATTTTTTCAATAGGGAACACACACTCTTTCTACTTTGCGCCCCTTCTTCTTTTATTCGTTTAAAATAATCACTCCTGCACTCAACATGATTTAAAACAACTAGTAGTTAGAAAATTACATCACTTTAGCCCTTAAGGACAGATCCACCTCCATTGATTAAGGTGCTGTTTGTTTTTTCTGCAGGAAAACATCTGCAGTCTGCGGACCACATCTGCAGACATCTGCAGCAGAAGAGGTGGACCAAACGTCTGCAGTCTGCTAGAAAAAGACTGTTTGATTTTTTAATATCTGCAGACTGCTAAAATATGTTGTAATTAAAGTAAACCAAATTTGATTTTTTAATATGTTGTAATTAAAGTAAAATATGTTGTAATTAAAGACAACCTATAACATATAATCATTTTACATAACCATAATCAAACATCAAACAACCTATAACATATAATCATTTTACATAACCATAATCAAACATCAAAGCCATTGCATAATTCTGCAAATTTTCAACTTTTCAAAACCTTGGTAAAATCGGTACATAACTACAAACCACAGTCAAAATTAAAGACCCAATTTGACTTTGAATCAATCTCAGTCAATCCAACTGTTACTTCCCGTCTCTTTATTCTGTGCTTTTTCTCCTCTAACTACATGTACAGCATCAAAATCCCAGTCCATTTGACCACTTATTTCAGAAACTATGTTCATAAGCCTCTTTGACTTGTAAAGTGCATGCGATGGCCTTTGAATATAATTTACTGCTTTGCTTTCACATACGCGATACCAATTTTTTCAGGCTCAGGGGTATCAAATTGCCTCCAGATAATTGTACGTCTATCTTTAAGGAACTCGTCTTCTTCCATTATCGAAGCTGTTTCTTTCAAATGCTCAAAATCAAAATAAAATCTGAAGAGAAGGTCGCGAGGGAGGGGGCTGGCGGAGCCGCGGAGGTCGCGAGGGAGGGGGTTGGCGGAGCCGCGGAGGGTCGCGAGGGAGGGGGCCGGCGGAGGTTGCGAGGCAGAAGCAGGAGGGCCGGTGAAGGGGGCCGGCCGGCGGGACCTTGGGAAGGAGATGAGAGGAGAAGAGGAGAAGAGGTGGAGGGGGCTGGTGTTTTGTGTTTTGATTAGGGCTCAAATAGTTTTGTGAAGAGAGGAGAAGAGGAGAAGAGGTTTGGATGAAATGTCTTCCCGTCTGAAGACACTAGTCCATGTCTTCCCTAAGAAGACCTCAAGAAGACATTTTTAAATGAAATGTCTTCCGGAAATCAAACAGTCTGTTCTATTAAAATCTCTTCCCGCGTCTGCGTGCACGCAGATGAAGAGGTTGGGAAGAGCTTTTTGTAAAAAACAAACACCACCTAAGTATCTTATTATGTAATGAGCATGTAGTATAAGTAAGAGAAACAAAACCTCATCCTCATGATTTAAGGGTGCGTCCCCTTTTATAAGTTAAATTTACGTAATGAGTTGCACGTTTCATTTTATAAAGATTATTATTAAAGAATAAGATGTGTGCTTGTTGCATACGTATATGGTTGTTAGCCAAGTTGTAATAGTTTGAGGTTGTAGTTATAATAAATAAATAATATAAGGTAGTTAGTTGTAAACATGGTAATTCTTGTAACAAACTTAACGGCCAACTAATCCTATTAGTAGTCGTTATATGTACATGGAAGTAACGAAATAGAGGTATGATTTAAAGTGAATTCCTTTCTTCTTATGTTCTTTCTTCTTCTCTCAACATTGGTATCAGAGCTTCCTATCCTCGTCGGAGCTCTTGCCTGAATGCTTCACTAGAGATTGATAATCATGGCGGCTCGAATCAAAGCTTAAAGCAGCATGTGCAGGAGCATGATGCTTCTATGCTACGATTGGAGACGGCAATCAGGCGTACTTTAGCGGAGCTAGAAGTGATTAAAGCTGATGTTAGTAAGAATGCCAGCGATATGGATTCGATCAAGTTGCAGATGGCCGAGATCTTAAGAAACCTACAAACTATCAGCAACAACAATGGTAATTCGAGCAATCATGGGGGGACACAACAACACAAACCGAGAAATTGGAGATTCTTCCAATAATCAGAGTAACAACAGGTACAAAGATAGATTTTCCAAAATTCAATAGAGAGAATGTTGAAGGTTGGATCTGTTGTGTTGAACACTTCTTTATGATTGATGAAACTCCAGAACCTAAGGTATGATATGCAATCATTCATTTGGAAGATATTGCCTTATTGTGGTACTAGTCCTTCGTGCAATCGCGTAGAGGTTCTATTAGTGCAATGCTGTGGCCAGAGTATAAGAAGTTCATCTCAACATGTTTTGCGCAAGTGTTGGGATAAGATGCCATGGGAGCCTTGGCAGCGTTGAGACAGACTGGTACTCCACAAGAGCTGTGTCAAGATTTTGATTTGGCTCTAACCAAAGTCTCTGTATGTGATGAGTATGCAACTAGCTTGTTTTTAAGGACCGTTAAACCTGAGATTGGGTATCCTTTAAGGCTTCTATAGACTAAGAGCTTACCTGAAGCTATATTTGCCAAGGATTCAAGATGATGCCATTTGGGTGGTGCAATCATCTATGTATCAAAAGAACTTTAAGACTACCTTGTAACGCCTGAAAATTTGATTGGAGTGTCATGCAACTGGAGTGTCCAGTCGCATGGAGCTCACGCGACTGGAGGTCCAATCGCATGGAGCTCAAGCGACTGAAGGTCCAGTCGCATGGTGTTCGGGCGACCGGAGTGCCCATACGCCTGGAGTTCGGGCGACTGAACTGTAGCTTTTAAGGGAAAGGGCAGCCATCTCCCCCTCCCCACACTTGCAAAACTCAGCCAAAAGAAGAGAGAAGAGAAAGAAGAGAGAAAGAAGAGAAAAGAGAGAAAAGTGGTGATTCGGGCTCGAGATTCGTCGAGTAGCTAGTTCAAACGAAGCTATTCATCTTCTTCTTGTTTGTGTGAGTTCTAGGACCCCTCATTTACTTGTTTTTAACCGATTTTAGGGCTGGAACACATATAAACCCGTTTTTGAAACGTGTGTGTTTGACCCATTTGGGTGTAATTTGTGTGTAGTGAGTTTAGAGTGCGATTTTGGACTTGTATGTGCTTGTAGGATGTCATAGTATGAATCCCTAAGGTTTAGGAGGGTTGATTTAGGCTTAGAATGAGTTTGGAAGGGTTTGAAGGCCGAATGTCGCGGCTCCAGTTCAGGATGAACTACAATCGCTGCCCAGTTAGGGCTAGGCGACTGGAGGGCCAATCGGCCGACTGAGGGACGACTAAGGTTTAGTCGGACGACTGAGGCTCAATCACACGACTGGGAATTCAGTCGCACGACAGGTCATACGACCGAGAGTTCAGTCGCATAGGTCTATTCGCATAGCTGTTCAATCGCACGACTGAGGGTTCAGTCGCATAGAAGCCCATTCACATGGTGTTCATTCGCACGATGGAAAGTCCATTCGTATTATTGGGTGTTCATCCGCATTGGTCCAATCGCATAGTGTTCAGTCGCATGGAGGCCATGCGACTGAAGGGTGCCCAATCGCCCAAGTAGGGCTGTTGTGTACGAGGAGAGATATAGTTCAATTACTGGCCTTCGGGAAAAGAGCAAGGGTAAGTAATGATGTGATAGCTCCCGTAGGTATATGTGTGATAACTGTCGAGGCTTAGAAGTTACGTTGGGCACGATGATGATAGTAGTGCATGTATATGCATGATGTAGGTATGTTAAGTATGATGTTGCCATGATAGATGGTGATGACTGATGACTTGTAAATGTCGGTGCTCCTTGTATCGATGTATGTTCATCTTTTCCGTATGTATGTTAAGTATGACGTAGCCCTATATGACGCTGATGACTGATGACTGGTGAATGCCGATGTTCCTTGTGTCGATGTATGTTTATCTTTTCAGTGACTTTACGTGCTATGTTAATGAATGAAATGAAAGTATTAAGAAACATAAAGTGAAAGATAATGAAAGAGGAACATGATGAATGAATGCATGCATTAACGAACGAATGAATGAAAGTAAGAAAAGGCTTGCAAGCAAATGTCTAGAGGTGCACACCTAATGAAGGTATTAGCTCAATGGTGTGCGGGTTAGCTACCCCGAAGGATGCACACTGGGGTCCAATCTTTGTGATTGACCGTATGTATGGGATCCTTGCCGCTTACCCTAGGTGACTGGATCAGCTTCGTGCACAATGTTCGTGATTTAATTACCACAGGTCCAGCACCAGCACTCGTGCACAATGTTCGGGGTATAGCACATGGCATTGATCCAGAATGAAATAGGAAAGATAAGTGGTGCATGTACTTGCCCTAGGTGACTGGATCAGCTTCGTGCACAATGTTCGTGATTTAATTACCACAGGTCCAGCATCAGCAGTAGTGCACAATGTTCGGGGTATTGTGCATGTCACCGAAAGTAATGAACGTACCAATGAATGTAATGAACGTATGAATGAACGTAACACACGTACGGACGAATGTAACGAATGTATGAATGTAAGCAAGAGACGTACGAAAAAAAGAAAGAGTTATGAAAGAATGCGAATGTTAACGATGAACGGTGCATGAACGAAAGCTAATGAATGAATGATGAAGATAATAATAATATTATCTATGTGTACGTATATTGTGTGACCGCATGTATGTAAAGTATGGTTTAACGAAACAAAAGTATGTTTTATTAAAAACTATAACTAACTCAGCAACGCTGACTTTTTATGTGTTTCCAGTTGGCAGGTAGTGTTGCTGAGGATGGCACAAGGCGGCTACTCAGTTCGTTGGATGGCATTCCTACGTTTAATGTTTTTGCAATGTAATATGATAGAAGATATTTTGTAATAGGCAAATGTATTATGTTGCATGTATTTATAAAACAAAATGGTGTTTGTAGATGATTCGGATAAACGGGATTACTTAAGGAATCCTCTTAAAAGAAAGATGATGTTTTTAATGTTTCCGCTACAATGATCTATAATAATATTTTGTGAGAGTATTTCATGGAAATAAAAAGGATGTTTTTGATGTTTCCGTTGCATGATTTTTGGTAATGACGTGTTTTAAGAGCGATGAGCATCCGACTGTAAGCGCACATAATACTGGTTAACATTAAGAAAATACCAGATGGCACGCAGCTACTCAAATTGGCACCCCTTCCCTTTCCATCCCATTTTCAGTTTAAGTTATGGTTTATTTTAAAAATTTACCCATTTCACTTAAACTTTGACTCTGATACCAAGCGCCCAACCTGTTGCCAAAGCACCGTATCGATTGGCTCCGACGGAAATGAAAGAGTTGATGGAGCAGTTGCAAGAGCTGCTAGATAAGGGGTTCATTAGACCAAGTATCTCACCTTGGGGTGCCCCGGTCCTGTTTGTAAAGAAGAAAGACGGTAGTATGAGGATGTGTATCGACTACCGTGAGTTGAACAAGTTGACGGTGAAGAATCGATACCCCTTGCCGAGAATCGACGATTTGTTTGATCAACTTCAGGGTGCTAGTTGGTTTTCAAGGATATATCTTCGATCGGGCTACCATCAACTAAAGGTGAAAGAGCAGGATATCCCTAAGACAGCTTTTCGCACGCGCTACGGTCACTACGAGTTTCTTATCATGTCTTTTGGTTTGACCAATGCGCCAGCTGCTTTTATGGACCTGATGAACAGAGTGTGTCGGCCGATGTTAGATAAATCAGTGATTGTGTTTATCGATGATATCCTGATTTATTCGAAGAGCGAGGTGGAGCATGCCGGTCACATTTGAGAGGTGTTGGAGACGTTGAGGAGGGAGAAGTTGTATGCCAAGTTCTCCAAGTGCACGTTCTGGTTGCATGAAGTTCAGTTCTTGGGTCACGTGGTGAATCCGGAGGGGATTATGGTGGATCCGGCAAAGGTGGAAGCGGTGATGCAATGGAAGTCTCCAAAGACGCCATCCGAGATCCGCAGTTTCTTGGGTTTGGGGGCTATTACAGGAGATTCATTCAAGACTTCTCCAAAATCGCTTCTCCACTAACCAAGTTGACGCGGAAAGATGTAAAGTTTGTATGGGGTCAAGCTCAAGAGAAGGCGTTCGAAGAATTAAAGGCGAGGTTGACCCAAGCTCCTGTATTGTCATTACCCGATGGAAGCGAAGATCTGGTGGTTTATTCTGATGCTTCCTATACTAGATTAGTGCGTGTTAATGCAAAGGGGAAAAGTTATAGCCTATGCATCCCGACAGTTCAAAGTTCATGAGGTTAACTATCCTACTCATGACTTGGAGCTAGCAGCTGTGGTCTTTGTATTAAAGATTTGGAGGCACTATCTCTACGGGACGAAGTGCACCATCTTCGCCGACCACAAGAGCTTGAAGTACTTCTTCGAGCAGAAGGATTTGAATATGAGGCAAAGGCGATGGTTGGAGCTTATAAAGGATTATGATTGTGAGATCCATTACCATCCGGGCAAAGCCAATGTGGTGGCGGATGCCCTTAGCCAAAAGGAGAGGCCCGAGCCGATTCGGGTGAAGGCGTACCAGCTGATTACGACCATGGATGTGATGAAGCAAGTCAAAGAGTTCCAAGATGAGGCCCTGAAAGAAGATCATCTTAACTCCGAAAGAATGAGAGGTCTGGTCGTAGAGTTGGGTGAAAACACATTTGGTGTTAGAACCCGGTTTGGGCGAATGTGGATTCCTCGTTTTGGGGATCTACGCTTGAAGATTATGGACGAAGCTCATAAGACTCGATACTCTATTCATCCCTGTGCTACAAAGATGTATCAACACATGAAGAAAGGGTATTGGTGGCCGGGTATGAAGCGTGATGTGGTGGAGTATGTGAGTAAGTGCCTTACTTGTCTGCAAGTGAAGGCCGAGCATCAGAACCCGTATGGGAAGATCCAACCTTTGGATATACCGGAATGGAAGTGGGAGAACATCACCATGGATTTCATTACAAAGCTGCCGCGTACTTCGAAAGCGTACGATGCTATATGGGTGATTGTTGACCGCTTGACGAAGAGTGCTCACTTCCTACCGATGCGCGAGACATATTCATCCGAGAGGTTGGCGGATCTTTTCATTAAGGAGATTGTGACTCGTCACGGTGTTCAGGTGTCTATTGTGTATGATCGTGACACCCGGTTCACATCCACATTCTGGAAGAAATTCCATGATGCGATGGGGACGAGGTTACACATTAGCACGGCTTATCATCCCCAGACTGATGGTCAGTCAGAGAGGACCATTCAGACATTAGAGGACATGCTTCGGGCATGTGTGATCGACTTTGGGGGAAGTTGGGACGACCACTTACCGTTAGCTGAATTCTCATACAGCAATAGCTATCATGCCAGCATTGGTATGCCACCCTATGAGATGCTATACGGTAGGAGATGCAGGACACCCGCTTGTTGGGGTGATATTGGTCAGAAGGAATTGGGGAGCGTCAAAGTGATCGAGGCTACGACTGAAAATCTTGAAAAGATCAAGGCCTACATGAAGGCAGCCAAAGACAGGCAGAAGTCGTATGCTGATAAACGACACAGACCGATTGAGTTCCAGGTGGGTGACCAGGTTATGTTGAAGGTCTCACCTTGGAAGGGTATCATTCGGTTCAGAAAGCGGGGCAAGTTGAGCCCGAGGTATATAGGCCCTTTCTGAATCATTGCTCGAGTAGGAGAGGTGACCTATAGATTGGAGTTAACAGATGAGTTGAGTGGAATTCACCCGACATTCCACATATCTCCTCTAAGGAAGTGTTTGGCAGATGAGGATATGGTTGTTCCACTGGAGGATATCGAGGTTGACGAACGGCTCAATTATGTGGAGCAACTAGTGGCGATCATCGATCGAAAGGAGAAGAGGGTGAGAAATAAAGTGGTTCCTCTTGTGCGTGTACAGTGGCAGCACAGGAAGGGATCTCAGTCGACGTGGGAAACCGAAGAAGAAATGAGACAGCATTACCCACGTTTGTTCGAGGAATAACAGGTTTCGGGGACGAAACCTAAATAAGGGGGGTGGACTTGTAACGCCCAGAAATTTGATTGGAGTGTCATGCGACTGGAGTGTCCAGTTGTATGGAGCTCACGCGACCGGAGGTCCAATCGCATAGAGCTCAGGTGACTGGAGGTCCAATCGCATGGAGCTCAGGCGACTGAAGGTCCAGTTGCATGGTGTTCGGGCGACCGGAGTGCCCATACGCCTGGAGTTCGGGCGACTGAACTGTAGCTTTTAAGGGAGAGGGCAACCATCTCCCCCTCCCCACCCTTGCAAAACTCAGCCAAAAAGAAGAGAAGAGAGAAAAAAGAGAGAAAGAAGATAAAAGAGAGAAAAGTGGTGATTCGGGCTCGAGATTCGTCGAGTAGCTAGTTCAAACGAAGATATTCATCTTCTTCTTGTTTGTGTGAGTTCTAGGACCCCTCATTTACTTATTTTCAACCGATTTTGGGCCTGGAACACATATAAACCCGTTTTTGAAATGTGTGTGTTTGACCTATTTGGGTGTAATTTGTGTGTAGTGTGTTTAGAGTGCGATTTTGGACTTGTATGTGCTTGTAGGATGTCATAGTATGATTCCCTAAGGTTTAGGAGGGTTGATTTGGGCTTAGAATGAGTTTGGAAAGGGTTTGAAGGCTGAATGTCGCGGCTGCAGTTCGGGATGAACTACAGTCGCTGCCCAGTTAGGGCTAGGCGACTGGAGGGCCAATCGGCCGACTGAGGGACGACTGAGGTTCAATCGCACGACTGGGAATTCAGTCGCACGACAGGTCATACGACTGAGAGTTCAGTCGCATAGGTCCATTCGCATAGCTGTTCAATCGCACGACTGAGGGTTCAGTCGCATAGAAGCCCATTCACATAGTGTTCATTCGCATGATGGAAAGTCCATTCATACGATTGGGTGTTCATCCGCATGGATGCTCATCCGCATGGATGCTCATCCGCATTGGTCCAATCGTATAGTGTTCAGTCGCATGGAGGCCATGCGACTGAAGGGTGCCCAATCGTCCAAGTAGGGCTGTTGTGTACGAGGAGAGATATAGTTCAATTACTGGCCTTCAGGAAAAGAGAAAGGGTAAGTAATGATGTGATAGCTCCCGTAGGTACATGTGTGATAACTGTCGAGGCTTAGAAGTTACGTTGGGCATGATGACGATAGTATTGCATGTATATGCATGATGTAGGTATGTTAAGTATGATGTTGCCATGATAGATGGTGATGACTGATGACTTGTAAATGTCGGTGCTCCTTGTATCGATGTATGTTCATCTTTTCCGTATGTATGTTAAGTATGACGTAGCCCTATATGATGCTGATGACTGATGACTGGTGAATGCCGATGTTCCTTGTGTCGATGTATGTTTATCTTTTCCGTGACTTTACGTGCTATGCTAATGAATGAAATGAAAGTATTAAGAAACGTAAAGTGAAAGATAATTAAAGAGAAAAAATGATGAATGAATGCATGCATTAACGAACGAATGAATGAAAGTAAGATAAGGCTTGCAAGCAAATTTCTGGAGGTGCACACCCAGTGAAGGTGTTAGCTCAACGGTGTGCGGGTTAGCTACCCCGAAGGATGCACACTGGGGTCCAATATTTGTGATTGACCGTATGTATGGGATCCTTGCCGCTTACCCTAGGTGACTGGATCAGCTTCGTGCATAATGTTCGTGATTTAATTACCACAGGTCCAGCACCAGCACTCGTGCACAATGTTCGGAGTATAGCGCATGGCATTGATCTAGAATGAAAGAGGAAAGATAAGTGGTGCATGTACTTGCCCTAGGTGACTGAATCATCTTCGTGCACAATGTTCGTGATTTAATTACCACAGGTCCAGCACCACCAGTAGTGCACAATGTTTGGGGTAATGTGCATGTCACCGAAAGTAATGAACGTACGAATGAATGTAATGAACGTATGAATGAACGTAACGCACGTATGTAATGTTTGATCAATATAATGAGAAACTCTTCTATAAATGGTTGTTGGTTGTTTAATGTTATATCTATCTATATTATTTATTGTTACACGCATATATGACCATATTATATAGGTTTACAGTTGTTAGACATAGTTCTGAATCATTAAAGGTTCAAGAATGTGTTTAACTAAGGATCCTGATTCAGTCGCACGACTGGACCATGCGAATGGGCCAATCGCACGACTGAACCAGGTGATTGAGTAAATCGCATGATTGAGTCATAAGACTGACTCAGTCGTACGAATGAATCAATCGTATGACTCAGTCGCACGACTGAGCCAGTCGCTTGGCTCAGACGTACGAATAAAAGCTGAAACCTATAAATACCACTTAATTCGTGGAAAAGCATAAGACTTCGATAATCCTGAACCCTAGCCGTCCCAGATCGCACAGAGCGTCCCTTCAAACTTTATAGAATGTTCCTGATCATTGCTAATCAATTCTTAACATTTTCTAATTGTTAGTTTTGATCCAGTTTACGTTCTCCCTGATTGGATCACCAATCAAATAGAATTCCGCGCTATTTGATTCGGTTTCACGTTGAATCAGTTAGTACTCCGTCGTGCACGGTCCTAACAAGTGGTATCAGAGCTTTGGCTCTTGATTCTTCGTGGATTCAATCGTTGTTGTGAAAAAGTCAACGTTTTTAAGCGAAAAGATCTGTTCTTTCTGCTCAAAATCTAGTATTTACGTGTGCATGCTTTAAAAAACGAGTCATTTTCGAGTTGCAGCCATCTAGGGTCCTCAAAACTGTGTTTTTAGGTCGAATTGTGTGAAAAAGATTGAAAAATTTTGAAGTCAGCAGTTTCAGTCGCACGATTGACTCAATCGCACGACTGAACTCCAGTCGCCCAGTTCAATCGCACGATTGGCCCAGTCGCTTGTTCAATCGCATGACTGGCCCAGTCGTTTCTGTCCATTCGCACAGCTGCCTAATCGCCTACACAGTCGTACGACTAAGCTCAATCGCACGATTGTGTTTCAGTCATTCCCAGTCGTCCATCCCAGTTGCATCAATAGTCTGTTTGCCAAGTCTAATTCTAATTCATCATGGACTCAGAGAACTTTGCATTCTCAGCAGGAAAAGACTCAAGGATACAGAACCGACTGCTACTGGAAAATGAGATCGGAAACCAAAATAAGCCACCTAAGCTGTTATCGATTGATGAGTTTCCTCAATGGAAGCAAAGGTTTGAGATTCATCTCAATGGAGTGGACACTAATCTCTGGAATGCTATTGAGACTGGTTACAATATGCCAGTTGGAGCTGATGGTATACCCCTAACGTTGAGTGGATTGACTGATGCACAAAAGATTGCTTACAATGCAGAAAAGAAAGCCTATGCTATGTTAACACAGTCTATTCCTAAAGAAATCTTCCATCAGTATTTTGAGCACAAGCAAAGTAAAAAGTTCTGGAAGGCTCTTGAGAAAAGGTATGAAGGGAGCACAATTCTTAAGTCCTTAAAGGCCAAAGCATTAAAGAAAGAGTTTGATAATTTTTCTGCCATCGGGAATGAGAGTTTGGACGACATCATTGACCGCTTCTATCATTTGATGAGTGAACTACACACTCATGGTGTTCAAACGTCTAAGGAAGAAAAAGTGTCAAGTTTGGCTGACGGGCTACCAGAGAAGTGGGATTCGTTTATTTCCACCTTAAGATACAACTCAGTGCTTGAGACCTTGGATATAAATGATTTCATCTTGAAACTGAGAGAAGAAGAAGTAAGACATAAGTACAAGGCAAAGAAGGGTTCATATGCTCAGGATCCGACTCTCTACAATGTGACTCCTACTGCAAAGTCTTTAAGTGCTCCTCTGCAGACAACATTTGTTTCTAATACATCTGCAACTGGTCAAAGCTCATCGTCTGGTGGTGAGTCAACTGTTTCATCAGGGGTTCAACATAGTGTTCCTGAAACTCAATCGACAAAGTTAGTTACAGAAAACTTGGGAAAAGTAACTGTGGAAGTGGCTAAGGAACACATGGATTTACTTGCTGCTTTTGTTCATTCCTATGATGGCTTTGTCACAGGCAAGATAGGGAACTGCCACTTGGCTGATGAAGACTATGAGCAGGTGGATGAGAATGAGTTGGAGAGAATGGACATTATGTGGGCTCTCGCGAGTGCTGCGCGACGAGCGAAGAAGTTTGTGAAGAAAACAGGTCAGAATCTGGTGGCTACAAAAGATACTACGTTCAGCTTCGACAAGTCTAAAGTCACCTGTCTCAATTGTGGTGAGAAAGGACACTTCAAGCGGGAATGTGTCAAGCCAAAGAAGACTGGCAATGGAAACCCGTTCTCGTCCTTCACCAAACAGGACAAAGAGAAAAAGCCAGCTTCAACAAGCAGTGATTCAAAAGCAATGGTGGCTCAAGGTGATGAAGGACAGGACTGGTCCTTCCAATTTTTATCTGATGGTGAAGCCAACATTATGTCTGTTAAAGATCTAAATGAAGACTCAGCGAGTGAGGGGGAGAACTCAGCTGAGCCTGACACTGCTGATTTGGATGAAGACATAGCTGCTGTTGATCAACTAGTTGAAAACGAACTGAATGCTGAATCTAAAGCACAATCTGCACCTCAAAATGCTTTCATGGCTGGAACGTCTACATCTGCACAGGTAGAATCAAAGGACGATTTGTTTATTAAACATGCTTATGCTGAATGTGATAAATTTAGGGAAAGCAATGATATGAAATTTGCTAGGTTATTAGATCATAATGATAACTTAGTAAATGACTTAAAATTGTGCACTGAGGCAAACAGAGTGTTAAAACAAAATGAAAGCAGCTATAAAGAAAAAGTTAAAGTGTTAAATAAACAATTAAAAGAAACTGAGGTTGTTGTGTTTAACCAAGAAAATGATATAAAGTTTTATTTAAAGACAATTGAACAAACTAAAAAGGACAGAGCAGTTTTTCAAGTTGAAAACGAGTCTTTGAAACAAAAACTCCACAATCTAGCTAGTTCTTCACATATTTTGAAAAACTTGGTTAAGGAACGCAACAACGGGGAAGGTTTAGGATACAAAGTTGTGCCTCCACCACATGAGATCCTTTTGAACACCAAACAACATCCAACTAATAATAATCCAATAAAGGATCATGTGGTGACAACTCCACTGGTCAGCAATCCGGACACAGCAATTAAATCTGCTCCTCCAGCTACTGATAAGAAAGCATCAACATCAGGCACAACTGGTAAAATTATAACTGAAAACAGGGTGGAAGAGAATGCTCAAGCATCTCTTGGGTTGGGTTCAAAATCTGCTACAACACAACTTAAGATTTTCAAGACCACCCAAACTAAATTGGTTAAGCAAGATAACTACCATCTTCTAAGACAAAACACCCATAATGTTAAATAAGTAAAATATGTTAAGGAAGGTGAAAATCTTAGAAGTGAGACCAATAAAGAAGTGCCTAAAGTTTACTCACCGCCCCACAAAAGATCTTCTAGTCCTGTTGAAAGGAGGTCATGCTATACTTGTGGACAACGCGGTCACATCTCTTCAAATTGTCCACGCCATCAGACACCCAAAATTAAAATTGAGCTAAACAATGAAGTTAAACAAGTTTCAAAACAAAGATCTAAGACTTCCATTAGATCAAAAACACCTATTAGGTCTAAAACACCTTCTAGTTCGTTTACACCTCCTCCACGCTAAAGACAACACAGACAAGTCACTAGCAAGTCTGTGATGCCTGAGGTAAAACCTGTTTTTGAAACGAAACCAAAGGTTCAAACTGTAAATCAGTCTTTGGTTTACCATAAACAATCCTTTCACAGGGATGGTTTGTGGAAAGTCAAAACAACTGATGTGTCTGAAAGCAAGGATAAGTTGAAAGTTGAGGTACCACCTACTGATAAAGGACAGTGGGTCGAGTTCATGATGTGTGATGCCTCACCGAAACCTAAGCCAGTCAAGGCTTGGGTCCCCCTCCTTAACTAATAATTTTCTATTATGTGCAGGTTGTCCGCTATAGTGCTTTTACCAATACATGGATAGTAGATAGCGGAGCTTCCAGGCACATGACAGGAATCAGTCCCTCCTTTACAATGTCAAACAAATTAAAGGGGGACACGTTTCTTTTGCTGGAAACAAAGGAGGATACATTACTGCTCAGGGAGAAGTAGGTAATGCAAAGGTAAGGTTCGATAAAGTTAATTTTGTTCAGCAATTAGAAAACAATCTTCTTTCAGTGTCTCAGATATGTGACAAGGGCTTCAAAGTTATGTTTGACAATCGGAAATGTTACATTCTGAAGAAAGAGATGGAAATTCCAGAGGAGCAGGTATTAATGTCAGCATCTAGATATAATGACTTGTATGTTCTAGATATGTCTAATGCTTCTACTAGTGCTTCTACTGTTCAATGTTTCTTGTCTAAAGCTATAGAGAAGGACTCCATCTCATGGCACAGGAGAATGGGATACATTAATCACAGGAAGATGAATCATCTGATTCATAGCAACTTAGTTGATGTAGTTCCTGTAAAGAACTTCAAACTTCCTGATTTTTGTGTCTCACGCAAGAAGGGAAAGCAGACCAGGAAATCTCACAAGACCAAGCAAATCAATTCTATCGAGATGCCCCTGGAGCTATTGCACATGGATCTATTCGGTCCAGTCAGCATGAAAAGTATCGCCGGAGACTGGTACTGCTTTGTAGTCACTGATGACTACTCACAATTCTCCTGGGTGGTGTTTTTAAAGCAAAGTCGGAAACCTTTGAGTCATTCAAAGTGCTGGTTACTACATTGGAGTCGCTCTACAAGCTGAAAGTTAGGAAGATTTGCTCAGACAATGGAACAGAGTTTAAGAATCAGTGGATGGATGCTTTCTGCAAAGAAAAGGGAATTGTTCATCAATTCACCTCTGCATACACACCACAGATGAATGGAGTTGCTGAGAGAAAGAACAGGAGCTTGATCGAGACCGACAGAACTATGTTGGCAGATTCTAAACTGCCAGTGCAGTTCTGGGATAAAGCTGTTGCTAATGCATGCTACACACTCAATCGTGTGTCAGTAGTAAAGAGGCATGGGAAGACTTGCTATGAGTTGCTATAGAAGAGAAAACCTAACCTGGAGTATCTGGAATCATTCGGTGCTCCTTGTACGCTTCTAAAGAAAACTCAAGAGTGCAAGGTCAATGAAAAGGCAGATCAGGGGATCTTTCTAGGATACAGCATACCAGACAAACGAGTTTACAACAACTCTACTGGTCAGGTAGAAGTATGGTGCAATGTTGACATTCAACGATTCACCATCCCCCTGCTGGAAAAGGTCCATCGTCATTCTTTGACTACGATGGCTTTTTCAAATCATTCAATCTTCCTCAGATAGATTCGGATGAAGATATCGCTACTCAGATGATGCACGATGTTCTAAACACACCGAATCTGGATACTAGCAATACAACACCTGCGAGTGGTTCATCGGGATCTTCGGGATCTTCACCAACTGATCAGGACGAGAGTGATGACTCATCAGATGATGTGGAAGCAGCTAAGACAGGCCTTTCACCAAATGTTGATCAAGTAGGAAGCTCATCAGCTGCTGAACATGCATCTGGAAATACGGATACTGAACCTCCAGTCACAAATCTAGATACTGAAGTTGTCGTCCCTACGACACCTGTGACTAGGATCAGTACGAATCATCCGCCAAAAGCTATCATTTGAGATCTACACTCCGGCATGCAGACGAGAAATCAGTTGTATTCTGCTGATTACACTGCAATTATGGAAAAGGGCTACGTGAATGATGGGGCTTTCAGATGCTTTGTCTCTCAAGTCGAACCCAAACACGTAAGCGATGCCCTGAAGGATGAGGCCTAGGTCAACGCTATGCAAGAGGAGCTACTACAGTTCAAGAAGCTTGGAGTGTGGACACTCGTTGACCGGCCCAAATGCGTAAAGGTGATTGGCACCAAATGGGTGCTACGCTGCAAGAAGGATGACCAAGGTGTCGTTATCAGAAACAAGGCACGATTGGTTGTTCAAGGCTTCAGACAAGTCGAGGTAGTCGACTATAATGAAGTCTTTGCACCGGTAGCTAGAATGGAAGTTATCCGTATCTTTCTAGCCTACGCCTCTTACATGAAGATCAAAGTCTATCAACTATATGTAAAGAGTGCATTCTTGCACGGGGAAATCCGTGAAGAGGTCTACGTCAGTCAACCCGAGGGTTTCGAAGATCCATATCATCGGGACAGAGTCTACAAGTTAGACAAGGCTCTGTATGGGCTACATCAGGCTCCTCGAGCCTGGTATGAAAAGTTCTCCACTCACCTGCTGAAGCACGGGTTTCGTAGAGGTGTGATTAACTGCACGCTGTTTATCAAGAACGAGACGAAGATTTACTAATGGTGCAAATTCATGTAGATGACATAATCTTCGGTTCGCGAAACGAAGATCTATGTAAAGAATTCGAATCTGTGATGAAGGCAGAATTTGAAACGAGCGCCATGGGAGAAATGAAGTTCTTCCTGGGATTACAGGTGGATCATACACCTACTGATATTTTTCTGCATCAGACTAAGTATGTCGGAGACATTCTTTGTCGCTTTGATATGGAAAATGTCACTGCTGCCAGTACCCCACTCGCCACAAATCATGATGTGGCTCCTGATGAGAATGGGGATTTGGTGGATGCCACTATGTATCGTGGGATGATCGGATCTCTTATGTATCTCACTGCCTCCCGTCCAGATATCATGTACGACACATGTTTATGCTCCAGATATCAAGCAAAACCGAAAGTAAATCATCTGATCGGGGTGAAAAGAATCTTCCGTTATCTGAAGGGTACACCAACACTGGGGTTGTGGTATCCTCATGACGATGACTTTGAGCTCACTGCGTATAGTGATTCAGACTATGGTGGCTGCAAAATGAATTTCAAGTCTATATCAGCAGGGTGTCAGTTTTTTGGAAGGCGTTTAGTCACGTGGCAATACAAGAAGTAGACCTCGGTTGCCTTATCAACCAGTGAAGCTGAATACGTTGCTGCTGCAAGCTGCTGCTCTCAGATTATCTGGATCCAACAGAAAATACGAGACTACGGTTTTGATGCGTGCGGATAGTATATATATTTTGATAAAGGTTTTTTGCACAGATTCAGTTTTAAATGGTTATTACTAATACTAACTACACACACAAAAGGCAAGTGTACCTATCGTGAGGTAATATAGTGTTGGTAAGAACCGAGTATCAATCCGTGGACACACTAAGCCTACTCAACAACCCTCATAATTGACTATCAGTTTTGATTTAGAAAATGATAAGTTAAACAAAATAACAATAAATAAAGATAGATAATGATAGATTGAGACTTTTGGTGATTCTTTCAGTGAAGTAAGGCTGTTATCCTAATTTAGATTACACTTATGCAACTGTGATGAATTGGTGGTGTGATTAAAGATATTGAATAAAGTAATTGTGTTAACGTTTATAAAGATGAGCTGGCGTGATTTCTCGTCTATCCGCTCCGTAGTGACCAGGACCAACACAGGTTGAGATTTACTGCCAAGGTCAAGGCCCTAGTGATGTAGGTAAATCTTTTGTGTCCTTTTCGACATTTGATTTCTGAAAACATAACTTAATGTAAGAAGAGAGTTGATCAAGTTCTATTCTAACATACCATTAATTTTAGAAAACCATAACAATTACTGTAGATTTCTCAGACTAATAAAAGGGAACCCGTAAATGATCAGAAAGTTAAGGTCTTATGATTTCTAATAACCATCTCTAGTTAATTAGCCATAGTTGTTATGAATAAAAGTTGATCATACGTTTTTCAACCGTGTATGACAATCACAATTACGAACCATAAACTTATAACCCCCGTTCAAATGTAGGTGCTACCCATCGAAAGTTTTCCCAAGACCACCTTAACATTAACACAATATTTGTCACACCATTAGTTCATCACAAATTACATAAGTTTCATTAAATAGGATAACAAATGAAGTTTAGCTCATAATGAGGTTGAACCTAACAACAAAGATAGAAGATAGTAATGAAATCATCGATAAATTAGAACAATCAAACCGATGATTCACTATGGATGATGTTAAATAGCAACACCACCAAAAACCAAATAACTCAAGATATAAATATGTTTTTCGAGAACTATACAAGCAAACTTGGTTTACCCAAATATACACGGTTAAGCACATGTGGAATGATATCCTTTCAAGCAATAGAATGGTTTCTAAATATTTTTAACATGTAAAAATTCACACTTCTCACAAGAGGTGCACTCACACTCGGCTATATATATGGAATCATACATAAGATGAAGTATGACTAATACGCTCAATTGCCTACTATGAATACGTGTGAAGTCATATGCTTGGTAAGGGATCAAATCTCCACCTATGTTAGGTATTTACTTGCATAAATCATTAGGTCTTTGATAGGTTGTAACTTGGCTTAGGTTTAGGGTATGGATTATTTGGGGAAAAAGTGGCTAAATGCTAAAGACGATGATCTTGGCTTATTTGATTGATATAAACTATCAGGAAAGTAATGAAAAGGTTTCCCTATACAATACTCAAGCTGCAAGGGATATACAAACTCGAGGACTCGTTTATGGTCAGATCGTCAAGACCGTATTTCACTTTCAAAAACTGGACCTCCTCCTTAACCTGATGATATACGTAGCTATCCTTTTTAAAGGGTCGTTCGGCTTGGAGCCTAATTGCACCCAACGGATTTGGATGTCGAATTCTTGGATTCGGTTTGGTTTTTGTTGCACTTTCCTTTGTGAAAGCAGTTCCCCACACGTTGGGCATCTCTCATATCATTTTTCCTTTCTTGAGCACATATCTTGAAATACCATAAAATGATGGAACTAGTTTTCTTCTTCTTTTTTTTTTTTTTTTTCTTTCTTTTTGGAAATAAGCCAAAACATGTCTTTATCGAAAAAGGGTTTTGTTCAAGGCTTTTTGGTTTAGTGACTTCATGGTTCGGGTGATTAAAAATGAAAAACGTGTAAGCTCAACGGGGCTAACTAGGGATAATGTTTGGGTAAGGATATTTGAAAATGGTAGAGGCTCGAATGTCGGTTTTTCCTAATTGCCTAAATCCTTTTTATGCAAGAAACACTTATAAGATTTTGAAATGTACACACAAAACAAGTTCTAATTCACATGCAACATAAGGCACCCTCAATATATCCGTAATGAAAGCAAAATTGCATAAATGCAAAAGCTTGTTTAAGGCTCAAAAATAAGCTCACACATAGGATGGAATTGGGTATAAGTGTTTCATTTTACATGTTTGAATATTTTTACCAACTCGTTTTGCTTTTCAGGATATCACAAAAAACATTTTTAAGGTTATTTGGGTTTGCTTTATTTGCTTATTTATTTCTCGAAAACGTATATTTATATTTTGTTTTATTAAAAATTGTTTCATGTTTCCTGTGTTGTTGCCAAAAGCATTAAAATCAGAGTGACTTTTTGCAAAAGATTTAATTATAACTTGGACCTATTTATAAGCAAAGTATCAAGCATGTATACCCTTCCCCACACTTAAACTTCACATTATCCTCAATGTGATTCACAATAAATATTAAGTAGAGAAAGGCAAACGAAAACTCCCCTAAAATGATGAGTCAAATGCGTGCGATCGTTTTTCCAAAGCCGCCTTGAATGAGCTCAAAAGATTACATCAGGATTAATCTAAAACATCACCAATTTATTTAAGCAAAAAGTTAAAGTCCTAAGCACACAAAATAAAAATAAACAGACTGAAAGTAACATAGAGCCATGTTTTGGTTACGGGTCCTTGGCTAGACCCTTCCCCACACTTAGTTTTTAATGAGGTGGAGGTTTATCACCTCCAAAAAAAAATTCTTAGTTGGTACATCGATTTGGCCATTAACCGATGACCATTAACTTTAAAGCTTAGTCCCTCATTGTTTTCAACCTTGATAGCATTATGTGGATCGAATTCTTCTTCTTTTTTTATAATTTTTTTTAAGTAAAATAGTCAAAAATTTGGATTGCCTTTCAAACTACCATGTGTCCCCGGCAACGGCGCCAAAAACTTGATGCGTGCGGATAGTATATATATTTTGATAAAGGTTTTTTGCACAGATTCAGTTTTAGATGGTTATTACTAATACTAACTACACACACAAAAGGCTAGTGTACCTATCGTGAGGTAATATAGTGTTGGTAAGAACCGAGTATCAATCCGTGGACACACTAAGCCTACTCAACAACCCTCATAATTGAGTATCAGTTTTGATTTAGAAAATGATAAGTTAAACAAAATAACAATAAATATAGATAGATAAAGATAGATTGAGACTTTTGGTGATTCTTTCAGTGAAGTAAGGCTGTTATCCTAATTTAGATTACACTTATGCAACTGTGATGAATTGGTGGTGTGATTAAAGATATTGAATAAAGTAATTGTGTTAACGTTTATAAAGATGAGCTGGCGTGATTTCTCGTCTATCCGCTCCGTAGTGACCAGGACCAACACAGGTTGAGATTTACTGCTTAGGTCAAGGCCCTAGTGATGTAGGTAAATCTTTTGTGTCCTTTTCGACATTTGATTTCTGAAAACATAACTTAATGTAAGAAGAGAGTTGATCAAGTTCTATTCTAACATACCATTAATTTTAGAAAACCATAACAATTACTGTAGATTTCTCAGACTAATAAAAGGGAACCCGTAAATGATCAGAAAGTTAAGGTCTTATGATTTCTAATAACCATCTCTAGTTAATTAGCCATAGTTGTTATGAATAAAAGTTGATCATACATTTTTCAACCGTGTATGACAATCACAATTACGAACCATAAACTTATAACCCCCCGTTCAAATGTAGGTGCTACCCATCGAAAGTTTTCCCAAGACCACCTTAACATTAACACAATATTTGTCACACCATTAGTTCATCACAAATTACATAAGTTTCATTAAATAGGATAACAAATGAAGTTTAGCTCATAATGAGGTTGAACCTAACAACAAAGATAGAAGATAGTAATGAAATCATCGATAAATTAGAACAATCAAACCGATGATTCACTATGGATGATGTTAAATAGCAACACCACCAAAAACCAAATAACTCAAGATATAAATATGTTTTTCGAGAACTATACAAGCAAACTTGGTTTACCCAAATATACACGGTTAAGCACATGTGGAATGATATCCTTTCAAGCAATAGAATGGTTTCTAAATATTTTTAACATGTAAAAATTCACACTTCTCACAAGGTGCACTCACACTCGGCTATATATATGGAATCATACATAAGATGAAGTATGACTAATACGCTCAATTGCCTACTATGAATACGTGTGAAATCATATGCTTGGTAAGGGATCAAATCTCCACCTATGTTAGGTATTTTCTTGCATAAATCATTAGGTCTTTGATAGGTTGTAACTTGGCTTAGGTTTAGGGTATGGATTATTTGGGGAAAAAGTGGCTAAATGCTAAAGACGATGATCTTGGCTTATTTGATTGATATAAACTATCAGGAAAGTAATAAAAAGGTTTCCCTATACAATACTCAAGCTGCAAGGGATATACAAACTCAAGGACTCGTTTATGGTCAGATCGTCAAGACCGTATTTCACTTTCAAAAACTGGACCTCCTCCTTAACCTGATGATATACGTAGCTATCCTTTTTAAAGGGTCGTTCGGCTTGGAGCCTAATTGCACCCAACGGATTTGGATGTCGAATTCTTGGATTCGGTTTGGTTTTTGTTGCACTTTCCTTTGTGAAACCAGTTCCCCACACGTTGGGCATCTCTCATATCATTTTTCCTTTCTTGAGCACATATCTTGAAATACCATAAAATGATGGAACTAGTTTTCTTCTTCTTTCTTTTTTTTTTCTTTTTCTTTTTTTTTTGGAAATAAGCCAAAACATGTCTTTATCGAAAAAGGGTTTTGTTCAAGGCTTTTTGGTTTAGTGACTTCATGGTTCGGGTGATTAAAAATGAAAAACGTGTAAGCTCAACGGGGCTAACTAGGGATAATGTTTGGGTAAGGATATTTGAAAATGGTAGAGGCTCGAATGTCGGTTTTTCCTAATTGCCTAAATCCTTTTTATGCAAGAAACACTTATAAGATTTTGAAATGTATACCCAAAACAAGTTCTAATTCACATGCAACATAAGGCACCCTCAATATATCCGTAATGAAAGCAAAATTGCATAAATGCAAAAGCTTGTTTAAGGCTCAAAAATAAGCTCACACATAGGATGGAATTGGGTATAAGTGTTTCATTTTACATGTTTGAATATTTTTACCAACTCGTTTTGCTTTTCAGGATATCACAAAAAACATTTTTAAGGTTATTTGGGTTTGCTTTATTTGCTTATTTATTTCTCGAAAACGTATATTTATATTTTGTTTTATTAAAAATTGTTTCATGTTTCCTGTGTTGTTGCCAAAAGCATTAAAATCAGAGTGACTTTTTGCAAAAGATTTAATTATAACTTGGACCTATTTATAAGCAAAGTATCAAGCATGTATACCCTTCCCCACACTTAAACTTCACATTGTCCTCAATGTGATTCACAATAAATATTAAGTAGAGAAAGGCAAACGAAAACTCCCCTAAAATGATGAGTCAAATGCGTGCGATCATTTTTCCAAAGCCGCCTTGAATGAGCTCAAAAGATTACATCAGGATTAATCTAAAACATCACCAATTTATTTAAGCAAAAAGTTAAAGTCCTAAGCACACAAAATAAAAATAAACAGACTGAAAGTAACATAGAGCCATGTTTTGGTTACGGGTCCTTGGCTAGACCCTTCCCCACACTTAGTTTTTAATGAGGTGGAGGTTTATCACCTCCAAAATAAATTCTTAGTTGGTACATCGATTTGGCCATTAACCGATGACCATTAACTTTAAAGCTTAGTCCCTCATTGTTTTCAACCTTGATAGCATTATGTGGATCGACTTCTTCTTCTTTTTTTATAATTTTTTTAAGTAAAATAGTCAAAAATTTGGATTGCCTTTCAAACTACCACGTGTCCCCGGCAACGGCGCCAAAAACTTGATGCGTGCGGATAGTATATATATTTGATAAAGGTTTTTTGCACAGATTCAGTTTTAGATGGTTATTACTAATACTAACTACACACACAAAAGACAAGTGTACCTATCGTGAGGTAATATAGTGTTGGTAAGAACCGAGTATCAATCCGTGGACACACTAAGCCTACTCAACAACCCTCATAATTGACTATCAGTTTGATTTAGAAAATGATAAGTTAAACAAAATAACAATAAATAAAGATAGATAAAGATAGATTGAGACTTTTGGTGATTCTTTCAGTGAAGTAAGGCTGTTATCCTAATTTAGATTACACTTATGCAACTGTGATGAATTGGTAGTGTGATTAAAGATATTGAATAAAATAATTGTGTTAACGTTTATAAAGATGAGCTGGCGTGATTTCTCGTCTATCCGCTCCGTAGTGACGAGGACCAACACAGGTTGAGATTTACTGATTAGGTCAAGGCCCTAGTGATGTAGGTAAATCTTTTGTGTCCTTTTCGACATATTATTTCTGAAAACATAACTTAATGTAAGAAGAGAGTTGATCAAGTTCTATTCTAACATATCATTAATTTTAAAAACCATATCAATTACTGTAGATTTCTCAGACTAATAAAAGGGAACCCGTAAATGATCAGAAAGTTAAGGTCTTATGATTTCTAATAACCATCTCTAGTTAATTAGCCATAGTTGTTATGAATAAAAGTTGATCATACGTTTTTCAACCGTGTATGACAATCACAATTACAAACCATAAACTTATAACCCCCCGTTCAAATGTAGGTGCTACCCATCGAAAGTTTTCCCAAGACCACCTTAATATTAACACAATATTTGTCACACCATTAGTTCATCACAAATTACATAAGTTTCATTAAATAGGATAACAAATGAAGTTTAGCTCATAATGAGGTTGAACCTAACAACAAAGATAGAAGATAGTAATGAAATCATCGATAAATTAGAACAATCAAACCGATGATTCACTATGGATGATGTTAAACGATCCCGAGCTTCTTCTAAGTGTTGAATGGACCTCCAAAACCTTCTAAGGACCTCCAAAGGCTGGGTTCCCGAGAGGGAACACCAGCACTTCACCTCCCAAAAAGCTCTCCTCAAAGTTGAAAATGAAGTCCTATTTATAGGCTTTCTGGAGTGTTTAAGCATGGCCCCGTGCCTAAAAGGCACGGCCCCGTGATAGTACAATGCTTACGGAAGTTGGTCGGCTCGTACGTGCAGGAGTTGTCGGGCATGACCCCGTGACAAATGGGGCACGGCCCCGTGAAAGGGGCAAACACGGCCCCGTGCCTCCTGGGGCACAGCCCCGTGACTGCTTTTGGGAAACAGTACGTTTTGTCCTGTCAGATGTCCAATCACGGGGGTGTGTCAAATTAGCACGGGGGTGTGTTTCAGGCAAGGCATGGGGGCGTGCTAAATGAGGCACGACCCCATGCTTGGAACTTTAAGCTTGGATTTCTTCAATTTCTTGTCAAATATGCTCCTTTTGTCCATCTTGCCCTTCACAACACCTGAAAACACAATATGAACAATTTAGGCATCAAATCATCATTTTCAGTAAGAGTTTATAGAATAATTGATGTGCAATTGATATGTTTTATATGTATAATTTGAAGCACATCAGGTTTGCAATTCTCAAACACCCCTATCTATGTTGATAACTCTGCTGCCATAGCTGTCACTAAAAATCCGGTACAACACCCTAAAACTAAACACATCGGCATAAAGTATCACTTCATACGTGACTGCTATGAAAAACAATTAATCGATGTGGTAAAGATAAACACGGATTTTCAACGCGCTGACCTCTACACTAAACCGTTTGATAAACTTAGATTTTTCTACCTGTTAGAGGTCAACGGCGTGAAAAAGAAAAGTGATATTATCTCTGACGACACAGATGCATAGTTCGACACTAGTTCAGTCTTAATTTTATTTTTTAATTTTAATTTCCTTGTTTTATAAAAATCCAAAAACTAAAAGATTTTTTGTTTTAGAATTTTAAGGGGAGATTAGGTTACTTTCAGTATTTAGTTACTCAAAGAAAAGGGGGAAGGGCAGATAATCTAAAAGGCAAAAACAACAAAGACAAGACTGTAATTCTACAAGATTGGAAAGTGATAGTACACAGGCGTCCGACTACTTGGAACACCAAAAAGATTTTACATTTTTTAGAATTTTAGTTTCATTAAATCACAGAAAATTGTTAGTCAGAGGATTCTATGTCTAACAATATTGGGAAAATGATAGTACGCTTGTGTGTTACTGTAATTACACGGAGAAAATTGATCTAGAGAGGTGCTAGTTCACTACACGATGTGTCGGTAGATTCAACACAATAGACGAGTAGACGTCATTGGTGAACTCAATCTAAACTAAATGGTTCAACCAACTGTGGGTTCCCATCTTATTACTGGTTAACACAATCAGCTATTTTCAATAAGAGATAACGAGCAAATAAACGCCACCAAAGGTGTGCTAATGACCACAAAAAGAGCAAAGCATGAAAAAAATGAATACAAGCGCAATCAAGCTGATAACTTATGTTGTTGGTGCGTTATGTGAAAAAGAAAATAAGAAATGCTCTATCAACGAGATAGGTTGTGTGCCTCTCTGCTGTGCGATGGCACTGACCTGAGGATAAGCATAACCTACATATTCTAGAATTCATTGTTGTTTGCCGCCTCTCTGCTGTGCGATGGCACTGACCTGAGGCTTGGCTTCTCTTTGAAAGTTCTAAGAATAGTCTCTTCTTGTCAAAATACATGTAGACCGATCGAAAGTCCTCAAAGGAATGTTGATTACTGTATAAGCTTGGGATCCACAAATATTTGTTGAAATAATATAACTTAATTCATCACCAATGTGTGTCAAAAGTCTGTGTTTGGATTTAAGTGGACAAGTATACTGACAATCGTCGTGGATGCACCGACTGATGTTGATAATCAACATACGTTACGTATCATATCAAGCATGATTCTCAGTTAGAACTTAGAAGTCTCAGATGAATGAGAAACTGTGATATGTAAATATGTTAGTTTCCTTTTCAATAAATATAAAAGGTTCCAAGTAATTGAGTTTATGCCTGTCTGATTCTATATGAATCTGTCTTGAAAATGATGTTAATGCTAATAGACTTATCTACCCAACCGTAACAAAATCACAAAAACATTTTCGTTTTGTTGTTTAGTTTAGTATTTTATTTTATTTGTTAAGTGTGTCAGTGTCGGACTATGCTATACTGCTCATTGTAGAAAATGTCACAAAATGAACTTAACGTTTAATCTATAATAAATTGTTTCTGAAAAGATAAATGGATCATGTCTGAGATGATCAGGTGGATAAATGGATCATGTCTGAGATGATCAGGTGGATAAATGGATCATGTCTGAGATGATCAGGTGGATAAATGGATCATGTCTGAGATGAACAGGTAGATAAATGGATCACATCTGAGGTGATCAAACGGTGTTTATAAATATGGTCATGTTTGAGATGATCAAATTAATCATAATTTTTATCTATTGATTAATTGAACTAAGTGTCATATGGTAAAATGGTCAAAATGTCACAAGTATGGCCCATTCGCACGACTGAACCATAAGTATGGTCCAGTCGTACTATTGGAGCATACGAATGAGTCAAATCGTACGATTGGGCCATGCGAATGAGCCCAATCGCACGATTGGAGGTGACCGACTGTGTCAGACGTCTGAATGAACCTTAATCGTACGATTGGAGGTAAGCGATTGGGTAAATCGTACGACTGAATCTCAGTCGCTGACTCAATCGTGCGACTAGGCTCAGTCGCACAACTAATTCGTGCG
The DNA here is from genome assembly GCA_024085815.1 of Flaveria linearis. NCBI lineage: Eukaryota > Viridiplantae > Streptophyta > Magnoliopsida > Asterales > Asteraceae > Flaveria > Flaveria linearis. Next base: position 86,346,075 of record CM044005.1, on the reverse strand, counting down.
ACTAGGTTCAGTAGCACGACTGGAGAGTGCCCTAGTATAAATAGAGGGTGAATCGGACTCAGTCGCTCCATTCACTCAAATCGCCCCTAAATCGTACGATACACCCATACTTTGCCAAAATCTCGTTTGATCTCCTTACACCTGTTTTGACACGTTCTAACCATCTGTATTTGCTCCATAGGTACTACGCGACTCTGGTTGGCTGTTAAATAGGTTACTACAATGTCAAAATGGATCGACAGTGACCTAAGTTAAAACCGAACAAGGCTGGACAAATAAACTAATAAAACTAAGAGTTCTGAACATTTTAAAGTTGTTAAAAGCTTAATCGGTCATGTGCGAACCTAATGAGCCATTTCTCAATGTTTAATATCAAAAATTGCTCAAAAATCAAATTTGAATGGACAAACCGACAGTCATGCGATTGGACACACTAATGAACTCCAATCGCACGACTGAGCAGGACGACTAGACTCAATCGCACGACTGAGATGGACGAATGGTTCAATCGCACGACTGAACCATACGTCTAAGCTCAATCGTACGATTGAAGTAAACGCATGAGTAATCGCACGACTAAGTCCATTCGCTTGACTCAGTCGTACGTATAAGCTCAATCGCATGACCAGAGCTCAATCGTCCAGCTCAGTCGCACGACTAGATTCAATCGCCCAGATCAGTCGCACGAGTGAACAAAATGATTCAATTACATGAAACAAGTCTGGAATACTCTGACATGTACTAACGTTTATTTGTTTTGTGTGAACAGATGGCAAATAGATGGCCCATGAGCTCTAAGCACAACATCTGTGCTTATCTCGATCTGACTTCCCGCAACTCTGCTGAGTTTGCTGGGATTATCTCATTTTTACGACGCTCGAGGATCTCTTGTGCGATCTCAGCACCTTGCACTACGTACCGATCGGTACAGCAGGCGTTCTAGGAAAACGCTGTTGTGGACAGATCTACCGATCCCTACACGATCAGGAGTTCGATCTTTGGAGAGACGATTCAGATCTCTGAAGAAGATATACGAACGGTTCTGGAGCTGGGGGATGATGCGGATTGCCCCGCTAGATTACGTCCACTCACAGTCCGTGTCTACTTTCTGAGAGCCAAGTATTCTGGGGATATCAACACAAGCATGCTCAACAAGAGCAACTTGTGCCCCCAGTTTAAATACTTGGCACATGTACTTCTGAGATGCATCGCATCTAGGAAGGGTGGTTTTGATGAGCTGTCAGACCAGATGCAAAATGCATACGTCGCTCTGGTGCTGAACCATCCCTTCAGTTTCTCCAGGATGATCTTCACCTACTTGGTGAAGAATATCGAGGCCAAGGGGAAAGAGGGCTTTTGTATGCATCCTCGGTTCATCCAGATGATTATCAACCAAAAGCTCCCCCAACTGCCTAAAGCTCAAGAAGATGCGGTCGTCCTAGAGATTATGGACGACACTACACTGGGGAGGATGAAAGTCTACCGGAGGAAGCAGGTGAAACCCCCGGTGAGGAGATTGTTTGGGCACCTGGCCCGTGAGGAGTACGTGGCGCCAGCTAGGAAAAAGTGGCATCATGATGATAGTGACTCGGACACGGAGCCAATAACTGTCCCTATAGATAGTTCTGATGATGATGGCGATGATGGTAGAGATACTGGTACTGAGACCACTACTGCAGCTGGTGATGCTACATCTCCACCATCCCCACATGAAGGTTTAGAGACAGCCGGATTTCATCAGGGTTTTCAGCCCGTGGAAGAAGAAGAAGAGTCAGATGAAGAGCCTCTCACCCGTAGAGTGGGTAGCAGGGTCGTGGCTACTGAGCACGGCATTAGGGCGGTTCGTGGACGTCCGGGAGAGTCTGGGGGTTCTACAGCTGACCCTTCATACACCCCAGACACTCCCAGCAGCCTAGGGGGAGCATCCAGATCAAAAGGATCCAGACTCAAAAGGATGGCTCAGCCCAACGGGAAGAAGCCCAAGCGCCAAAGGCTGACACTACTCACCACCACCACATCCACTTCCACTACCTCAACCATCCAAACTACCACAACCACCACTACACCTATTCCACCACCTGTCACCACCATACAACCCACCACTACCATACATCCCACTTCACAACCCACTCATATTCCACCACCAATATTCACCACCGCCACAGCTACCACCACGAGCCACCGAGCCGGTCCATCCTCCTTCCTAACAGGTTCATCTCTCCCTCCTATTGGAGTGGAGGAACAGCTAGTAGCACTGAACAGAATGGTACTGAAGCTGCTAGCTGCGGATGAGGAGAAGACAGCGAGACTACTTCAGCTTGAGGAGCAAAATGCTTCTCAAGCACATCGGATTTCCCAACTCCAGGAACAAAACGTCCTGTCGACTCAAAAGATTGAGGAGTTGGAGTCTGCTAACAAGAAGATCATGCTAAAGCTGAAGGGGTCCCAAGCTGATCCTTTGAAGATAAAGGAAGGAGACGGTGATGATGGTGATGATGATGATGATGAGGATGATGATGACGAGGATGATGATGAAGATGATGATGAGGAGGGTGATGGAGATTCTCATGACAAGGAAGATGATGACGATGAAGGAGATGCAGCTACATCTTGTCACACCCCGACCGATGGCGGAATCATCGAGGCGGACGAATGTGAATCGATTGTTCATAGCACAAGGTAAACAATACCTTGAAATAACATTTAATAACCATTTATTTATTGAATGATGCCATTCAAGTCACACATTACAACGCAATTAACATGTAACCATGAAATATAATATTGTCTTCTTTATTTTGACTAGGTCCAATCCTATATGAGTAGAGAGAATTCCACTAAATAGCATTTCCTGAAATCATGTGAAAAAGTAACGAGTCAGCTAACACATTAGCGGTGAGTAATCATAGGTTTAAATACACATACATAGGTTGATTAAATATCTTAAAAGAAAAACAATTCAATTCACATGACAACGTTAGACTAAAGTGCAACAGTGAATCATAACAGAAAACCTAACACAATCAACCCTAATGACTGAATTGACTCGGTCCTCAGACGAAGCCTTATAGAATGAATGATTTCCGGTTTCAATCACCACGCGACAAAACAAATGGGGTGGGTTTGTTAAACCAATAGATCTATCATTGTTACCGTGGTTGTGTGAATTAATGATCGTGTTATCAAGTTTATCTAATTATAAACACGTGATTGCAATTAATAACATATCATGTATTGAATTGAATTTGAACGAAATAGAATAAAAATGAATAAGCATGGTTGCGTATAATATCACATGATTTCCCTAAATAATAAAACATAAAAAATGGGCAATGAATACTCACTTGATAATTATAAGCGTGTTGGAAATATTAGAATGATAGACGTGACACCAAGGAAACTCCTCGAGGTTCAACCTAAGTTTTGACGTTCTCTTTGTTAGAATAACAATGGTTGAGCGACTTATGTATGAATTAGGGTTCTTGATTGGGTTTTGGGATTTCAATAAAATGTAATAACTTGATTGCACAAAATAAATTAATTGAATAATACAACTTTTTTTTAAAAAAATATAACACTAATGATTAATTAGTGAAATTAGTTATTATCCATAATGAAATATTTCATTTCAATAATTAGTTATGAAATGTCTTGTTAAAAATGATTGAACGAGTATTTAACTATTAGACAGGTTTACAAAATTTAAGACTTATAAATGGTTTTTTTTATAACATTTACATTCTTTAAAAGATTTTAAAATAAAAATATTACCTTCAAAGTTTTTAGAAATTGATTAATAAATTTCTAAAATAAATGTAATTAAGAAAATATATATTATTTTTATTTCATAACTTTTAGAAATTTCTAGAATTTAAAATGATTAAAATAATTATCTAAAAAAATATGTGTTGGACCGGGGTCGAACCCGGGTCCTCTTTGGGTGAGGGCTGTGATTTACCAGTTGGGCAGAAGCCCATGATCTAATAAAACACCAATTTTAAATCTTAAAAACAATAATTAGTTATTTCCCCCAAATCCACATAAACCCTAATCGCAGAATGATCGAATTGAACAAGAAGTTGATGTTGATAATCGAATTGAGCATAGGGCTTTCGACTAACATGAATATACGAGTGTAATCATGTATCCAATTACCTGAATTGCGATGGAATGATAAAGAAAAGAAGAACTAGGTCACGACGGGTGAGTAGTTGATTCGAGCTGTTGTTGTTGATCAAAATCGAATTAATTGCACCGAGAGCTTCTAGTGAACCAGATGATCAAAAGCCCTCAAATAAAATCTGTTGAGATTTCCTCGAATGTGGGATTCGACCAGTTGCAGGTCCGTGATGGTAGGGATGATCGAACTCAAAGATTTCGTGTGTTTCAGGTGGAATTGAGGTCATACGCAGTTCAAACGAGTTGTTTAGGAGCTTTACCCTTTATTAAATTGATACAATTTGATCCGTTTCAGTTCGAACGAATTCATTTTTTGAATGCAGGTTTCGGTTTCGAGTTCGGGTGTTACTGGTCGATTAAACACGATTAAACAAGGGGGTTAAGTTCGAAACGGATGGGGGGTAGTTAAGGTTTGATTTAATTGCGTTTAAACTACACGTTTTGGTGAATTAGAGAACGCCGGAGCTTCACCGGACTTTGGCGGAGGTTGGCCGGAGATCGGGGAGTGACCGAGGGGGGGGGGTTGGTTTGGGTTGTGTTTTAAAAAGTTTACAATTTGGTCCCTGTAGTTTGAATACTTGTCTTATTTATGTGAAAAACTTGTAATTCAAATTTTATAATTAACACTTTTCACCCTAGACTTAATTTATATAATAAATCCATTTATTTTACAAAATATTTATAGTGTTTATAAATTTTTTAATGATTCTTTTAGATTTAGTTTTTTTTAATTTAAAATGATATATAGACTTTCAACTTAATAATAAATATTTATGAATCATAACATTATTATAAATTGTTCAATTGTTTTAAATAGATGAAAGATAATTTATAATATTGGTTAAACTACATCATGTTACATTTAATTCATTGAAATAAATACTCTGAACAAAATAGGTTCGGGTTACAATTTAAAAATGGGTCAAATGTTACAGTCTCCCCTACTTTAAGGAATTTCGTCCCGAAATTTGATCACGAGGAGGCTGAGGCAAAAAGGTGAGGATACTTGATTTTCATTTGGTCTTCACGCTCCCAAGTGAACTCTGGGCCACGTTTAGATTCCCAATGAACTTTGACGATAGGTATTCGGCTACGCTTAAGTTGTTTGATTTCACGGTCCATGATCTCCACAGGCCTTTCGATAAAGTGCATGGATTCATCGATTTGAACTTCATCAAGTGCAATGCGAAGGTTCTCATCAGCAAGGCATTTCTTGAGGTTAGAAACATGGAATGTTGGGTGAATATTGCTGAGTTCTTGAGGCAGTTCAAGCTTGTAAGCTACTTTCCCAATACGCTCAAGCACTTTGAATGGACCCACATAACGAGGTGCTAGCTTCCCTTTTTTTTCAAAACGGATTACTCCCTTCCAAGGTGATACCTTTAGAAGTACGAGATCACCGACGTTGTATTCCATGGGTTTCCGCCCCTTATCAGCATAATGCTTTGACGATTTCTAGCAGCAAGCAAGTTATCGCGAATCTTATGAATCTTATCGGTTGATTCTTGAATTAGTTCAGGACCGGTGATTTGTGCGTCGCCTATCTCAGACCAACATATGGGAGATCGACACTTGCGACCATACAAAGCTTTAAATGGTGCCATTTGAATACTTGTATGATAGCTGTTGTTGTATGAAAATTCGATTAACGGTAGGTGAGAATCCCAAGAGCCACTAAAGTCAATGACACACGCTCGAAGCATATCCTCAAGAGTCTGTATTGTTCTTTCAGTTTGACCATCAGTTTGGGGGTGATAGGCTGTGCTGAGATTGAGTCGAGTTCCCAGAGACGATTGAAGACTTTGCCAGAAATGGGAGATGAATCAACCATCACGATCGGAGATAATATTTAATGGTACACCGTGACGGCTGACTATTTCGTTGATATAGATACGAGCCAATTTCTCAACTCGATAATCTTCACGAATCAGTATAAAGTGTGTCGATTTAGTCAATCGATCCACGATGACCCAAATGCTATCATAACCGCTAGAGGTTCGAGGCAATTTGGTAATGAAGTCCATGGATATGTCTTCCCACTTCCACACAGGAATATCAGGTTGAACAAGTAATCCAGAAGGATGTTGATGTTCGGCTTTAACTTTTGAGCAGGTGAGGCATTTGGACACATACAAAGCTATATCCTTTTTCATGTCGGGCCACCAATACTGATTACGGAGATTCATAAACATCTTATCCGCACCGGGATGGATAGAATAACGAGTTTTGTGAGCCTCGCTCATGATGAGGTTTCGAAGGCCATTGCGTTTGGGAATCCAAAGACGGTCCAGAAAGTACAACAAACCATCAGGTTTTGTTTCCAATTGAAGTTCAACGCCGCATGACATTTCATCGTACATGTTACCCTCGGTGACTGACTCGTGTTGGGCTTCGAGAATTCGGGTTTTAAGTTCGGATTGAATCGTAACACTTTGGAGTATGACATAATCCTTACGACTCAATGCATCGGCTACGACATTCGCTTTTCTAGGGTGGTAGCGAATTTCACAGTCGTAGTCATTAAGTAATTCAACCATCGCCGTTGTCTCATGTTTAGTTCTTTTTGATTGAAAATGTGCTGAAGACTCTTGTGATCAGTAAATACAACACACTTGGTGCCGTAAAGATAGTGCCTCCAGATTTTGAGTGCAAATACCACAGCACCCAGTTCGAGATCATGTGTTGTGTAGTTTTTCTTATGGACCTTGTGCTGTCTTGAGGCATAGGCTATGACTTTTCCCCATTGCATGAGGACACAACCAAGACCTTGCTTGGAAGCATCACAGTAGACAACAAAATCATCATTTCCATCAGGGAGGGTCAAGATTGGAGCATTACATAACTTTTGCTTAAGTGTTTGGAATGCTTTTTCTTGATCTGGTCCCCACTGGAAAGACCTATCCTTTTGGGTCAAGGCAGTAAGAGGCACAGCGATCTTTGAGAAATTTGGGATGAAACGCCGATAGTAGCCGGCCAAGCCAAGGAATGAACGGATCTCAGTGGGAGTTTTAGGTTCCACCCAACTCTTTACCGCCTCAATCTTTGCAGGATCCACATGAATTCCTTTATCATTTACAATGTGACCAAGGAATTGTACCTCTTTTAGCCAAAATTCGCACTTGGAAAACTTAGCATATAATTTCTCCTCTTTCAAAAGCTCAAGAATCAAACGGAGATGATGTTCGTGCTCGGATCTTGATTTTGAATAAATCAAAATGTCGTCAATGAAGACGATCACGAACTTGTCTAGGTATGGCTTACACACACGGTTCATTAGATCCATGAACACAGCTGGTGCGTTGGTCAAACCAAATGGCATAACCAGAAATTCGTAGTGACCATATCTTGTACGGAAGGCTGTTTTGGGAATGTCGTCATCATGCACTCGTAGTTGATGATAACCAGAACGAAGGTCAATCTTGGAAAAGTATGAAGCGCCTTGAAGTTGGTCAAACAAATCATCGATTCTTGGTAGAGGATACTGGTTCTTAACAGTAAGCTTGTTGAGCTCCCGATAATCGATTGACATACGGAATGAGCCATCTTTCTTCTTCACAAACAATACCGGGGCTCCCCAAGGTGAGGAACTTGGTCGAATGAAACCTTTATCGGAAAGTTCTTGAAGCTGGCTAGCAAGTTCTTGCATCTCAGATGGTGCAAGACGATATGGGGATTTTGCTACAGGTGTTGCACCAGGCACAAGATCGATACGAAACTCGACTTGACGAACAGGAGGGAGGCCAGTTAAGTCATCGGGGAACACTTCCGGAAAATCAAGAATGATCGGAATATCCTCGATTTTCTTTGACTTCTCATTCATTTTCACGACATGCGCTAAGAAAGCCACATAGTGTTTGCGAAGGTACTTTTGGGCTTTGGTACATGACATGAGTCGAAGACCTTTGGAAGGTTTTTCTCCATAGATATTTAACACCTTTTCGGGCGCAAGAGGGATCCGGATGATTTTCTCGAAACAAACAACTTCAGCATGGTTCTTAGGTAACCAATCCATGCCTATAATGACATCGAAATTTCCAAGTTGCATCGGTGTGAGATCGATAGGAAAATCATGCTCGCTAAGACTAAGGATGCAGTTTGGAATAATTGAATCGACTGTGATAGGTTTCCCGTCGGCTATTTCTACCGTAAATGGTTTTCTCAACTTAGTTCGTGCACTAGAAGGTAAAGGCTCAAATTCTAAGGACACAAAACTTTTGTCGGCGCCGGTATCAAATAAGAACGAAGCATAATGATTATTGATTAAAAACATACCGTTCACCACATCGCTATTGGTTTGAGCTTGATGAGCATTGATGTTAAAAGCACGTCCTTGAGCCGTAGGCATCGTGCTGACAAGTTGAGGGCATCGATTGCGAAAATGGTTCGGATCACCACATTGATAGCATGCACGACCCTGAGTAATTGTAGGAGGATGTTGAAGAACAGGTGCGGTAGCCGGAGTCTTAGCTGCGCTCTTACACACGTTGAAGGTATGACCGAAACAACCACAGTTGGTGCAGCAACGGCATTGTGCATTAGCAGGGTGGTGGTACTTGCAAATATTGCACTGTGGGAAAGTTCCAGTGTAAGGTTTCTTTGCCGGGACTTGATTGTTGGAGATTGGTTGGTAGCTTGGTGCGACTTGATTAACTGGAACAGTAGGGGTAACCACAGTAAAGTTTTGGGATTTAGCCTTCCTCTTCTTGTTTTGAGAAGGTTCAGGTTTTTCCTCCTTAGGAGGTTCAGCTGAGGGTTTCTCGGGCACCTTCTTAGCACCCTTCCTAGTCAGAGTTCTAGCCTTGACATGATTGTCAGTTAGCTGAGCAGCTAACCGGATGGTATCTTCCAAGGTTGCAGGATTCCTACCCCACACCGTGTCTTGAATTTGCATGGGTAGACCACTGATGTATTTCTCGATAGCCCGAGATAAAGGAGTAACCAGGTGAGGAACAAGTAGACTCAGTTCATGAAATCGGTTGGTATAAGCTAGATTTTCTCCACTTTCTTGAGTTAAGTCCCAGAACTCAGCTTCTAATTTCTTAATTTCATTTCTCGAACAAAATTCCCGGGTCATGAGCTCCTTGACTTCATCCCACGTCAATGCTAAAGCGGCATCAGTTCCACGGGTTCGTTTCTCCCCGTTCCACCAAGTGAGTGCTCTCTTTGAAGAACACTTGTAGCATAGCGAACCTTGAGATTCTCAGGACACTCACTATTGAGGAAAGTGTTCTCGATACTCTCAAACCACTGTAAAAGACCAGTGGCTCCTTTGGTCCCGCTAAACTTAGTGGGTTTGCAAGAACTGAAGTGCTTGTAAGTACAAGCTCGTGGAGGGTTTGATGCAGCTTGATTTTGAACAACGTTGTTGCCTTGGTTTAAATGAGTAAGCAGTGTTGGGATAACCGCAGCAACTTCACGTGCCACTATAGCAGCAATCTTACGGCCAGAGCTTCTAGATCGGGAGCGGTTTTGACGAGAAGACATGCTGTATAATATGGAAAAACCTTTATGAGAAACGGGTAATTGGTTTTTAAAACTTCTCAAAATGGTAAAGTCGTTGATGAGATTGTTTAAAATAACAATGAGAGGTTATGAGTGTAAACGTTCGGCTCGCAAACCAAAGCGAATACGTTGACTTATCAAAGTATTTGTGTCCACCACAACCTTAACGAGGACATGCGTACCTATAAGCGAATACTCATCTCGAGGGTTCCCAGGTAAGGTAAACGGATCCATCGGTTGATTTGGATTTATATGAATACCTTGCCTAGACAGAACACCTTAAGATACAGGTATTCCACTCTTCCAGCATTGCATGTTTTCAGTCATGTGACACAGACTTTGACTAAGATTTAAAAACCATAAATAACAAATCAAAATTTAAAATTTGAAAACAATTTGATTTAGACACACAATGCCATATAGTATGATTTGATAATTGTATGTGAAAGATAAGAATCAAGATATAAGGAAATGTCATAATAACATAAACATAATAGGCATAAGTGACACATATAAGCCCTATCTAAACATATAGAATACATGAGAGGACTCATGTGTAAAGGTACTTAGTTATAGTCTAGGTCATTCTATTTCTAATAACCTAATTTCCTATAACCTTGGCTCTGATACCAATCTGTCACACCCCGACCGATGGCGGAATCATCGAGGCGGACGAATGTGAATCGATTGTTCATAGCACAAGGTAATAAATACGTTGAAATAACATTTAATAACCATTTATTTATTGAATGATGCCATTCAAGTCACACATTACAACGCAATTAACATGAAACCATGAAATATAATATTGTCTTCTTTATTTTTGACTAGGTCCAATCCTATATGAGCAGAGAGAATTCCACTAAATAGCATTTCCTGAAATCATGTGAAAAAGTAACGAGTCAGCTAACACATTAGCCGGTGAGTAATCATAGGTTTAAATACACATACATAGGTTGATTAAATATCTTAAAAGAAAAACAATTCAATTCACATGACAACGTTAGACTAAAGTGCAACAGTGAATCATAACAGAAAATCCAACACAATCAACCCTAATGACTGAATTGACTCGGTCCTCAGACGAAGCTTTATAGAATGAATGATTTCCGGTTTCAATCACCACGCGACTAAACAAATGGGGTGGGTTTGTCAAACCAATAGATCTATCATTGTTATCGTGGTTGTGTGAATTAATGATCGTGTTATCAAGTTTATCTAATTATAAACACGTGATTGCAATTAATAACATATCATGTATTGAATTAAATTTAGAATGAAATAGAATAAAAATGAATAAGCATGGTTGCGTATAATATCACATGATTTCCCCAAATAATAAAACATAAAAAAATGGGCAATGAATACTCACATGATAATTATAAGCGTGTTGGAAATATTAGAATAATAGACGTGACACCAAGGAAACTCCTCGAGGTTCAACCTAAGTTTTGACGTTCTCTTTGTTAGAATAACAATGGTTGAGCGACTTATGTATGAATTAGGGTTCTTGATTGGGTTTTGGGATTTCAATAAAATGTAATAACTTGATTGAACAAAATAAATTAATTGAATAATACAACTTTTTTTTTTAAAAAATATAACACTAATGATTAATTAGTGAAATGAGTTATTATCCATAATGAAATATTTCATTTCAATAATTAGTTATGAAATGTCTTGTTAAAAATGATTGAACGAGTATTTAACTATTAGACAGGTTTACAAAATTTAAGACTTATAAATGGTTTTTTTTATAACATTTACATTCTTTAAAAGATTTTAAAATAAAAATATTACCTTTAAAGTTTTCAGAAATTGATTAATAAATTTCTGAAATAAATGTAATTAAGAAAATATATATTATTTTTATTTAATAACTTTTAGAAACTTCTAGAATTTAAAATGATTAAAATAATTGTCTAAAAAAAATATGTGTTGGACCGGGGTCGAACCCGGGTCCTCTTTGGGTGAGGGCTGTGATTTACCAGTTGGGCAGAAGCCCATGATCTGATAAAACACCAATTTTAAATCTTAAAAACAATAATTAGTTATTTCCCCCAAATCCACATAAACCCTAATCGCAGAATGATCGAATTGAACAAGAAGTTGATGTTGATAATCGAATTGAGCATAGGGCTTTTGACTAACATGAATATACGAGTGTAATCATGTATCCAATTACCTGAATTGTGATGGAATTGATAAAGAAAAGAAGAACTAGGTCACGACGGGTGAGTAGTTGATTCGAGCTGTTGTTGTTGATCAAAATCGAATTAATTACACCGAGAGCTTCTAGTGAACCAGATGATCAAAAGCCCTCAAATAAAATCTGTTGAGATTGCCTCGAATGTGGGATTCGACCAGTTGCAGGTCCGCGATGGTAGGGATGATCGAACTCAAAGATTTCGTGTGTTTCAGGTGGAATTGAGGTCATACGCAGTTCAAACGAGTTGTTTAGGAGCTTTACCCTTTATTAAATTGATACAATTTGATCCGTTTTAGTTCGAACGAATTCATTTTTTGAATGCAGGTTTCGGTTGCGAGTTCGGGTGTTACTGGTCGATTAAACACGATTAAACAAGGGGGTTAAGTTCGAAACGGATGGGGGGTAGTTAAGGTTTGGTTTAATTGCGTTTAAACTACACGTTTTGGTGAATTAGAGATCGCCGGAGCTTCACCGGACTTTGGCCGGAGGTTGGCCGGAGATCGGGGAGTGACCGAGGGGGGGGGGGGTTGGTTTGGGTTGTGTTTTAAAAAGTTTACAATTTGGTCCCTGTAGTTTGAATACTTGTCTTATTTATATGAAAAACTTGTAATTCAAATTTTATAATTAACAATTTTCACCCTAGACTTAATTTATATAATAAATCCATTTATTTTACAAAATATTTATATGTTTATAAATTTTTTAATGATTCTTTTAGATTTAGTTTTTTTTTAATTTAAAATGATATATAGACTTTCAACTTAATAATAAATATTTATGAATCATAACATTATTATAAATTGTTCAATTGTTTTAAATAGATGAAAGATAATTTATAATATTGGTTAAACTACACCATGTTACATTTAATTCATTGAAATAAATACTCTGAACAAAATAGGTTCGGGTTACAATTTGAAAATGGGTCAAATGTTACACATCTCCCTCTGATCCTGAGCACGAACAAAGAACCAAAAGGAAACAAGATCAGAGGGCACCTTCGTCTGCTCCGTCTACCTCCCAATCTACTGAAGATCCAGCAATGATTCAAGGCAAAGTTCAAGATTAGATGTCTATTTATTATTTAAACTTTGTACTTGAAATCTTGTATCAAATTTGGTGTTATATATATAAAATTAAAAGGTTAAATTAACATCTGTTATGTGCTTAATGTATACTTACTCGTATTGTGTTTGGTTGCTTCTTTAACTAGTTCAGCTAAACAAGTTGATGAGCACGATGTTGTGCCCCTTCGTCAAATCGACTCAAAATTGACGATGATTCTCGATTTGTAAGGGATCGTACAACGATCTGTCAGTCACACAGCTGAAGAGGGGGAGATAATACATGATTTAACAGATGAACAGATTGCTGAACTGTTTGTCTGAATCCTGATGAGCTGGTAAAAGATGCTCCAGAGGTCGATGTAGTCAGTGATAAGGAACTACAAGATGTCGGCAAGGTGGAGATTGAGGACGTGACTGCTGATCACTATCCCCAGTATACTAACGCTGAAGGCGAAGTACTACCAGATCTGGGGGAAACATTTGGCAGCAGTATCTTCGATAAGGTTGAGGAGATGACTGCTGCTAAAGCAGCTACAGCAGAAGCTCCTCAGGCAGATGATGCTGATCTAGCATCCAAAAAGGCTGAGTGGGTAGCCTGCCTGGAGGAGATGAAGAACCAGCGCGCGCCAAACAAGTCAAATGCCTACACCAAGCTTTACAAGATAAAGAAGCATCAGAAGGTGCCTGGCAAGATTATCAGCTGGGCATACTTTGAGGATCTTAAAGTATATGCTGTCAAGAGGGAGAAGGGAACAGAGTATTTCAGATTCCCACATGATCTGAAAACTCTCCCTGGATTTGAGCTTAACCGACTAGCCAACTTGAGCCTCCTGTATGCTATTCCAGGAAAGATATCAGGATGGTTGAGCAGGCTCTAAAGAAAGAGTATCATATGAGGTGGGTCAATTTTAAACCTCAACAGCCCAGAAGGTTGATTCATAAGACAGAGGTTGACCCCACCTCAGGAAGTCCAAAGGTGATTTTGAGATGGCACCCTCCGCGCACAATGTCGCGTATTCCACTGAGGGAAATGCCACAAGATTTTGCACCCCATTTTAAATGGTGGTATTATGACTGGCGCACTGGTGAGGCCGTCATAGTTTTGGAGAAAGAAGGGAAAGTCGAGACAATTAGGGTATTTGACCCTATGTGGCTAACTAACTTGTCTGCTTGAGATGTCTACATCTTGTACAAGTGGCCATTATTTTTTGACACACAGGATATCGTGCAAGCACTTCAGTTTCAACATGTTATACGTTTATGCTTCGCACTTGATATTCATGCTGGGGTTTTCCGAGAAGAAAGGGTAAAGAGATATGAAGAGTTCAAGAAGGAAGTCAAAGTGTAGATAGAGCTAGGTCCAAGGGGGAGTTTGTTGGTACACATGTCCCCAGTTCTAGTCTAGTGAGCTTAAATGTAATAGACTTTCATCTTGTAACACATATGTAATGTTTGATCAATATAATGAGAAACTCTTCTATAAATGTTTGTTGGTTGTTTAATGTTATATCTATCTATATTATTTATTGTTACACGCATATATGACCATGTTATATAGGTTTACAGTTGTTAGACATAGTTCTGAATCATTAAAGGTTCAAGAATGTGTTTAACTAAGGATCCTGATTCAGTCGCACTACTGGACCATGGGAATGGGCCAATCGCACGACTGAACCAGGTGATTGAGTCAATCGTACGATTGAGTCATAAGACTGACTCAGTCGTACGAATGAATCAATCGTATGACTCAGTCGCACGACTGAGCCAGTCGCTTGGCTCAGTCGTACGAATGAAAGCTGTAACCTATAAATACCACTTAATTCATGGAAAAACATGAGACTTCGATAATCCTGAACCCTAGCCGTCCCAGATCGCATAGAGCGTCCCTTCCAACTTCATAGAGCGTTCCTGATCATTGCTAATCAATTCTTAACGTTTTCTAATCGTTAGTTTTGATCCAGTTTACGTTCTACCTGATTGGATCACCAATCAAATAGAATTCCGCGTTATTTGATTCGGTTTCACGTTGAATCAGTTAGTACTCCGTCGTGCACGGTCCTAGCATGCTGACTCAAGAGCTTTTGGATCTAGGAGTAATCCGCAACAGTCAAAGTGCATTTGCATTTCTAGTAGTACTAGTAAAAAAAGATGGTAGCTGGAGATTCTGTGTGGATTATCAAAAGTTAAATGATGCCACTTTAAAGAATAGATTTCCTATTCCATTAATTGAAGAATTATTGGATGAGTTGGGTCAAGCCATTGTCTTCTCTAAGTTAGATATGATGGATGGATATCTCCATGTCTGGATGTATGTTGGTGATATCCATAAAACTGCTTTTCGAACTCATCAATGGTTATTTGAGTTTGTGGTGATGCCTTTTGGCCTTACCAATGCACCGACCACCTTTCAATCACTCATGAACACTGTGTTCAAATCTTTAATGTGAAAGTGCACTGTGGTCTTCTTTGATGACATATTGGTCTATAGTTCTTCTACGGACCAACACTTAAAATATTTGGAATTGGTACTTTAGTTGTTATGCCAGCATATCTTGGTAGCTAAGAAGTCAAAGTGTTCTTTTGGGGGCACACAAGTAGAATATTTAGGTCATGTTATCTCAGCTAAAGGAGTTTCTATGGATCCAACCAAAATTGTGGCAATTCGAGAATGGCCCATTCCTACTTCTGTGAAGCAACTTCGTGGTTTTCTAGGCCTTGCTGGCTATTACTGAAGGTTTATTAAGTCTTTTGGTACGATTGCTACGCCTTTAACTAATCAATTAAAGAAGGAAGCCTTTGAATGGTCAAGTGAGGCTCAATTAGTTTTTGATCTACTAAAGGATGCTTTGTCCTCAGCTCCTGTTTTGGCCCTTCCCAACTTTGACAAAATGTTTGTAGTTGAAATAGATGCATCCTCTAAGGGATTAGGGGCTATTCTTATGCAAGATCACCATCCAATTGCCTTCATTAGTAAGGTTTTGTCTATACGACAACAAGCCTTGTTAGTTTATGCAAAAGGAGCTCTTAGCCATTCTCATGGGGTTAAGCAATGACATCATTATCTGATAGATAAAGCATTCGAAATCCACACTGACCAACGCAATTTGAAGTGCCTTTTAACTCAAAAGGTCACTACTCCTTTACAACAAACATGGTTGGCAAAACTTATGGGGTATCCTATGATATTACTTATAAACGCAGGGCCGATAATAAGGTGGCAGATGGTTTATCAAGAGTTCTTGGGTTAGCATTGTTTACCATGAGCATCAGTCCTTGTGACCCTTTTCTGCTAACTCTCATTCAATTTTCTTGGTAGCACGATCCATATTTGGCTTCTTTAATTCAAAAACTCCACTCAGGACTATCTGTGCCATATCATTCTTGGGATGGTTGTTTATTAAAGCACAAACATCATTTGTAATTGGCAATGATGCTCAGCTTAGGAAGGATCTTATGCAATTAACTCATGCTTTATTAGTGGGTGGCCATTCGGGATTCCTTCCTTCACTTAAATGATTAAAATCTTTTTGTTATTAGCGTGGGTGTTCTAAGAAACTTCATACATTTATTAAGGAGTGTTCTAATTGTTAGCAAGCCAAATATGAAGTTGTGCCATCATCGGAGCTTTTGCAACCCTTACCAGTTTCTCAGCATATATTTACAGACATTTCTATGGATTTTATATATGGCTTGCCCCGTAACAAAGGAAAAGACACCCTCTTGGTAGTCGTGGATAGGCTTACCAAGTATGGGCATTTCATACCATTGTCCCACCTCTATACTGCGGCTAAGGTGGCTCAGGCTTTCCTTGATAATATCTTTAAGCACCATGGGAACCCTACCACTATTGTATCCGATCGTGATTATGTGTTTCTTAGTAAATTTTAGCATGAGTTTATGCGGCTACAAGGGGTTCAGATCGCGTTGTCCACAGCTTATCACCCCCAAAGTGATGGACAAACATAGGTGTTAAACAGGTGTTTAGAGTCCTACTTAAGGTGCATGGCTATGGACTCTCCTACTTCTTGGTCACATTGGTTGCCTTTGGCTGAAGGTGGTATAACACCTCTTACCACTCCACTATTCGCATGTCCCCTTTTCAAGCATTGTATGGCTATCCTCCTCCTATTCATATTCCTTATATTACATGTGACACTAAGATTGATGCAGTGGAGCATTTTTATCAGGATAGGGAGGCTATGATACAATCCTTGAAATAGTCCTTAGCTATGGCTTGCAACCGTATGGTTCAAATGACTTCTAAACACCGCACAGAACGCCAATTTGTGGAAGGTGATTGGGTGTACTTAAAGTTGCAACAGCATGTTCAAACTTCTATAAGGCGCCACAAGTTTTCTAAGTTGTCTCCCCGTTATTATGGCCCGTTCTTAGTCATAGCTAAGGTGGATTCAGTTGCTTATAAGCTTGATCTTCTAACAGATTCTCAGATCCACCTAGTTTTACATCTGTCTTTGTTGAAGCCGGGTCATGGGTTTTATACTCCAGTGTTGCCACTTCCAACTAATCCTCGTTTCCCCTTATAACCCAGGGCTATTCTTGATCGTCGACTGGGCCGTCAGGGTAATTCTTTAGTTACCCAGTTGATCGTTTATTGGCATGGGTTACCAATCACAGATGCTTCTTGGGAACATATGGATGAGTTTCAGCTGCGTTTTTCAGATTTTCATTCTAGAGGACAAGAATGTTATAAGGGGAAGTTTTGTTGCATACGTATATGGTTGTGAGCCAAGTTGTAATAGTTTGAGGTTATAATTGTAATAAATAAAGAACAGAAGGTAGTTAGTTGTAAACATGATAATTCTTGTAACAAACTTAGCAGCCAACTAATCCCGTTAGTAGTCGTTATATGTACATGGAAGTAATGAAATAGAGGTATGATTTGAAGTGAATTCCTTTCTTCTTCTGTTCTTTCTTCTTCTCTCAACAGTGCTTCAGAGGCCTTAATGAAAGGTATACAATTGTCAATCATCGCAATAAAGTTTAGGTTATGTAATAAACTTACGAGTTGTGCA
Source organism: Flaveria linearis (assembly GCA_024085815.1). NCBI lineage: Eukaryota > Viridiplantae > Streptophyta > Magnoliopsida > Asterales > Asteraceae > Flaveria > Flaveria linearis. Next base: position 86,328,085 of record CM044005.1, on the reverse strand, counting down.
CTTTAAAGGCCTTTAATGAAAGTTGTTCAATAGTTAAACACCACAATACATATGTGCAGTTTCTTTTCCCTTTTATAAAGTTGAGTTTACGTGATGGGATAGCGCTTCAAAGGCCTTAATGAAAGGTGTTCATTTGTCAACCACCACAATAACATCATGTGTATTTCTTTTTGAACGTTAAGATTCACATCACTAGGTGAGGTTTGTCTCAAATCACAGATATTTTGGTTATCATTGAGTAATAAATAGGAAAATGTGTTGTCGTCTTCAATTCTTCTCAGTATGGAATAAGTCAAAAAATCAATAAACGCATCAAGTTAATAATCCAATGTCATTTGGTCTTGGTTATATGACTAGCACTATTTGTTTATTTTACGTATTTTTCCCTTCCTTTTCCTTTCACTAAACGTGTGACATTTATAATTTAATTTCTCACAAATGACGAGAGTTGTTCGACTTTCTAGGTGGACTATTAGAGTAAAGGTAAGCGCATAGTCAATCTTAGCTACACATAACATAATAAGTATAATTTTTTTCCATTTCCTTTTTATTCTCATGACGGTCAATTATATTTCTTCTATTATTATGACTGTGTTTGCTCGGATGTTATTACTATTGGCCGCTTATTTTGTAGTTATGTAAGGTCATCATGTTTTTCACTAGCATACTTAATTTTAAAAGACACGAGACATTTAGCTTCTATTAACTGGAGGGTGAAGTGTAAACGCAATGAAATTTAGAATTACACACTATTTATACACGTTTTTTATGTGGATGAGACTTAAACATGTAAATACTTATGAACTAATTCGAATATAAAGAAAAAAACGAAAAAAATCTAACATAAGACTAACAAATACTATATCCATTAAAGTCTTCTCGCAGCTATTTTTTACTCTTACTATGATAGACTTGGGGCCAAAATATCTTCTATAATGCATGCTGCCAATGTCATTTGGCTGGTTCATGGTTTATCTTTATAGGCATTTTATCTACTTAATTTTTTTATCAAGCCACAATGAACTTTGGTTAGCATTAACATTAACGTAAGCAATTCAAATAGCGCGCATCTCATCCCTTACAACTACCAACACTTTTCCAATAAAGACATCTTATACATTTGTATAAAAGTCACTCTGACCTCTGTCTATGTAGACGTAGATCGTAAAGTTATAACTTATAACCATCTGAAGGTGTATGACTTACTTTGCATTTGTCATGACTTACTTTGTGGTTAATTGTGACTTACTTTTCGCATTTAGCACGTAACCCGCTACCTTTAGTTTCACACGTGGACCATTCATGATTGAACTATACTAGCAATTATGTTACATTTAACAATTTTTAAATACATAACATATCATACATAATTTAAACTATTAGGTATAACTAGGGATGATGCCCCGACGTGCTTTGCGCGTCTTTAAAACGGAGAAAATTGAACCAAGACTCGGATAAACGCATATTATTTCTACCATCATAGCCTTTTTTTAAGCGAAGATGAGTTTGTTCTAAATAACAGACATAAGCGAACATGATTATTGATCTCAAGTTAAAGTTTGGTTTTCCAAAAAATAAAGTTTTTGGCTCAGATATGGGTTTTCGGTTACCATGGCTGCAACACAGGTTGCACGTGCAGAACACCACACTTGCCGTCACTGAGTATGCCACACCAATCAACCACTCAGCCACAGTAATCGTAGCAATAACCAAGAAACCATAAGCATACGAAAATAAGACCCCAACAATTTCGAACAATCAACTAAAAGTAACAGAGGTACACGTGTCTCACTTAACGGGTCACCATCATCATCGACTCATAAACACCGACACATGCACTAGTACAAAAATGATCATAAGGGGCGGTTAAAATGAACATAAGGGGCGGTTAAAATGAACATAAGGGGCGGTTTTTGAACCGCCCCTAATGGTTGCGCACCTTATGCTATTCGGGTTTAAGGGGCGGTTTTGGAACCGCCCCTTATGTAGTGTCATAAGGGCCTCCAACATTATTATCAAACATTTGTACGTCATAAGCAGGCACATATAAACATTGAATATTTAACTACTAAACATAAAATGTTTTGAAATCTAACCAAGTTGGTATAAGGGCCTCCAACATTATTATCAAATATTTCAGCTCCAAAAAACTGAAAACATTGTATGTAACACATTAGTATTTAGAAATATAGATAAAATAAATTGTTATATAAAAAAGTTTTGAAAACTAACAACGTCTTGAAGACGGCCTCCAACAACTTCTTCAAATTCAGCATTCACGTCATCATTGACGACATCATTGACAATATTCATATCTGGCTTGTAACCCGATGTCAACGTGTTCTCATCATCGTCCACTTGTGACGAGTCGACCCTATGACTTTGTGGCGAGACAACTCTATGACTTTGTGACACGTTGCTCGATTCCATTCTCGAGACAAGCTATAATTCAACAAATAAAAATTATTATGTCAAACTAAAATATATTATAATAAATATAAAGTATACTTTTATTTCATATCGTGGCCACTGAACGATTTGCAAACTCAAGTTTTCAACAATTTTAACTTCATCCTGCAACTTTATCGACAAACAAATTCTTGTATTCTTCATTTATGAGATCCACATTAAACTTTACACAACCCTCAGCTAGTCGCCCACAATGAAAGTCACTAAACTGTTGCGGCCACGCTACATCGTAAGCCACTGTCACCATCTCGTCAGCCACTTTCATTTGCAACTCACAAGCTGTGTGGGTCTGTATCATTATATCAAAAAATGAAATAATGATTAACCAAATAAATCATAAGCTAAAACAAAATCCATGTGGCTAATAATACTTAAGTTATTTGTAAACTATAAAATATATTACCTCGATAGGTGGATAATTGACTTGTGCATCAGAGCCATAACTAGTTCCATGTGGCACCGTGTCAAACTGTGATACTGAGTCCGCATCATTGTTCACATTTTTATACAATCGGCCATGAACTTGAGTACGACCTATAAACACAATGGCACAACATTTTTTATTCAACTCGTTTAATCCAAAAACTCATAACTAATTTTAAAACATAAGATTAGAAATTGACATAATCCTTACCAATGAGATTAGACAAAGTCCGTGCACGTCCCCCATGCTCGGGGCTGACGACTTTAACTAGCGGGTCATTTTTATTTTGATTATAAGTTCCATCCGCTTTCATTTCTAGCTCTACTTTGTACTATGAAAAATATACGTTAAATATTAAAACTATAATGTTAACAAATTATTTACCAACTCAAAGAATACAATCACTTACCAAATTAACTCCAATTTCAATTGCAAAAGGAGTAAGTTCATACTCATTTGTTTCTTTGTTTAATTCAGCGGTGCCCATTAAAAACCATCTAGAACGTGGGTTAGTAATGTTCTTGTGTATTTGGAGACCAGTTGAGCCCAAATATATTCTTTTGTTTCTTTAAACTCAACCCATCCACTCCGTCCTATGTGAAGCACGCGTTTGTTTGCGGCATTAGCAATCTTTGCCTGTGCGCTTTTGCCTTCACAAAAATCAACTAACTATTAGTACAAATATATAATAAACAACATATAATAAACAAAGAAAACACACCTCAATTCAGCACTAATTTTTTGTGCAACAAAAGTATCCCAATGATCACGGTTAAAAAATTGATATGTATCACAAGCATTTTTTTTTGCACAAAATTTTTGTTAAGATCATGCCTCCAATTTGTACCGCGTTTTATAGCCCATTTCTTCATAAAATTCTTGGGGCATCGGTTTCAATCATCCAAAAAGCCTAACATTCAACAATAATAAGTTAAATATAATATTTAACTAATAAGTAATTCATGAATTTAATTTAAAATATAACACGTGCCTTAGCTTGTAACCATAGTCGATCAAATCTTCAGCCCCAAATTTTGACATGGGAATATAATATGAAAAGGTATGTTTCAGTTTAGTCGCATACCAAGACTTAAATTTTTAAGCCATTGTACCCGTTGGTTGACCATCTTTATTAAATCGTAACAATTTTATTTTATCCTTCGGTATCTCCTTTGAAGAAGAAGCAGGACCACGTGTTCTTTTTTGTGATGACATCCAATACAACATAAACAAATATTAAGTAACTAATGTTTATGTTTCATTAGTTATCACATTTAATAATCTAACATATATATACATAGTTATCAAAAAAGAACATATATATACATAGTTATCAAAAAAAATAAAAAAAACAAAGTTATACCATGCAAATTTTGACCTAGCATATATGCATATATGTAAAAAAACCAAGTTATCAAACCAAAACGTGCAATATATATATGTTTCCACTACGTACCCCACCACACAAATTTCAACAAACCTATACACATTTAATAATCTAACATATATATGCATAGTTATAAACAAAGAACATATATATATACATAGTTATCAAAAAAAATAAAAAAAACCAAAATTATACTATGCAAATTTTGACCTAGCATATATGCATATATGTAAAAAAACCAAGTTATCAAAACAAAACATGCAATATATATATGTTTCCACTACGTACCCTACCACACAAATTTCAACAAACCTATACACATTTAATAATCTAACATATATATACATAGTTATAAAAAGAACATATATATATATATATAGTTATCAAAAAAATAAAAAAACTAAAATTATACTATGCAAATTTTGACCTAGCATATATGCATATATGTAAAAAACCAAGTTGTTAAAACAAAACGTGCAATATATATATGTTTCCATTACGTACCCCACCAAACAAATTTCAACAAACCTATACACATTTAATAATTAAACACGTGCAATACAATTAAACAATCAACGGCCCCACCATAAACCAAACACTATATATACATAGATTCTAAACCGTAGATCACAAAGAAAAATAAACTTAACTCGGTGTTGAGGAGGCGACCGGAGTAGAAGCTTCGGTGTTGTGGAGGCGGCCAAAGGAGATGGCGGCGGGGGGTGGAGCGCGGCGAAGGGGGAGGAGGGGGAGGGGAGGGCGGCGGCGAAGGGGGAGGAGGGGGAGGGGAGGGTGTCGCGAAAGGGGAGGAGGGGAGGGAAGGGTGTCGCAAAAGGGGAGGAGAGGGAGGGGAGGGTGTCGCGAAAGGGGAGGAGAGGGAGGGGAGGTGTACCGGCGTGAATTGAATGGGAGGGAAGTGAGGTTTTTGGTGGGTTTTAGGGTATAAGGGGCGGTTTTTAGGTAGTATAAGGTGCGGTTTTTAGGTAGTATAAGGGGCGGTTTTTACGTAGTATAAGGGGTAGGTGGGTTATAAGGGGCGGTTCTTGTGGTATAAGGGGCGGTTATTTATGGTATTAGGGGTGGTTTTTTTGTTAGTATAAGGGGCGGTTTTTAGGGGTGTTAAAGGGGCGGTTCTTTATGGTTTAAGGGGCGGTTCCGGTTCAATATTTTTTTAAATAATTTTTTTTTAATTTCATAAACAACATGACTCTCAATAAAATTAAACTTATAAAATGATAAATTTTTTTAGTTAAGCTAACTTTATCAACACGATCAAACATTAACTATTGTAATCATATATAAAATAATAACCGCACAATAAACTATTAAATAAATATTTACATAAACAACACAAATGATAATTTCTTATTAATTAAGATAAATCCCATCGACATGATCACGTAAAATTCCGGTGTGGTTGATATGTGACGGCTCTTCAATTCCGACTGAAAATGGAGGTAGATCATCAAACTGGTCGTATTCTTCCTCGTTACTTACATTGTCAACTCCAATAATACGTCGTTTACCTTGCAACACAATATGATATATTGGATTGATAGCGTCTTTGACAAAGAAAACTTGTGTCGCATGTTTTGCCAAAACGAAGGGTTCAGATTTATACCCATTAGTGGTAAGGTTGACAAGTGTAAAACTATATTTGTGAAGTTGAACACCTTTATGGTTATACACCCACTTACATTTGAACACAAGAACAGTAAGACCTACATCATAATCCAATTCCCAAATCTATTGTATAACACCATAATAGGAGTTTTTGGCGATTGTTTTCAAAGTATCACCATGTCGTATCTCGAATTCGGTTGATGATGCTATTAATGTAACTCCACTATTCTGCACTGCGCTTTTTTTATCTTTATCATTAGTGTAAAATGTATAACCATTAATGTCATAACCCTGATAAGATTTAACAACACAATCCGGACCTTTTCCTAACTTTTTCACTGTTTCGTTAACAACATCAGTTTTTGTTACCCTCTGTTTTATCCAGTCTGACAACTCTTTGTTTTGAGTTGTAATGTACAACTCATCATATTGACCTAGGTTTGACGATCGTAACATGTCCATGTGTTCAGGAACATATGGATCAAGACATGTCATGTGTTTTAAGACCACAAAATGTGCATTTTCTAGGTCTTTGCAAGACGGGGTGATTGTTTTGATACCAAGTACTCCCTAACCACCAAGTCGACCCGAATGACGAGACTTAGGAACACCACCACCTTTGACGCTGTCCATATAGTCTGAAATAGAAACAAATTATTATAGTGTATGTTAATATTAATATATGTATATAATGTAATATGATTGATAGCGTTACTTTGACAGAAGTCAGTCACCTCTTCAGAAGTATATCCTTCAACAATACTACCTTCTGGTCTATAACGATTTCTTACATAACCTTTTAAAACACCCATGTATCTTTCAAAAGGGTACATGTATCGTAAGAATACAGGACCACAAGCCTTAATCTCTTTTACGATATGAAATGTAAGGTGAACCATTATGTCAAAAAATGATGGTGGAAAGTACATCTCTAGTTCACAGAGGGTAACATAAATGTCCTTTTGCCATTGATTCAAGGATTCTACGTATAACACCTTTGAGTGAATATTGTTAAAAAACAAACAAAGCTTTGTGATAGTATGCCGGACGTCATCAGGTAACAATCCACGAATTACGATAGGAATCATGTGTGTCATCAAAACATGGCAATCATGAGACTTCATTCCAAGTAATTTAATATCTTTCAACGACACCAATCTTTTAATGTTTGCAAAATAAGTTGATGGAACCTTAATACCGTGTAAACATTCACAAAACTGTCTTCTTTCTTCTCTTGTTGTATTATAACAAGCAGGTGGCAGGTAAGTATGGTCGTTACGTAGTTCCGGATGAAGTTCTGGACGTATTTTTAATAGTTCCATGTCTTTTCTAACATTAATCCCATCTTTAGTTTTACCTGGAATATTTAATAATAAACTTATCAAGCTGTCACACACATTTTTTTCTATATGCATAACATCTAGACAATGTCTGACCATTAGATCATTCCAGTAAGGTAAATCCCAAAATATAGACTTTTTTCCACAACGCTCATTTCTCGACACGTGATCTTTTCCCCCGGCACTGTTTAGATTTTAACGCGTACAAATGCATCAAAACTTGTTCTTATTGTGCCAATATCGAACTCACAGTCAAACTCATCCTTTTTCTTTCTAAAAATGTGACCTTTCGGAAGGAATCTTCGATGTCCCATATATACAAGCTTCTTGCAGTTTTTTAACCAGATCGAGTGTGTCTCGTCTTCACAAACAGAGCAAGCTTTGTTACCCTTAGTACCGTATCCTGACAAGTTACCATATGCTGGAAAATCATTTATCGTGCAGAAAATCATGGCGCGCAATGTAAGTTGTTCTTTATGATAAGCATCGTATACGTCAACACCTTCATTCCAAAGCTTTTGTAAGTATTTAATCAAGGAGATAAGTACACATCAATATCATTACCAGGCTGTCTGGGACCTTGAATCAACAACGCCATCATAATATATTTTCGTTTCATACATATCCACGGTGGAAGATTGTAGATACATAAAAGAACTGGCCATGTACTATGACGACTACTCATGTTACCGAATGGATTGATACCGTCTGAATTAAGCCCAAACCGTATGTTTCTCTTCTCCTTTGCAAACGTTGGATGCTTTCTATCAATGATTCTCCACTGAGGTGAATCCGGAACATGTCTTAGTTTCCCATCAATTATACGTTCATCTGAATACCAACATAACAATTTTGCATCTTTTTCGTTTGAAAATAATCTTTTGAGTCTCGGTATAATAGGGAGATACCACACAATTTTAGCCGGTGGTCCATTTTTGTCACATCATTATCACATACATCTGAATCTTTTTTTCCGTATATACCTCGATGCACCACACTTATCACATTTATGTTTATTTTCGTATCCATCTCTATACAAGATGCAATTATTTGGACATGCATGTATTCTTTCAACTTCTAACCCCATAGGACACATTAAATTTTTTGCTTGGTATGTTGAATTAGGTAATTCATTGTATTCCGGAAGAATTTCATTCAAAAGCGCTAACAGACTTGTAAAACTTTTATCGCTCCATCCACTTTCAGACTTTAGTTTAAACAACCTTAACACAACATCAAGTTTGTTATGTTTAGAACCGATATATAAAGGTTTTTCTGCCTCTTCAAATAGGTGTTGTAACTTTTCTTGTTCGGATGTACTCATATTAGTCTCCATGTCATACAACATTTCAGTATAGTAATTGGCAGTGGGTTCATTTGGAAGCTCATCATCTTTATCAAAATTTAGTAAGTCGTCATTGTACGTTGTATTATCATTAATGTGTAAAGTGGTCGATAAAGTATTAAACTCAAGAATTGATTCTCCGTGCTCTGACCAACAATGATATCCATGCATAAATCCGTGTCGCAACAAATGATACTCTATGGTATCAATATCTTCAAAATATTGAAATGTTTTACAAACGGAACAAGGACAACAAATTTTTCGGCTTCCTTTTTCCAAACGGTTCTCTTCAGCTGCTTTTTTAAAACTTTGAACACCTTTCGCATAAATTTCTAATGAACGCAAACTTTTGTACATCCAAGCATCACGATCCATCTAAAAAGTATAAAAACAAACAAGTGATGTAATTGGACATAACCGGTAATCTAAGGCGGTGGATCCTAACCCACTTTTTGAATATTCTATCTCATATGTATACATTTAACGTGTTAACTATTTAAGAAAAAATCGACAACATTCCCCCTTAACTCCCCAAGTATGCGTATAAAACGCAAACCCGAAGGAGTATAGGAGAAAACTGTTGATTTTTTCTTAATAGTCAAACACGTTAAAATGTATACACATCCTAATGAGATAGAATATTCAAAAAGCAGTCTCAACGGGGTTAATCCAAAAGTTATCTCTATTAGATAAATTTTGGACGGGTATACTCTAAAGGTTTATCCTAAATTCATTTAAAAATATTATCCAAACACACATATACATATACAAATACACATATAAAGTACTTACACATAAAGGCAAATATTAAATAATAGTATATATATATAATATTTATGTAATAAGTGCAAATACTAGCTAAATGCATATCAAGTTTATGTGTTTTTTAAACTAGTTAAGATATGATAAACTTGCATCTTTTACTTGTTCATACTTATCTACAACTTAGTAAAACATGCATCTTTAAGTCAATTTGACATATATATCACTAACACATAACCACACACACACACATATATATATATATATATATATATATATATATATAAACACACATTCATGTAAAAACAATAATATTTATAGAGAATTGTACCTTTAAATGAGATATTTGGAAAGAAACCCCGATTTAAAATTCAAAACAAAGAGAACATTTCAATTGCAGGCGGAAATGCTTCAATAAAGAAGAAGATGACCGTTTTCTTATATATATTTATAGTATTATGGGCGGGGAGCAAGAACCGCCGCTAAAGAACTCAAAAAGGGCGGTCTTAAACCGCCCCTAAAGTCTTCAAACATCAAAAGTGGCGGTCCTCATGGGACCGCACCTTATGTCCTCTCAAAAGTGGCGGTCGAGAACCGCCCCTAAAGGCTTAATGATCAAAAGTGGTGGTCCTAGTGGACCGCACCTTATGTCTCTCAAAAGTGGCGGTCTAAAACCGCCCCTAAAGGCTTAATGATCAAAAGTGGTGGATGGTTTGAACCGCACCTAAATGTGCCAAATGGGGTGGTTTCGCACTAAAATATACTCCTATGAATTTATGAAGGCAAATAAGGGGCGGTTTTTTACCTCAACCGCCACTTAAAAAAATTGGATCCGCACCTTATACTACTTTTTGTACTAGTGATGGTGTATTATTGATAAATGATGTGGATGGAAAAAGGTTCATCCTACCTGCCCCTGCTTCTCCGCCGAGAACCACCGCCATATGTCGGGTCATGGAAAGGGGAACACCAACCGACCACCATTAGATTTGGGCAAACAAACCTCAACAACCACCATGTAAACATTGTGGCGGCGGGGCCATCATCGGTTCACCGATATGATAGAGCCTAGGGTTCCCCTTCTCCAAACAAACCCTAACAACCACCGCCCACACACTACGGCACAAACCGTAACTACGACCGTGCACACACTGCGGGTACCGTACAACCATTACCGACAGAGGCCAAATGGAGGCTGGTTGGCACACCGACGTCCCCTGCGACGGCTGACGGCGGTGGAGGTGACAGCGGCTCCCTCCTCCCTCCACCGCAACCCAAAACCCCTCTCGCATAGGCGGTAGAAGAAGGGGCCGGATGCTCGGAGTTCATCGCCGCAAAATAGAAACCACCTAAAGCGCATGCAGAAGCACCGGCCACGTCATCGCCTCCACCGGCAACAACAGTCGAGACATACCGCCCACCGTGGGAGAACATCACCGACGGCGTCTCCGGGCAACACATAATCCCCCTCTCCATCCGTAGACAGCCATAGATTGGGGTTTGTCCCACCATTAGATGATGTCGGCGGTAACGACGGCTGACAAGAGCATAGGAGAAGCCAGCCAACGACTTCCACCGGCAACACGCGATCCATCTGTGTAACTGTACGTGGTGTAGGACCGCCGCTCATCCCGCCACCAGGCACCCCCGGTAACAACCGCTACACCAAACCCCAAACTCTCTCTCTAGGTCCCTCAAAATCAGAAACCTCTCTCTCTAAGCAAACATGCAGATGCAAGAGTGGGATGATAAACAAGAACCTCATGAAGAGGTGCTAGACGCCACCAAAGGCGGTCCACTAGGACCACCTGCGGCATCCAACTCGTCGCCCACTTGGATCAGCCGGAGAGCTGAGGCCACCAAACTAGGTTGCAGAGAAGATAAAGGAACTGTTCTTTACAGACACATTTGGGGAGGGGGTTAAAATGAAAACCCCTCAAACTTTTGTGGTCAAACCATTAAAAAACCAAAGAAGACTGTTGATGCCATTCCTTTATTCATATATAGGGTAATGACATAAGATTTCTATACAAACATTTTTAATTACACATAAAAAAATAAAACATTGATTTACATAAATGTATACTACGAGTCATTTATTTACATAAATGTAAATAAGGTAGATGATAATTAGCTGTTTATGTAATTTATTATTTATGTCTGATTACATATGTGTTAAACGACTCAAGTATCACAAAACGTAATTTAAATTATGTAAACCAATGATTCCTTTGGTTCTTGAGAAAAAAATGGTTCTGTAACAATGTTTACCATATATATTAGGGCTGTAAACGAGCTGAGCCGAGCCGAGCCGAGCCAGGATGGGTTTGAGCTCGAAGCTTATCTAGCCGAGCCGAGCCAGGATGGGTTTGAGCTCGAAGCTTATCGAGCTGGCTCGGCTCGGCTCAAAAATTTTAACAAGCTGAAAACACCGGCTCGAGTTTGGCTCGTGAAAAGCTCGAGCCAGCTCGTGGCACATTCGAGTCATCTTGTGGCTCGTTCGAGCCAGCTCAATTAATTTTTTTTTATTTTTTCACATTAATATATATGAAAACATAAAAAAATATATATTAAGGCTTTTGACTTTTTTCGGTTACTCCGTACTTAGGGGAACAAATATTATTATTTTGAATATAAACAATTTATTTCAAGTTATATATTTTTAAATAAAATACTTAATGTTTCTATAAAAAATACATTTTTATTTTAAGAAATATTTTTAAAATCCTAATATAAAAATAATAATCATAATAATAGTAATAGTAATAAACAAACAAACAAACAAACATACCCAGTGTATCCCGCTGGAGGGCAGGGTCTGGGAGGGGTATATGGAGGCCTGTCTTTCCTCTATCTAGAAAGATAGAGAGACCGCTTCCGAAGAGACCCCCGACTCGTTAACAAAGTCAACAACAATAACAATCATAATACAAAGCATACAACACACATATATATCACATAAAGGATTAGATAAAGCATACAACACAAAGATATATATCACAAAGATATATATCACACAAAGATATAACAAGTCAATAACAATAACAATCATAATAAAAACGGCATGTAACACCCAAAGAGGGTATATGAGGAAAACTGTACCTAGCGAGTGTGGTCCGGCCATATATCACCGTATACCCTTCCCACCCACATAACCCACTAAAAGTCCTTAATCTTAATTCTACGCCTCCACTCACTCCTATCCTCGATCATGTTCTCAGAAAGATGCAAGTCTATCATATCCCGCCTAATAACCTCGTCCCAAGTCAACCTAGGTCTACCTCTACTCCTCCTACCCTCTAAACTGATGTTCTCTACTGCTCGGACAGGTGCTGCCATCGTTCTCCTCTTCACGTGCCCAAACCATCTTAATCTTCCCTCTCTTATTTTTTCTGTGATAGAAGCCACCTCTAGCCTCTGGCGAAAGACGTCGTTTCTTATCCGATCCAATCTTGTATGTCCACACATCCACCTCAGCATTCGCATTTCTGTGACCTCTATTTGTCTCTCGTGCGATTTCTTTATGGCCAACAGTCTGTGCCGTATAACATAGCTGGGCGTACTGCCACTCTGTATAGTTTTCCCTTTAGTTTGGCTGGGAACCTCTTATCACACAAAATCCCTGATGCTGCTCTCCACTTGCACCATCCTGATTGTACACGGTGTGCTACATCGCTGTGTATCTCTCCATCTTCCTGTACGTACGAGCCAAGGTATTTGAACCTAGATGTCCGGGGGACCGCCATTCCCTGGATACTGATTTGGGTGTCCTCCTCGGCCTCACCACTAAAGTTACAATGCATGTATTCTGTCTTAGAGCGACTTATCCTTAAGCCCCTGCTTTCTAGTGCTGCTCTCCACTGTTCTAATCTCTCGTTAAGCACCGTCTTAGATTCTGATATTAGGACAATATCATCCGCAAATAGCATACACCATGGGACTGGCTCTTGTATAGACTTGGTCATCTCGTCCAACACTACTGTGAAGAGGAATGGGCTCAATGCCGATCCTTGATGGAGTCCTACTTCCACCGGGAAGTAGTCTGTGTCTCCGACAGGTGCTCGTACACACGTTTTCGCCCCGTCATACATATCCTTTATTATTTTGATATACCTCTCTGGTACCTTTCTAAGTCGTAGACTTTCCCAGATGAGTTTCCGCGGCACACTGTCATAGGCTTTTTCGAGGTCAATGAATACCATATGTAGGTCTCTTTTCTTTTCTCTATATTTCTCCATTATCCTCCTTATGACATGTATAGCCTCTGTTGTAGAGCGTCCTGGCATAAACCCAAATTGGTTTACCGCTATCTGAGTTTCTCGTCTAATTCTCGTGTCAACAATTCTTTCCCATAGCTTCATCGTGTGGCTCAATAGCTTTATTCCCCTGTAATTTGCGCAGCATTGGACATCTCCCTTTTTCTTATATATGGGGACTATGACACTACTTCTCCACTGCTCTGGCATCTTTCCTGTCTTAAAGATAGTGTTGAATAGGTCCGTTAGCCATTGTAGGCCCTCATCCCCAAGGCACTTCCACACTTCTGTCGGAATGTTGTCTGGCCCCACCGCCTTAGCCCTTCCCATTTTCTTCAAAGCTCTCTTGACTTCATCGACTGTGATGCTTCTACAATAACACTTGTTTTGTTGCATCGTTTGATTTGTTTCATCGATATCCGTCTGTTGATTACTGTTCGTTATGTTGAAAAGGTTATCAAAGTACGTTTTCCATCTCCCCTTGATGTCTTTCTCCCTCACCAAGACCTTTCCATCCGCGGCCTTTATAAACTTCACCAATCTCAAGTCCTGTCTACTACGTTCCCTTGCCTTTGCGATCTTAAACATGTCATGTTCACCCTCTTTCGTCTGTAATCGCTGATACATCCTCTCGTATGCTGTGTTCTTTGCCTCTGACACAGACTTTTTCGCCTCTCGTTTAGCCTCTTTGTATTTATCTTTTAGCTCTGCTCGTTCTTCCTCATTATTACAGCGTAAAAGCTCTCTAAAACTTTGTTGTTTAATTCTTATCCTCTCCTGTACATCTTCGTTCCACCACCAGGATTCCTTATGACCGATTTTCCTATTTGTTGTAGTCCCAAGCGTTTCTTTAGCTGCTTGAATGACTCTAGTTGCCATAGCCTCCCACTTTTGGTTGGCATCTTCCTGCGGCCCACTCAGGTTCATTGGTATGATTTTATCTCTGAAGATGGTAATCTTTTCGTCTTTGAGTTGTCCCCATCGGATCGTAGGTCTACTTCTCTTAGTTGGTTGGACAATTGCTCTCTTCAGTCGTAGGTCTGCCACCAACATGTGATGTTGAGTGACTACTGTCTGTCCCGGTATTGTCTTGCAGTCCTTCCAGGAGCTACGATCTTCTCTCCTCATCAGCAAATAGTCTATCTGTGTGTGTCTCCCGCCGCTGCTAAACGTAATCAGATGCGATTCTCTTTTCTTGAAAAACGAATTTATGATGCTTAGTTCATGCGCTAATGCAAAGTCCAGGAGCTCCCTACCGACATCATTCCGCAGACCATACCCAAAGCCTCCATGCACCGACGGGAAATGATCGTTGTCCTTACCGATATGCCCATTAAAATCTCCTCCTATGAATATTTTTTCTTCTCGAGGTATGTCTCCCATGACGTGATCTAAGCTCTCCCAGAACTTCTTTCTTTCCGTATCCCCTAATCCTACTTGCGGTGCATACGCACTAACTACAGCCACTACTTCGTCTCCTATTACTACCCTTAGCAACATAAGTCTATCATCGATTCTTCTAACCTCCACTACATTATCCTGAAGTTCTTTAGCAACTAAAACACCTACTCCATTTTTTGTTCCATCTGACCCTGAATACCATAGTTTATACCCATTACACTCCTTTGCCCTCCCACCCCGCCATCTAGTCTCCTGGATGCACGCTATCTGAACCTTACGGCTCCTTAACACATCTATTATCTCTAATAACTTACCCGTAAGTGTTCCTACATTCCACGATGCCACTCGTAATTTATAACCCTTATTCCCTGTAGTTGCATCTCTCGTCACCGTACATGATCTCGGGACAACATAATGTCTCCTGTTATCTATTATACCTTACTTACCCAACGTGATAAGACACACCTTAAAAAAAGAGGATGCCACACTAATAAAGCTTAAAACAAAAGCAGTCACACACGCAATGATCAACCAAACACAGACGAACACAATTACAAACAGCAACAGAAATATATCAAATCACAAGGCAATGTGGGTGGCACAATCAAATCCCTATTTACAAGCAGAGTGCTGGTACCCCTAACCCAGCCAATCAGTCCAATCAGTCTAAACGAAAAATATAGAAAGAGCAAACTAGAAGCATAGATAAGACCCGAGACGGGACGATCTCACCCAAATTATACTAACAAGTAGCTATTTAAAATCAGATTGCTGGTACCTCTAACCCAGCCAAACAATCTAAACTAACAGATATAAACTAAAGGTATAGTTAAAGATATAATGAAAGACGAGTAAAAACAGATATGTAAACCTGAGTTAGAACGATCTCACCCAATGTATACCCAATTTAGGGTTCTTCGTTTATGCAGCCTGTTCAAGATCTCACCCAAATTACACCGATGTTCAAGATCTCACCCAAATTCCCCTCACTGTTGGTTGAAACCTCGCTGTAGCAACACCAGTAATGAAGAAACCTTGCAGGTCGCCGGTGGTTCAAAGACCGTTTCCTTTGTTCAAAGATCCGAAGCTTGTGGTTCAAAGAGGTGCTTCAAAGCCGGTGGTGTTCAAGGTTACGGTTCAAAGCCGGTGGTTCAAAGCTGAAGCTTGAAAGCAGAGGAAAACCCTAGATCACCACTGCTTGGTCAACGAGAAGAAGCGCAGATGCTGCTGCTGCTGCTGTACGTACGGATCTGCTGCTGTACGTACGGATCGGTTCAAAGCGGTGGTTCAAAGCTGGAAGAAGCTTCTCCGGTGCTCGGTGGTGGTGGTGGTGGTGACCGGTGGTGGTGTTGGTGACCGGTGGTGGTGACCGGAGACCTGCGGTGGTGGTGGTGACCGGAGATTTGGAGATGTAGAAGAGAGAGAGAGAGCCGTTAGAGAGAGAGAGAGAAAAATTATTATTATTATTATTATATGTATATATATAATAATCATAATAATTGTAATAGTAAAATTATTAGTACCATTAACAATCACAATCACCGGTCACCACCATCTCCGATTACCGGCCGACGCATCACCGGCCACCGGAAGCTTGTTGTCGGAGCCGGAGTACCACCACCTTCACCGTCCCACCCCACCCCACCTGCTACACCTTCTCCACCGCCTCCACCGCCTACGCCACCTGCACCACCGTACCGCCCACCCCACCTGCACCATCGTCGGAGCACCACCGCCTATGCCGACCACCTACTACACCGTCGTCGGAGCCACCACAGCCACCTTCTCCATCGTCGTCACAGCCACCACCACGACCAACCAACCATCACCACAACCATCGTCACAGCCACAACCACGACCGCTTCTGCCACAGCCACAACCACAACCACAACCATCTACAACACCTCCACCTGGACCCTCACCGCCTCCCCATCCTGCCACTTCACCGCCTCCCCACAGCCATCCACCAACACCACCACGACCGCCTACCGCTGCCATAACCCTCCCCGTTACACCACCCATCACAGCCGCCGCCCACCTGCCACCGTCAACACACCTACCACCTGCCGACCTGCCACCACCAACTATTACCACTTACATCACAGCCTGTAGTCCAGCAGACCCCAGCCGACGCCATCGACCTGCCATCGCGAAGCCAACGCGAAACCATTTAGTGAGAGCGTTCCATCTTGGGTTTTCATATCTGCTTTTAGTCTTCTTTATTTATATATTTTCGTTTAGATTGTTTGGCTGGGTTAGGGGTACTAGCATTCTGCTTTTAAATAGCAAGAGTCATCCCCTATTCTTGTGCTATTTCTACTTTCTTGTGATTTGATATATTTCTGCTTCTGGTTTTGATTGTGTGTCGCCTGTGTATTGCTGACCTTGTGTGAGTAACTGCATTTGTTTGTGCTTTACTAGTGTTGCACTTCTATTTTAAGGTGTTTTTGTGTTTAGTGTTGGACTAGTATTTTTTTGGTTATGGTAGGTGAGTGAGGTATAAAATATAAC
The DNA here is from genome assembly GCA_024085815.1 of Flaveria linearis. Taxonomy (NCBI): domain Eukaryota; kingdom Viridiplantae; phylum Streptophyta; class Magnoliopsida; order Asterales; family Asteraceae; genus Flaveria; species Flaveria linearis. The sequence continues at coordinate 86,310,567 of CM044005.1, read as the reverse complement.
AGGAGATATTATACTGCCTCGAGATCATGTTCGGTGACGAGAGGCACAACTACAGGGAAAAAGGTTATAGATAACGAGTGGCATCGTGGAATGTAGGAACCTTTACTAGTAAGTTATTAGATTTTATAGATGTGCTGAAGAGACGTAGGGTTCAGATAGCGTGCCTTCAGGAGACTAGATGGCAGGGTGGGAGAGTAAAAGAGTGCAATGGTTATAAACTATGGTATTCAGGGTCAGATGGAACAAAAAATGGAGTAGGTTTTCTAGTTGCTAAAGAACTTCAGGATAATATAGTGAAGGTGAGAAGATATGGTGATAGACTTATGTTGTTAAGAATAGAAATAGGGGATGAAGTAGTGGCAGTAGTTAGTGCGTATGCACCACAAGTTGGATTAGGGGAAACAGAAAGAAAGAAGTTCTGGAAGAGTTTAGATCATGTTATGGGAGACATACCTATAGAAGAAAAAATATGCATAGGAAGAGATTTAATGGGCATATCGGTAGGGACAATGATCCTTTCCCGTTGGTGCATGGAGGCTTTGGGTATGGTCTGAGGAATGACGCCGGTAGAGAGCTTCTTGACTTTGCATTAGTGCATGACCTAGGCATCATAAATTCGTTTTTCAAGAAAAGAGACTCGTATCTAATCACGTTTAGCGGCGGCGGGATACACACATAGATAGATTATTTGCTGATGAGGGGTGAAGACTGTAGCTCGTCAAAGGACTGTAAGGCAATCCCAGGAGACATAATAGTCACCAAACATCATATGTTGGTGGCAGATCTACGTGTGAAGAGAGCAAGTTCCCAACCAACTAAGAGAATTAGACCTACGATCAGATGGGGCCAGATCAAAGATGAAAAGATTACCATCTTTAGAGATAAGGTCATACCAATGAGCCAGACTGGGCCACAGAAAGACGCAAACCAAAAGTGGGAGGCTATGGCAACTAGGGTCATTCAAGAATCTAAATAAACTCTTGGACTTACAACAAATAGGACAGTCGGTCATAAGGGATCCCGGTGGTGGAACGAAAATGTACAGTAGAAGATAATAATTAAACAATAAAGTTTTAGAGAGCTTTTACGCTGTAATAATGAGGAAGAACAAGCAGAGCTAAAAGATAAATACAAGGAGGCTAAACAAGAGGCGAAAAAGTTTGTGTCAGAGGCAAAGAACACATCGTATGAGAGGATGTATAAGCGATTAGAGACGAAAGAAGGAGAACATGACATGTTTAAGATTGCCAAGGCAAGAGAGAGTAGAAGACAGGACTTGAGAATGGTGAAGTTTATAAAGGCTACGGATGGAAAGGTCTTGGTGAAGGAGAAAGACATTAAGGGGAGATGGAAAACTTACTTCGATAATCTTTTCAACATAAGGAACCCTAATCAACAAACTGAGATTGATAAAACAACTCAAACAAGGCAACAAAACAAGTGTTATTGTAGAAGCATCACAGTTGACGAAGTTACAAGAGCTCTGAAGAAAATGGGAAGGGCTAAGGCGGTGGGCCAGACAACATACCGATTGAAGTGTGGAAGTGTATGGGAGATGAGGGTCTGCAATGGCTAACAGACTTATTCAACACTATCTTTAAGACTGGGAAGATGCCAGAGCAGTGGAGAAGCAGTGTCATAGTCCCTATATATAAGAAAAAAGGAGATGTCTAATGTTGCGCAAATTTTAGGGGAATAAAGCTATTGAGTCACACGATGAACTTATGGGAAATAGTTATTGACAAGAAAATTGGACGAGAAACTCAGATAGCGGTAAACAAATTTGGATTTATACCAGGACGCTCTTCAACAGAAGCCATACACGTCATAAGGTGGATAATAGAGAAATATAGAGAAAAGAAAAGGGACCTCCATATGGTATTCATTGACCTAGAAAAAGCCAATGACAGTGTGTCACGTCAACTCATTTGGGAAAGTCTACGACTTAGAATGGTACCAGAGAGGTATATCAAAATAATACAGGATATATATGACGTGGAAAAAAACATGTGTGCGAGCACCAGTATGAGACATAGACTTCTTCCGATGGAAGTGGGACTCCACCAAGGATCGGCATTGAGCCCATTCTCTTCACACTAGTGTTGGATGAGACGACCAAGTCTATACAAGAGTCAGTCCCATGGTGCATGCTGTTTGTGGATGATATTGTCTTAGTATCAGAATCTAAAATGGTGCTTAACGAGAGGCTAGAACAGTGCGGAGCAGCACTAGAGCGCAGAGGCTTAAGGATAAGTGGCTCTAAGATGGAATACATGCATTATAACCTTAGTGGTGAGGCTGAAGAGGACACCCAAATCAGTATCCAGGGTATGGCGGTCCCACAGACGTCTAGGTTCAAATATCTGGGCTCGTACGTATAGGAAGACGAAGAGATACACAGCGATGTAGCCCACCATGTGCAATCACGATGGTGCAAGTGGATAGCAACATCAGGATTTTATGTGATAAGAGGTTACCAGCAAAACTAAAGGGAAAACTATACAGAGTGGTAGTACGTCTAGCTATGTTATACGACACAGACTGTTGGGCCATAAAAAAATTGCACGAGAGACAAATAGAGGTCGCGGAAATAAGAATGCTGAGGTGGATGTGTGGACACACAAGATTAGATCGGATAAGACACGACATGTTTCGCCAGAGCTAGAGGTGGCTTGTATCACATATAAAATACGAGAGGGAAGATTAAGATGGTTTGGGCACGTGAAGAGGAGAACGATGGCAGCACATGTTAGATCAGTAGAGAACATCAACTTAGAGGGTAGGAGGAGTAGAGGTAGACCTAGGTTGACTTGGGACGAGATAATTAGGCGAGATATGGTAGACTTGCACCTCCCTGAGCACAATCGAGGATAGAAGTAAGTGGAGGCGTAGAATTAAAATTAAAGACTTTAGGGGATTCTGTGGGTAGGAAGGGTAAACGGTGACATGAGGTGGGACCCCTCGCGTGAGGTGTAGGTTTTCCACACCTGCCCTTTATAGGTGTTACATGCCGCTTATTTGATGTACGCACACTCTAAATATTTATGTGATATTTACCTATGTGTTGTATGCTATATATTATGATTTCTATTGTTATTGCCTTTGTTAGCGAGTCGGGGTCTCTTCGGAAGCGGTCTCTCTATCTTCCAAGATAGAGGAAAGACTCGCCACCACATACCCCTCCCGGACCCTGCTCTTGAGTGGATATATATACACACACACACACACACACACCACACACACACACACTAGCTTTAGTTACCCGTGTATTACACGGATTTATGAAGAATTAACTATTAAATAACATAAAAATAAAAATAAAATCAAGTGTGTTATATATCAAATAAGACATAACAACTTTTGATTAAGGTCACAAATAAGTAAAAACATCCTTGTAAACTACATTGTAGTAATATTAGTAGGTTTACACTTATTATATAAAGCTAAAAGCTTCAATCCATCTTTACTCTTAACTTTTGACAAGATGTTATAAAGTTGATCATGCGTAAAAATAGGCTCTTTCAAGTATAAACCGACACTTGACAGAGATTGACTTTCACTTTTGTTTATTGTCATAGCGAAATATACAGTCACAAAAAATTGTCTTCTTTTATACTTTAAATGAATACTTTTGACGAGACAAATCGTGAGGTAGATTTTAAATGGGTGTGAGGATATTAGTATGAAAAAAATAAGATTTGAATAATATACATTGAAAAGTTATGTGCAATAATTAAATTAATTTTGAATTATTTTGATCCTGTAATTAAATATAGAGATATAGTATTGAATCGGGTTAGATCGGGCTATAAATGTTCATAATATCTCTGATTAGTTGTTATATTTAATATAAATTTAGTAAACCCGTGTATTAATGGTTAAAAAAATAAAATATTAAATATAATAAAATTTTATGAAATATAAAATGATAATCTAAAATAAAATATGATTAAAATTACATATGAGTAATAACTATAAGTAATAAATAACGATATCAATTTTTAAACTTGTGTTTTTAAACTTTCTTTCCAAAAAAGTTAAATATTTTTTTTTCAAAACAACCGTATTAAAAATATTATTTTTAAATTTTTTTATTATAACTCCTAGTTTTAATTATTTTTCATTTATAAAAATTTTTACTTTTTAAAAATATCAATTTTAATATATTTTATATCTTAAAAAAAGTTAGATGTGTTAGAAAAAAATTAATTGAATAAAAAATTATTTTCTAAAATAACATTAATAAAAAGACATCTTTTTTTAATTTATCAAAAAAATTAATCTACAAAAGAATTAAATTATTAATAATTTTTTAATTTAGGTAATTATTTAAAAGGAGAGAGAGACGGGAAAAATAAACTTAGGGGGTCTAAAAATGTGCCAAGTGTCCCCCTAAGTTACTCTTTTAGTAATATATATAGATATATATATATATACCGAATCATGAGCCGAGCCAACGAACCGAGCCATGAGCCGAGCTCGAACCGAGCTAACCTTGGCTCGAAGCCGAGCCGGCTCGCTTAGATACGAGCTTTTTTCGAGCTTTTATCGAGCGAACTTCAAGCGAATTTCAAGCCGCAAACTTTTTGTACAGCCCTAATATATATGTGTGTATATATATTACTTTATTTCTGATCCAAAACATTTATTCGCTAGTTGTTTTTTATATATTTTATTGATTGTCTTTTTTCACTTTTAAAATATTAAATCAAAACATGACGTATAATACAACTTTACAGGTTCGCACTCATGTAGTCATGGAGGATTATGTTATGGGCCATATGTAGGCTGACCCACATCAAGTTACACCATATTGTTGAATCCGTTGAAGTTTTACATTCCTTTTCATTGCATATAACATAAGCTTGTTGGCAAAAGCTCGCGAGGCGCGCCTTAGGGCCTGGGCGCCACCCAACGCTCTTATCATCCGCTTTAAAAGTCTCATTTTTGGGTACTCAACCGTATATCAAGGCAAGTTTTGGCAAGATTCCTACCAAAATCGTCTAGATATGTCTTAAACAATTAGACAAGCCCTAAACAAGTCTTAAATCAACCTAAACAGCTAAAACTAGCACAACAAGCCTAAACACATCTAAACACCCTAAAATGTTAATTTATACTATATGCGTAGCTTAAGAAAGCACTCCTTTTTTATCCATCTTCCGCCTAGAACAAAGACTCACCTTTTGCGCTTTAAGTGCACCTTACGCTTTTAACAACTATGTTTATAAGTTCATGTAGTCATGGAGGATTATGTTATGGGCCATATGTAGGCTGTTGGATCATGATAAGGCTGGTGCAACCAAAACCACTTCATAGTCACTTTTGGTACTACATTGAAGGGCTTCCGAAGCCAAGCAAGAGATCTTCCGAGAGTCTGAGGAACAACAGCTGAAGATATCTACTGAAGGCAAAAGCTGAAGTCAACCGCTGAAGACAACAGCTGAAGCCAACAGCTGAAGACTATCTTCCGAAGACAAAGTCTGATGAAAGAGCTGAAGACAAAGTCTGAGCTTCCGAAGACAAAGTCTGATGAAAGAGCTGAAGACAAAGTCTGAGCTTCCGAAGACAAAGTCTGATGAAAGAGCTGAAGACAAAGTCTGCTTCCGAAGACAAAGAAGACTCTAAGCCTCGGAAGAAGCAGTCTTCCGAAGTATAAGTGCCTTCGGAAGAAATTATACTTCCGAAGCACTTTATCCTTCGGAAGACATTGCTATGACCAGCAGATAAAAGTATGGTCCCTGATAGTCCGCTGCAGACCTCTGATACAGCATGGCATCTTCCTAAAGAGCCATGTTGTTGACCATACTTTATTCTACTGTTCACCTTTTTATGATAGTACATGTTACCAACTTTAGTTGGTGACAAAAGGTAAGTCAGGGACATGTCCTGACTACCAACTCTCAGGAAAAATGTCTGAAAGACCTCACCTAGAGTCTTGTAGTATAGATGTAAGGTTAGAGGTGTCTAGCTGGAATCAAAGTATACCCGGCTGTAGGTTATTATATATATCTTCTCCCTGTAACTCTTTAGATAAGCGATTTGAGTCCAAGAGTCTTGTAATCCTTTGAGTTGAGAAGCAATATATAAAAGTACCTTGAAAATTTACTTGCTGTGTTAGTTTTCTTACTGCTTGTTACTTGTTATATTGTGATCAACTCTCATAGACTACTTGCTGAGTGTTGTTCACAGTGAGTTGAGAGAAAAACCACCCATAATCGATCCTGCAATTGGTATCAGAGCTCCAGGCTCTTGATTGTGAGATCTTACCATCCAAATCAACCTGTTTTTCATTCCTCACTACAAACCACTCACTCAAATGGCTATTCTCTCCAAGGCTGATATGGAAACCGGTACCATGACCAAGTCCCCACTGATCACCCTGAAGACTTTGACACATGGTGTATCAGAATGGAAGGCTTCATCAAGTGTCAAGATTCAAGGATGTGGGACTCCATTGTCAATGTTCCTTTCATACCAAGCACCACTTCTGCCACTGGTAATCGTATCATTTCAAAAGATGTTGATGATTACTCAGAAGAAGACAGGAAGAGAATAGAGCTGGATCAAAGGGCTATGACTTCTCTCCAAACTGCTCTCCCCAACTCCGTCTACAGACGCTTCAAGAAGTGCAAAACTGCCAAAGATTTATGGGAATCACTGAAGCTGATGTATGAAGGATCCAAGGAAACCCAAGAGAACAAGAAGGATCTCTTGAAGCAGCAGTTTGAGAACTTTACTTTCAAGGCTGGTGAGACCTTGACTCAACAATACTTCAGGTATGTGGAGCTAGTAGATACTCTGGAGGATATTGGAGTAGCTCTTGAGAATAGAGACATAGTTAGGAAGTTCATATCTTCCCTTCCTAAACTATGGATACATTACTGTGTTGTAATCAAGAGAACTTCGAACCTTAAGACTCTCACTCTGACAGAGTTGAATGGTATCCTAAGTGCATTCCAGATGGAGATGAACATGCAGAACTCCTCTGGTCACTCCAATAACCAACTGAGTTCAGCCCTTCATGTGGTTGAAAGGGAAATCACGGAACCACAACATCAGTTGTTGTGTTACCCTGACAACTCACACAGCGGACCTTACATTACTCTACCTGAGACTCCAAAGTCTCAAAAGGTTCAACACAACTCCTCTCAGGATAGTTGTGCCTTTGTCTCTGGAAGTGAACACTCTGGTGATTTTCAATACTCCTTTGATGATCTTGAGTGCTTCAGTCCAGATGATGTGGAGTATATGGATATTGTCCAGCAGATGGCTCTTTTAACTTACAGAGCGAAGAAGTTCTTCAAGAGAACTGGAAGGCAATTCCTTCAAAACCCGGTCAACAGCAGGTTTGGGTTTGACAAAAGCAAAGCAAAGTGTTACAACTGCAACTAACTTGGTAACTTTGCTAGGGAATGCAAGGCTTCAAGAACAACCCGGGAACCCCACAGGCCTCCACACATCCCACTGCTTCAAAACATGAAGAGAAGTCAACTGAAACAGCTGCTGTGGCTCAAGAAGTTGACTAGAGCTTCATGGTACAGGATGTGACTCCCGCTCAAGCACTCATGGCCGGAACAGATGATGATCAGGTATATGAACATCTTTTTACTGCTGCCTGTATTGCTAAAGTTAAACTCTATAAGGATTACATTTTAGAAATCAGATCTGAGGTTGAGTCTTTAAATGTGCTAAAATCTGACTTTAAAAGAGCTGAATCTGACTATCAAAAGAAAATTGAAGAGTTAGAGAAAACTGTGTCTCTTTTAAAACATGAAAAGACTAATTATAAGACTCAAATTAAAGATCTGATATCCAAATTATCTGAGGTTCAAGCCCAGTTGGTCACAGCTGAGGCTCAGGCCAGGAAGCAAACTATTGCTGAGCAAAGCTTCCAAACTATTCTTGCATCAACCTCTCATTCCAAAATGTTTTATCAAAACAAAGAAGGGTTGGGAACCAATGAAATAGCTCCACCACACTCTTATGAGTCTATTAGACTACCTAGATGTGGTACTGAAGAGCAAGAGGTTCCAACTGCTGACCCTTCTCCATTGGAACTAAAGGATGAGGCAAAAATAGTGACCACCACAGGGGAGAAACAGGAGGATACACTCATCTCCACCTGTGAAGACCAAATCCTAACCACCAAGGCAAGAAGAAGCAGAGCTAAAGCTGCTAGAAGGACTGCCAAGAAGGTTGCAGAGTCCAAGCTTAAGATCGACCCAAAGCAAAAGGGTGTCTTCATTTCTGCCGGATTTCAAGTGGTAGGCACTTCTGATTCAGGAAAGGAGTGTAGTACCAGCATTCCTGTCCTACTAAAGGATCAGAAGTTGAAAGGGAAAGTTGCTAATGAAGAGAAGAAACCCAAGAAACAACAACCTGCAAGTTCCCAGAAAACTAATATTGCCTGCATAATGTGTGGTCTGCACAACCACTGTTGGGTTTGCTAGAACACAAAATCCATGTTTAACCTTTTAAACATTCTGAAAAACGCAGCGGAGGTGATGGATTATAACATGTTTATAATCTGAAAAATTCTTGTTCTAAATGTTGTTTTAAGATGGAAAACAAAACCCAAAACAATAGGATCTTTAATATGTGAATGGACAAGCTATATGACATATAAAAACACATAAAATCACAGCCACAATGAGCTGTGATTTCTACCTCTTTGAGCAGCAAGAAACGACCAAAAGTGGAGGTGTTAGATACTCCAAGATAGCCAAAACTTCAAGGTTGGAAGTCTTTGAACGTTGGCTCCCACAAAGCTCCAAGATAGCCTCACACTTGCTTGGATTTGGACACCAAAATATCAAGATATGAGCTGCCAGAATACCTTCCAAAACCGTGGGTTTGAGCAGCTTTGTAGATGAGTTTTGATGTCACAAAACGGCCAAGGATCCAAGGAGAGAATCCCTCAAGCTTGTATACCCCAAGCTTGTTAGCTAACAACTTCTTGTTAGGAAGAATAACACCACAATGCAGCTCAAAAACTCCCTTTCTTCAGCTGAAAATTCCGAATTAGAGAGAGGAAGAAGAGAGAGTTTTTGTATCTTTTGCATGTCTTGAATGAATGAGTTAATAGAGTCCAAGACTAGTCAAGACTTGTGTCTTCTCTAGGACACAATGGTCCAATCAGAAATAAGGGAGGGGGCGGCCTCTATTTCAAAAAATATAAGGTTCCCTCTCAATATTTATCACACATGTGAATGTTAACTAGTCCACTTACTAGATTACATACAATCAACCCTTTAATTGTATAATCTAGTCACTCCATTATTAGTTTGTAATGTTATATAACATATTTAAAAAAACATTACAAATAATAATATTGAACAAAATATCCTAATAAATTGTTCCATCTCATATGTAATTCGTTTAGAAAACCCATTTTCTAAATTGGTGTATATATTCAATTGCATGATCATATCATCAATTAAATATTAATTGGTGTTAGCTAAGCTTGTTATTGGGTATAACCCGACTTGGATCATAACGTACTAACCACATCAATATTCTAAGTGTCTTGGGCACACAGAATCCTACAATCTCCCACTTGCCCAAGATTCATAGAAGATTGATGCAAGCAGTAAATACCGCCTAACAACGGTTTACTACCCTTAATACGCATGACTTATAGCCATTCAATAACATCATCCCTTTCAAGTACCTTACTTGAAATGATTTAGGTGAATTAATCATCTATCCTTTTGTTTCAGATGTCATGTTAAATCCAAGAACACAGAATGATCATTTCTTGTTGATTTAAGTTATCAGGCCTTAGACATCTAACTCTCAACGAATAAGAGGAACAAATTCCATCTTGACTACATACGTTTCTCACAAACACCTCGTGTTATACCTGAGCATATCCTTATGTACTGTGCACTATTTCAGGACAGTGAAGAATTTGCTCAAGGTATAATACTTGGTGAATATCAAAACCCAATATGTATCTCAGGTCAGAGGATACCAAATGATATTCGCCTTTACTCAAATTTACTTATGATCAATCAATAAGATTCCATGTAGTAAAATTTGAGATGCGGGTTAGTCCAATATTTGTATCCCACAAATATCTATGAACTTTGGTAGCAACCAATTGCTCTATATTCATGCCTTATGAATATCCACCAATCCAAGTTCATAATAGTCTTACATTCATATTTGTTCCCACAAGTATGACCGACTACGGACATTTAGAATAATAAAATTATTCATGGATGTAAACATGCTAAAAGGAACATCACTTAAAATATCGTAAATACATAGACAAGTTAAGTATTACAATTGTTCCATATTAATAATATTAATACTAAACAGATCAATTCCAATCACTAGAATATCGAAGTCCTAAGGCACAAGTATGACTTTCATGCTTTGCCCTTTCAAGGAGCTTCGTGAGTGGATCCGCAATGTTTTGATCAAAGTGAACTTTGCGAATACATATCTTTCCCTTTTCAACTTCATCCCTAATGTAGTTGAATTTCCGCTCATTGTACCTAATCTTTTGATGTGCACGGGGTTCCTTGATTTGAACAATCGCACCCTCGTCATGACAAAAGATTTCTAAGGGGTCTTGAATGGTAGAGACCATCCTTAGATTGGTGATAAACCTTTTTATCCATGCAACTTCCCAAGCTGCTAATGAGGCGGCTATGTATTCGAATTCTGTAGTGGACAATGCTACCCTATTCATAATGGAGACATACCCCGATTGTGATCGAGGATCATCTCGATCAGTTTGGAAACTAGCATCCGTGTAACCCTTTACAACTAGTTCCTCTTCATCAAATCTGTATATTAGAAACTTATCCTTAGTCCTCCTAAGGTATTCCAATATACTTTCAACAGCCATCCAATGGTTGTTACTTGGATTCTGCTGATATCTACTTGTCATGCTTAATGCGCATGACATGTCCAGTCTAGTGCATATCATCGCATACATGATGGATCCTATAGCAGACGCACATGGGATGTCCTTCATGCGATCTTGCTCATCCTTTGAGCTTGGACATTGAGATGCACTCAATATTGTCCCTCTTTGAATAGGTACTATACCTTTCTTAGAGTTTACCATCTTAAACCTTTTTAAGATTTTATCAATGTATGCATTTTGGTTTAACCTTATCAACCACCTCGATCTATCCCTATAGATCTTTATTTCCAAAATATAGACGGCTTCACGGAGATCCCTTTTGGAAAAACAATTCCAAGTGTAGTATGTCATCAACATACAATACTAGGAACGTAATTACACTCCCACTAGCCCCTTGATACACATAATCCTCGTCAGCGTTCTTGATGAAACCCAATTTCTTGATCTTTTCATCAAAACGTTGATTCCAACTTCTCGATGCTTGTTTCAATCCATAGACTGATATCTTTAACTTACATACTTTATCAGGATGACGTGGATCGACAAAACCTTCAGGCTGAACCATATGGACAGTCTCTTCGATATATCCTTTAAGAAAAGCGGTTTTGACATTCATTTGCCAAATCTCATTATCATAATGAGCAGTTATGGCAAACAATATCCTGATAGACTTTAGCATTGCCATTGGCGAGAAGGTTTCATCATAATCAACCCTTTGACTTAGAGTGAAACCTTTTGCTATAAGTCTTGCTTTGTAAGTATCCAAGTTTCCATGCATGTCAGTTTTCTTCTTGAAAACCCACTTGCATCCAACCGGTTTGGAGTTAAGTGAAGAGTCAACCAATTCCCAAACTTGGTTGTCATACATGGATTGCATCTCTACGTTCATGGCTCCTAGCCACATGTCACAATCCGAATTGGACATTGCATCATGGTATGCAGTTGGCTCTTCGGAGTCAACAACGTAGCATCCATCTTTGAAAAATCCACATCTTTCATGTGGAATGCTAACTTTACCAGATCTGCGAATGTTTTGTGTGTATTGATCAACATCTTGATCATGATCAACAACTTCTTGTTGATTGCTAGTGTCAACCAAACGTGTATCGGCTTGTGGATCTTGATCCTCATCAAATTCCACTGTTCTATGCGTCATTCCTTCCATAAGGAACTTGGCTTCCAAGAACTCTGCCTTTTGAGCAATGAATACCTTTTGCTCTGTTGAATCAAAGAAGTAGTATCCTATACAGTCCTTTTGGATATCCAACAAATATACACTTAGTGAATCGACTTTCAGTTGGTTTGGGTGTTAAGCTTAACATAAGGTTCATAACCCATAATTTTAAATATGATAGCGATGGAACTATTCCATTTCATATTTCAAAAGGCGTCGAATCCACTTTCTTGGTTTGGACCATATTCAAAATATGAGCCGCGGAGAGTAGTGCGAAACTCCAAAATTATAGAGGTAGTGAGCTTATAGCCATCATATGTCGAACTATATCCAATAGGGTTCGATCTCCTTTCAGACACACCATTATGTTATGGTGTTCTGTGAGGAGTAAGTTGTGAGACAATCTTACAACTTCCTAGATGATCCCTAAAAGTCTCACTTAGGTATTCACCTTCTCTATCTAAACGGAGAACTTTGGTAGTTCTATCGAGTTGATTTCCTACTTCATTCTTGAAGTTTTTGAACATTTCAAATTCTTCATGTTTATGTGCCATCAAGTACACATAACCATAGCGACTTTAATCGTCGGTTAAGGTAATGAAGTAAGTTTCACCATACCTTGTCATTCTCTTAAAAGGACCACATACATCCAAATGTATGACTCCTAATAAGTCTTTTTCCCTCTCATTACTACCACTAAAGGGCGTGTTGGTCATCTTACCTTGTAAACAAGATTCACACTTATCAAATGAACAATTTTCATTTGTTTTCAAAAGACCATTCTTTTAAAGTGTTTAAATCCGATTCTTGTTTATGTAACCAAGATGATAATGACAAGAATAAGAGTCACTTAAACCATTTTAAGTCTCTTAGTGCATGATGGGTATAATGTTTTATTATAGGACGAATCATCATGAACCAATTCATCAACATCATTAGAAAGCATAGCCTTGAAATAATGTACATCATCCATATAAATATAAATACCATCATTTACTAACTTTAAATCATAACCATATCGTTTTAAAAGGGAAACTTAAATCATGTTCCTAGTCAAACTAGGAGCATATAACAAGTTTTGAAGAACAACTTCCAAACCTTTTGAAAGTTTCAAAACATAGTCTCCTTTCTTAAAGTGCTTATTTCTTTTGAACCCTTGCAACAGATTGCAATAGTAGTTCCACATGTGGTATCCAATTACCCATGTGCTTTGAGGAAATAACATTTAAGTCAATATGGATTATGAAAGTTGTGCTTGAGGTTTGCCAGCATCCCTCTTATTTCTCAACTCATTGAGATAGGTTGGACAATCCCTTTCAAATGACCTATCTCACCATACTCAAAGCATGGATCGTTTTCGGTTTCCTTAGGCTTCATAAGCTTAGGTTTTGGAGGTTCCGCTTTGATCTTCCCTTCCCCTTTGCCTTTGATGTGCCCTCCTCCTTTGGCAACATTTGCCTTGGGATCGGGAATGGCCTCAACATCGTCGGGGTCGGGTTGGTTAGGAATAGGATCGTCAAGGACATTTGCCTTTGCTCTTGCTTGAGAACAATTCTTAAGTTTCGAGACTGGTCCATAAGGTTATTATGGTTCAGACGATCCCTCTCTAAAATAGTTCTCAGTGATAGGGTATGGACGGTCGGGGTGGTAGCATTATTGTTTGTGGTCATTCTACAAATTTTACAAAGTTCTTTTAGTATTTCTGAAAATTTCATTTTAATTATTAATACCCTTTATGTCTCATAGACAATTAATAATTAAAATCTAGAATCCAACGTTACATTCAAATAATAGTTAGGTGACCTTTATCCCATTATTCAAATTAACAAGGTAGTCAACATTTGACAATTGCAACCTTTTGCAACTTCTAGTGGTATGGGATCGACTTTAAGCATCATATGCAAAGTCGGCATGTTAATCCCATCAACACCATTTGGAAACCATATTTTAGGTGATCCATTCAACATGGTTTGCAAATCAAGTTACCCTACTTGCACACACATGTGAGTTTACCAACATAAGTGGTTAGGTGACCTTTATCCCACCAATGTGGTGTTCCCACCTTAAGTCATAAGTTCCCTCAAAATGGTTAGGTGACCTTTATCCCATTAAGAGTTTCCAAATGACTTAAGTGTTGTGCAAAAGGACGGTGTTAAACTTGTTTGAAAGGGGATTTTTAGTTTTCATTGATTCTAGTTTGAAAACTCTATTTACCTTGTTTTTGCATGCTTTCAAATACAAGGTATCCTATGGTTCATTTTTAATAAAACCTCTTTTATTAAATCATTAATCCTTTTAATAACCTTTTATTAATCACTTAATGATTAGGAACCATAAAATTCAGCTTGTTAAGTTTGTTAATTAGTTTGTTATGCATATCCAAATGTCAAATAACAATCATACAACAAACAACAAACAAGCACAATCATACAAACATATGTGCATAACTATAGCCACTAAGTTGACTACACTTGTTTGCCATCACAAGTGTTGTCATAAGGTCTTTCCTAAGGGTTGAACACAATACAAATGATGAGGTCTCCAAAGACTCCCACTTGAACTTGCATCCAAATGCTTCAAGTTCATCCTTTGTGTCTTCCTTTTGTGCTTCCTTCCCAAGCATCTTCTTTTACAAAATATATGTCCTAATACATATTTTCTAGTAAAAGAAAAATACTCCTAATCTATTTATTACATTGCCTAATGAATAAATAAATTACAACCCAAATAGAAACACCAAAAGGAATTATTACAACCCAAATAGAAAGAATACAACCAACATGACAATTCCATAATCAACCAAATCCAAAACATACATGGTCAAGGCTATGTTATGCACTAAAACATGTATCCATATACATCATTTCAAGAACTAAATGAACCCTATTTGACCCTAAATTTTCAGCCAACACAAACTAAGAATTAGGGTCTTTTGTCCAAACAAAACACAATCAACCAATTTGACATCATTCCATTCAAGATTTAATCTAAGCATGCAAGATATAACCTTGAAAGGTTGGGGCATCAACAAGACATAATATTCCAGCCCAAAAACATCCTATAACATGTCTAATAACATCTTTTAAAACCAATTTCAAAAGATAAAACAAGCAAGTCATCCACATAACCGGCTCTTGATGCCATTGTTGGGTTTGCTAGAACACAAAATCCATGTTTAACCTTTTAAACATTCTGAAAAACGCAGCGGAGGTGATGGATTATAACATGTTTATAATCTGAAAAATTCGTGTTCTAAATGTTGTTTTAAGATGGAAAACAAAACCCAAAACAATAGGATCTTTAATATGTGAATGGACAAGCTATATGACATGTAAAAACACATAAAATCACAGCCATAATGAGCTATGATTTCTACCTCTTTGAGCAGCAAGAAACGACCAAAAGTGGAGGTGTTAGATACTCCAAGATAGCCAAAACTTCAAGGTTGGAAGTCTTTGAACGTTGGCTCCCACAAAGCTCCAAGATAGCCTCACACTTGCTTGGATTTGGACACCAAAATATCAAGATATGAGCTGCCAGAATACCTTCCAAAACCGTGGGTTTGAGCAGCTTTGTAGATGAGTTTTGATGTCACAAAACGGCCAAGGATCCAAGGAGAGAATCCCTCAAGCTTGTATACCCCAAGCTTGTTAGCTAACAACTTCTTGTTAGGAATAATAACACCACAATGCAGCTCAAAAACTTCCTTTCTTCAGCTGAAAATTCCGAATTAGAGAGAGGAAGAAGAGAGAGTTTTTGTATCTTTTGCATGTCTTGAATGAATGAGTTAATGGAGTCCAAGACTAGTCAAGACTTGTGTCTTCTCTAGGACACAATGGTCCAATCGGAAATAAGGGAGGGGGCGGCCTCTATTTCAAAAAATATAAGGTTCCCTCTCAATATTTATCACACATGTGAATGTTAACTAGTCCACTTACTAGATTTATATACAATCAACCCTTTAATTGTATAATCTAGTCACTCCATTATTAGTTTGTAATGTTATATAACATATTTAAAAAAACATTACAAATAATAATATTGAACAAAATATCCTAATAAATTGTTCCATCTCGTATGTAATTCGTTTAGAAAACCCATTTTCTAAATTGGTGTATATATTCAATTGCATGATCATATCATCAATTAAATATTAATTGGTGTTAGCTAAGCTTGTTATTGGGTATAACCCGACTTGGATCATAACGTACTAAACACATCAATATTCTAAGTGTCTTGGGCACACAGAATCCTACAACCACATGTCTAAAGATTGTTATTTCAATCCAGCAAGCACACATTATGCAAATAATGTTAGAAAAGAAGGAGTCAGAGAAGGTTTCTCAGTTGGACCACTTCAAAAGGTCTAAATGATGAAAAAGGGAAAGTTGGTCTCGGAAGCCAAGTTGCTTTCGGAAGAAACTACTTCTTCCGAAGGGAAAATGGCTTCGGAAGCCAAACCTTCTAAGGTTCGGAAGAACAAGAAGGCTCCCTTGAAACCATTTCAGAAGAAGACTACTTCGGAAGAAAAGGTGGTGAAGGCTTCTTCCGAAAAGAAAGAAGCTTCGGAAGAAGGCCATGCTGCACAAGCTTCAACAAGCTCATCTTCAAAGATCAACCAAGGGATGGATTGGAAGATCAAGGAATATGCTGCAGCCCAAACCTCTTCTTCAACAATGACCTCTATTGAACCCCAATGCATATCTTTTGGTTCAATTACGTCACTATCATTGGAAGAGCCCAAGACCAGCAAGGCTTGGGCTTCCAAACAATACTAACCATCTCATCTTATGTGCAGGGACGTCCATTTGACAAGAACAACAATGTCTGGATTGTAGATAGTTGATGCTCCAGGCACATGACAGGGAACAGATCTCTCCTTCAATAGTTCCAGAACTTTGATGGAGGGCCTGTCCAATTTGGAGGTGAGGCCGGAGGATATATTTCTAGCAGAGGAAGTATATCCAACGGCAGAATAAACATTGACAAAGTTCACTTTGTCAAACAGCTTGAACACAATCTGTTAAGTGTTTCTCAATTCTGTGACCAGAAGCATTAAATGCTCTTCACAGAACATGAGTGCATTATCCTCAAACCAGGGATGACAATTCCTCCGGAATTGGTGCTTCTTAGATCTCCCAGGAAAGGGGATATGTACAAGCTGGATATGAACAATGCTTCTCCTATGGGTGAAGTATCATGCTTTCTTTCCAAAGCTGATAGTGATGAGTCAACATTATGGCATAAACGCATGTGTCATGTGAATTTTAAAACAATGAATAAATTGGCTAAAAATAACTTGGTACATGGTTTGCCTAAAAAGGAATTTTTCTGCAAAGATAACTGTGTTGCATGCCTGAAAGGGAAACAACACAGATCATCTCATAAATCCAAATGTGTTAACTCTATCACTACTCCATTACACTTATTGCACAAGGATCTCTTTGGACCCACAAGTATAATGAGCATTGGAAGGAAATCATACTGCCTTGTGATAGTTGATGATTTTACAAGATTTACATGGGTATTCTTTTTAAGAAGTAAAGATGAAACTGCTGAAACTTTAAAATCTTTTATTCTTAAAATAGAAAATCAAATCGATCACAAGGTTAAGATCATTAGAAGTGATCAAGGGACTGAGTTTAAGAACTTCATTCTTGACTCATTCTGTGACTCAAAAGGATTGCCAGACAATACAGTGCTCCCAGAACTCCTCAACAAAATGGTGTTGCTGAGAGGAGGAACAGGACACTTATTGAGGCTGCTCGGACCATGTTAGCTGATTCAAAGCTGCCTCTAACATTCTGGGCAGAAGCAGTCAGCACTGCATGCTATGTGCAGAACAGGGTTCTTGTAGTTAAGCCCCATGGAAAAACCCCTTATGAGTTATGGAACAAGAGGCCACCGTTCATTGGCTTTCTAAGGTCCTTTGGCTGCAGGTGTACCATACTTAACACAAAGGACAACTTAGCAAAGTTTGCTGAGAAGTCGGATGATGCTATCTTTATTGGATACTCTTCTAGCTCTAAAGCTTATAGAGTATACAATATCAAGAATCAACAATTTGAGGAATCATCCAATATAGTTGTTAATGAGCACACTCCTTGTGTTAGGGGGAATGGACCTGAGTATATCTTTGATTAGAATTGTTTCCAAACTATTCTAAACCATCTTGTGAGAATGTTTCAGCTGGAACAGGTGCTCAAGAGAATGCTGATGCTGATGCTGATGCTGATGCAAGTCAACTGTTTGAGCTTCCCAGACCTCTTCCAAATTCTCCAAGAGCTCAAAAGGCAACAAGCTTCAACCATTCACAGATCTGATAGTGTAACTATCTCCAGGAATAATGAAGCTTCAACAAGTGAATCACTTGATCAACCTCAAAGTTCTTCAGGTGATCCATTACAACACCAGGTTGAGGGAAGTAGTATTCTGAAGGAACAGGCAACTGTTAATCCTACTTCACAACCAACCATTGATGATGTTTCTCAATCATTCAATCAGTCCTCATTGAATGACTTTGAAACAGCAGTTGGACAGAGTGATCCAGTTCCTGATCAGAATATGTCTAACCTAGACTTATCTCTGCAACTGGAAGTGATTCCTCGTCTTAGGATTCACAACACTCATCCAACTGAGAACATCATAGGGAATGTCTCTGAGGGTGTGAGAACAAGAGGACAAACTCATCATGGGAATGTCTGTTTGTACTCATGCTTCTTGTCTCAGATGGAACCAAAGAAGGTAGAAGATGCCTTAAAGGATAGTAGTTGGGTTGAATCGATGCAGGAGGAGCTGCTTCAATTCAGAAGACAAAAGGTCTGGAATCTATGCCCACTACCATCTGGTCAAGTACCCATAGGCACTAAATGGGTGTTCAGGAACAAGAAAGATGATAGAGGCTTGATTATCAAGAACAAGGCAAGACTAGTAGTTCAAGGATACACCCAGGAGGAAGGAATCGATTATACTGATGTCTTTGCACCTGTTGCAAGACTTGAGGCAGTTAGGATCTTCCTTGCTTATGCTGCATCCAAGAACTTCACAGTCTACCAACTTGATGTCAAGTGTGCTTTTCTATATGGGGATATAGATAGGGAAATCTATGTATGTCAACCTCCAGGATTTGAAGACCCACAGCACCCCAACTACGTGTGCAAACTGGATAAAGCTCTATATGGGCTGCACCAAGCACCTAGGCTGTGGTATGAGACCTTGTCTCAGTTTCTCCTGAAGAATGGATACACTAGAGGTACCATCGACAAGACTCTTTTCATCAGAAAGAGTGAAGAAGACATTTGCTTGTACAAGTCTACGTTGATGACATCATATTTGGTTCTTCAAACGACCAAATGTGCAAGGACTTTGAAAGCATAATGAAGCAGAAGTTTGAGATGAGTTCCATGGAAAAAATGGACTTTTTCCTTGGAATTCAGGTGAAACAGATGAAGGAAGGTTCTTCATCAGTCAATCTAAGTATGTCTCAGACATCTTAGATAGATTTGAAATGAAGATTGTAAACCAGCCAAGACACCCATACCCAGAAACCATAATCTTTGCCCTGACCTTGAGGGGGAGGATACTGATCAACATCAGTATAGAGCAATCATTGGTTCTCTGATGTATCTCACTGCTAGTAGACCAGATATCATGTTTGCCACATGCATTTGTGCAAGATATCAGGCTGCTCCAAAGGTGTCTCACCTAGCTGCTGCAAAGAGAATCCTCAGATACCTCAAAGGAGCACCTAAACTAGGTCTCTGGTATCCAAGAAATAGTGATTTTAATCTCTATGGATACTCTGACAGTGACTATGGTGGCTGCAATATTGACAAGAAATCAACATCAGGAGGATGTCAATTTCTTGGTGGAAGGATTATCTCATGGCAATGCAAGAAACAATCCTGTGTCTCTACATCAACTGCTAAAGCTGAATACATTGCTGCTGCTAGCTGCTGTGCTCAACTGCTATGGATTCAAAATCAGATGTTAGACTATGGATTCAACTTCATGACTACTCCTATCCATATTGACAACAACAGTGCTATCTCCATTACTGAGAATCCGGTGAAGCACTCCAAGACAAAGCACATTGATATCAGGTATCATTTCATTAGAGATATTCATGAGAAATAGCTGATAAAGTTAATCAAGGTTGACTCAAATGAACAATATGCTGATTTGTTCACAAAGGCATTTGATGAACAAAGATTTAAGTATCTCATATCAGCAATTGGGATGATAAACATTGAATAACTACCTCTTTTGAAAACCTTTTTAATATGTAAAGTCTTGTGTCAATACAATTTAAGCCCTGTTACAAAAGATCTTAAATTATTCCAAGTGTAAATTCCTTCCGAAGAGGAATTAGCTCTCGGAAGATATTCTTGAATATCTTCCGAAGCCAAATTCCTCAATGGAAATTGTCTTCTCGGAAGAGTTTGTGGTCTCGGAAGAAGCGATTGATTTTACATCAGATCTACTTCCGAAGCTTATAAAACTCTCCATTCGGAAAGATAACTTTACCTTCGGAAGCAATGCTTTGCTTCGGAAGAGAAAGTATCTTTAAAGGACCATTTTACCTTCGGAAGCAATGCCTTGCTTCGGAAGAAAAATTGACTTCGGAAGACAATTACCTTCGGAAATGTTTTACATTCGGAAGAAAAGGTTTTTATATGTAACGGATATCTTTTGGGCCCCACTCTGTAAAAAGTAAAGATTTTGTTGATGATGGTCAGATTATTTAAAATTATCCTTGCCGCCACTGTCATTTCTCCGCCGTAAACCACCATACCACCCACAGTAACCCCAAACAGTTACCCTATTACCGCCACTACCACAATTCAACCCCTTTTAAATAATCTTAACTGATCAATTTCATCTTCTTTTACCACTTTATAGCCCTAACTATTCCCTTCACTGTCAAACCTTCAATTTCACCCAAATTTCAAGCTTACCTTTTCTTCAATGGCGCTAAACCCTCAGCACAACCAAGTCGCATTACTTGATTCGTCAAGAGATGCCGACTTCACCCAAATCATCACATTTCTTTCCAATCCACATACCTCAATGCACTTACAGTTAACCCCACCGTATACTCCAACCATATGTCCGAATTCTGGAGTAACGGTGAAACTGCAGTTCTGAATGGGGTTCGAGTCCTGAGAACCCGCATTTGTGGCCAAGAGTTGGTCATCACTGAACAACTCATCAAGGAGCATCTCGAGCTTCATGATGATGGGGCTCCTACTGAGTTCCCTAAAGAAGACTTGGAAGGCACCTATATCCTCATGGGATATGGAGAAGATGTCAGCAGATCAACCGTGTACAAGTTTAGTTTCTCTTACCATTGGAAGTTCCTGCTGCATATTATCCTGCATTGCCTCTCCAACAAATCAGGGGGTTGGGATCAAATCCCATATGAACTAGGATGCCTAGTTCATGGGTTGGTGAGAGGTCTTCGCTTCAACTACTCACGATTTGTGTTGACCAACCTTATCGGAAATCTGAGCAGGGATACATTCTTCATGTATCCCCGATTTATTCAACACATAATCAACTGTGAGATGGAACCGAGCAAGCTTGTCTGCGCAGCTGCTCTTACTGTTCCACAAGTGAGACCTACCATCTTCAAGATACTGAAGAAGATGTCCGCCAACTTCACTGGAAGGTACACTCCACTACCTCCAGAGATGACTGAGCGCATAGCTCCTGGTGACATCCCTGTTATCCCCACAGGTGATGAACCCACACCAGCAACATCCACCACAATGCCAAAACCTTCTTTACCCATCAAAGCTACATACCAGAGACGTCCAAAACGAACCCTTGTTCAATCTACTCTGATTGAACAAGCTCCTCCTGTTCACACCCAAAGGGCTAGAGTGGAATCATGGGCTCCCACTCAGTCCGAGGTCACACCATCCTTCACAATTGACCTCAATGTGGGTTTTGAGCCTCCTCAGTCTCAAACCCCTGAGCCCGAACCCCAAGCCTTAAGCCCACAGGGTGAGTCTCTACACTCCCCTGTGCAGCCTTCTAGGGACAGCCCCACCATAGGCTCAATGCCTGTAGACATTGATCTAGGTCCCGGGTCAGTAGGACTAACCACCCTCTCTTTCACTGACCTTTTACTCCGCACTGATGAAGAGATTACATCTCTCCATGGCCATGAAGTTGATCTACAACACCCTCTGAAAGATCAACAGAGCAAGAGGGATCCCTTGTCTCTAGCCCCCATCAGAAGCCAGTTACTGAGGTGAGTCCCACTGATGTGGAGGGGACTCATTAGACTCAGCTGCCACTACTCAGAGTCTCTCATTGAGCTCTCAGGACAGTGGTAACATAATTAGGACTGAGTCTACGGCAACTTTGCCCATTGACATCTCTGAAAGAGATGACTCTGAGCAAAGGAAACCAGGGTGCCAAGAAGCCACATCTGGTGGTGAGAGTGAGCATACTAGGTATGTTATCTCATCTCCCCGTGATTCTTCTCATGAAGATGAGGGAAGTATGCAACTAACACTTCAGTACTTGCTCTAAGGTCTCCAACCTGGAATCACAGGTGAGGATCTTAGAATCAAGGACTGCCACTCAGCAACTTGAGATTAACACTCTCAAGGCTAAACTAGCTGAGAAACAGACGGAGAGGTCTGTTAGGCATGTACCAATTCAGGTCTCATGACTTCTTCCTCTAGCTCATCTAGCTCTCAAGATGATGCTACCAAAAGGGGGAGAAAGTTCAGAGACAAACATCTGAGGAACCACAGACCAAATTCGTTTCTTCCCAACTCATCACACTACCTGAGTCATCTCAATCCTTTCTAGAGATTGACTCAAAGATGCTTCAAGATCTCTACAGACTTTTCACAAAGTTTGTATTGAGATCATCCCTAGAACAGCCCAGCCCCGACACCACACTTACATACTTTGGGGCTGAGGAGCTTCAAAGACTGACTGCACCTTCTACCACTGTGGAAGAAGTTGGTCAACCTAAGGTCCACATGGAACCTGAGATTAGCTTCGAAGGGGAAATGGGGACTGATGGCCCAGCAACTGAAACAGATGGGACAGAACATGCAGCAGTCTCATCTTCCGAAGCTCAAGCTGAAGCTTCCGAAGCCTACATGGAAGCCTCGGAAGAACAAAAAATCTTCCGAAGCCGAAATAGAAGCTGCGGAAGGCTTATTTAAGATGTCCGAGGAACTGACCATCACAGATGTTATTGCTGAAATAGCATCTGAGGTGAGCAGGGAGGACATTTCTGACATTCCTCCAACCCAAACACCAGCTGAACTTCTCTCTCAATCACAACCCTCCATCCAAGAACCACCACAGTCAAGCACTGCCAAAGACAAAGGAAAACGAAAATTGACTGCGGAAGAGCTTCAGGAGGAGGAGAGGATTGAGAAGGCCAAAAAGAAAGGTAGGTTTCCTACGAAAAGCTGCTAGCTGCTAGTTCTAAGGCAGCTGCAGCCAATCAGGAAGAAATCAACCAGAAGAGAAGAACAACACTCATTGACCAGCTCATCAGTCTAGGAGCTGCCAATGAGGAGATACTCCTGCTACCACTAGAGGAGTTGGTGACTTTGGAGAGGTCAACCAGGCTACAACAAGAAAAAGAAGCCAGGTTGGCCTTGGAGAAAGAAGATGAAGAGCGAAGGGAGGCAGCCCTGAAGCTGAAGAGGATAGGATCAAGTTCCTACTCTCAAGAGGCTTCAGTCTTCCTGAACTGTCTCCACATGACGATGACATGATCCTGCTGCTCCACAATAAAGAGCAGGATCAAATGGAGAATGAAAGGAAGAAGGCTGCTAGGGAGAAGTTGAGGGAAAAGAAGAGGAAGGAGGAAGAGAAGGGTCACTGCCACCAAGAAGTCCAATGACAAAGCCTGGATGAAGGACTATCTCCGGGCTCATGGCTTCTCTGGTAGGCAGGTGGGACCTATGTCCGAAAGGACACTCCAGCGGATAGTCAGTGAAATCAAAGCTGACATCCGTTGGGGAAGAGAAGGGAGATGTACAGGAGGGTACAGGGAACGGTCTCAACCCCAGCCACTCAACCACAGCCACAACCCACACCAGAACCAACCCCTTTTCCCATCAAAACCGAACCCACTGATGAAACCTTCACCCCTCAACCACAACTCTACCCAAACCTACCACATCATCTCAACCACCCAAACTACCCATCCTAAAACCCAAGACACAACCCAAAACCACTAAACCTAAGCCTACCCAACAAAAACCAAGACCATCCCCTCAGCATCCTCAACATCTCTCCTTTGAGGAAATAAAGGAGTTCAAGACGAGGCTCATCAACTGCACTACTTTGAGCAGCATCTCCTGTGAGGGAGAGCTTATCAACATCACCTATGTTGATAACTCTTCAAGCTCCCTCACCCTAGGCCAATTTCTTGAGTTGCCTAGAGACACTTTGGGCCAGGCTGCAAGACTTCTTGGTCTCAACTCCGATATCCTCAATGCTGAGGAGAAGAGACTAAGAAGGAGACTGGTGACTCTGCTGGATACCAGGAAAGAGGACAGGATTTCTGGTCAATCTCCTGGACCTAGAAATGCTATAATCCAGTGGAGGTTCGATGAACCTTCTCACAACTTTGTTGTCGAAAGGGAGAATGGTGAAACCAACAGGCTTAATGCCACTTCTCTACTGCATCTCAGCAGATTTGATCTTGCTGAGCTTGCAGAGAAGCCATTCTCCAATCCCTCTAACTCTGAGACTGCTGCACACATCAGAAACCATATCAGCGGTCTCCACTTGGCTGAACAAAGTAGAAGAGCCAAGATTGAAGAAGAGTTGAAGTTGAAAGGAGTGGAAGACAAGGAAAGACCAACCACCAAAGGCACATCCTTTCTACAGATGGTGGAAGGTCCTGAATTGGAACCAATAGTTCGATGGGAATATGACTATACTTCTCATCAACTAACTCTTTTTTAGAGGGCCACAACAGAGGGTACACATAATCCAAGGTGACAGAGTAGAGGTTCTGTCCACCAAGGATCTGTACAAGATTCTCAGCACCACAGCAGGAAATAATGAAGACACTGATAAACACTTACTTTCCTTGGTGCTGAGAGCTTTGAGAAGAAGAGAGAAGTGAAGTTTTGGTAGCATCAGCCTAGGGGGAGTTTGTTGGATCATGATAAGGCTGGTGCAACCAAAACCACTTCATAGTCACTTTTGGTACTACATTGAAGGGCTTCCGAAGCCAAGCAAGAGATCTTTCGAGAGTCTGAGGAACAACAGCTGAAGATATCTACTGAAGGCAAAAGCTGAAGTCAACCGCTGAAGACAACAGCTGAAGCCAACAGCTGAAGACTATCTTCCGAAGACAAAGTCTGATGAAAGAGCTGAAGACAAAGTCTGAGCTTCCGAAGACAAAGTCTGATGAAAGAGCTGAAGACAAAGTCTGAGCTTCCGAAGACAAAGTCTGATGAAAGAGCTGAAGACAAAGTCTGCTTCCGAAGACAAAGAAGACTCCAAGCCTCGGAAGAAGCAGTCTTCCGAAGTATAAGTGCCTTCAGAAGAAATTATACTTCCGAAGCACTTTATCCTTCGGAAGACATTGCTATGACCAGCAGATAAAAGTATGGTCCCTGACAGTCCGCTGCAGACCTCTGATACAGCATGGCATCTTCCTAAAGAGCCATGTTGTTGACCATACTTTATTCTACTGTTCACCTTTTATGATAGTACATGTTACCAACTTTAGTTGGTGACAAAAGGTAAGTCAGGGACATGTCCTGACTACCAACTCTCAGGCAAAATGTCTGAAAGACCTCACCTAGAGTCTTGTAGTATAGATGTAAGGTTAGAGGTGTCCAGCTGGAATCAAAGTATACCGGCTGTAGGTAGTATTATATATATCTTCTCCCTGTAACTCTTTAGATAAGCGATTTGAGTCCAAGAGTCTTGTAATCCTTTGAGTTGAGAAGCAATATAAAAGTACCTTGAAAATTTACTTGCTGTGTTAATTTTCTTACTGCTTGTTACTTGTTATATTGTGATCAACTCTTCATAGACTACTTGCTGAGTGTTGTTCACAGTGAGTTGAGAGAAAAACCACCCATAATCGATCCTGCATAGGCTGACCCACATCAAGTTACACCATATTGTTGTATTCGTTGAAGTTTTACATTCCTTTTCATTGCATATAACATAAGCCTTGTTGGCAAAAGCTCGCGAGGCGCGCCTTAGGGCCTGGGCGCCACCCAACGCTCTTATCATCCGCTTTAAAAGTCTCATTTTTGGGTACTCAAACGTATATCAAGGCAAGTTTTGGCCAGATTCCTACCAAAATCGTCTAGAT
Source organism: Flaveria linearis (assembly GCA_024085815.1). Classification (NCBI taxonomy): domain Eukaryota; kingdom Viridiplantae; phylum Streptophyta; class Magnoliopsida; order Asterales; family Asteraceae; genus Flaveria; species Flaveria linearis. The sequence continues at coordinate 86,284,182 of CM044005.1, read as the reverse complement.
ATGTCTTAAACAATTAGACAAGCCCTAAACAAGTCTTAAATCAACCTTAAACAGCTAAAACTAGCACAACAAGCCTAAACACATCTAAACACCCTAAAAATGTTAATTTATACTATATGCGTAGCTTAAGAAAGCACTCCTTTTTTATCCATCTTCCGCCTAGAACAAAGACTCACCTTTTGCGCTTTAAGTGCACCTTACGCTTTTAACAACTATGTTTATAAGTTCATGTAGTCATGGAGGATTATGTTATGGGCCATATGTAGGCTGACCCACATCAAGTTACACCATATTGTTGTATCCGTTGAAGTTTTACATTCCTTTTCATTGCATATAACATAAGCTTTGTTGGCAAAAGCTCGCGAGGCGCGCCTTAGGGCCTGGGCGCCACCCAACGTTCTTATCATCCGCTTTAAAAGTCTCATTTTTGGTACTCAAACGTATATCAAGGCAAGTTTTGGCCAGATTCCTACCAAAATCATCTAGATATGTCTTAACAATTTGACAAGCCCTAAACAAGTCTTAAATCAACCTTAAACAGCTAAAACTAGCACAACAAGCCTAAACACGTCTAAACACCCTAAAAATGTTAATTGTACTATATGGGTAGCATAAGAAAGCACTCATTTTTTATCCATCTTCCGCCTAGAACCAAGACTCACCTTTTGCGCTTTAAGTGCACCTTACGCTTTCAACAACTATGTTTATAAGTTCATCTAATTAACTAATTATATGATTATTTATACTATAAGCCCTAAAAAGTGAAAGTTCTTATGATCTAGTTCCATTAGTTTACATACAATTATGCAATGCTAAGTATGCTACAATAACAAAAGATAAGATGAATTGTATAAGATAAGTCTTACTTCAAGAATACTGAAAAAAAATAGAGGTGGCAATCCTGATTTGTTCTCAAACTAAATGAATTGATCAATTTGAATAAAAAGAAAACTACATACGAGCTTATTTTAGCCAACTTAACTTATACAAAAGGTTAAATTGTGTCACTCTTATAAAATTTGTAAAAATAAAACAGGATGGATGGATCAACTTTGCCCACAGCATTAGTTACCATGACCTACTAGTCGTCTAATAGAAAATTATGTAAAGGTTTTACAAGTCAATCATTGAACGACAAAGGTTTTACAAGTCTCACCGCGAATCGTATAACAAGTTATAAAGTAACAAAATTTCCCATTTTTAACGTTGATTAATGAGTTAATCATCAGGTATTCAATCATTTAAACCAATACGTTTTGCAAGTCATTCAATTTCTTACTAACCTCGTTTTTTCATTTTTATGATTTCTAAGTGTGCTATAAAATCCTATCAAAATAACCAAACCAGTATTCCAACCGGTTGAGTTCAATTCCAAATCCCACGGACCGAGCTGAACAAAACCGAACCAATATTTTATATGTTCATACCTTTGAACACAAGTAATGTAACTATTAACTGCACACTTGTCATATATGCATGTTTTGGGAATCAATTCCTCTTGGCTTTCAAGTCAAGCAATGATCATAAACCTCAAATCATAACATCTTTGCTTTCAAATTCAATCGACTTCCTCCATCTTCACTTTCCTTTATAATTTGTCTACAAAACCCTACTTCCATCTTTCACTCCTTTTCAAGTCAACGAAAAATAAGTGCGGTCATCAACAAGTAAGTTTTTACAGATATATAACGCTAATATGTCCCTTTTAATATAATTTGTTTTCTTATAAATGGATTATAAAACATTTTCTTGGGCTTAAGAAAGCAACATGATTTGTTGTTTTTTTTTTGCAAAGAAACCAAGTTTACTTATGAAGAAACTAACAGAACTGGATTAAATCAAACAAGGTATGCTGTTAGTTTCTACACAATAGAACATGGTATCCTTTTTACAACCGGGTCTGATACTCTCTAAGTAGCCTTCATCATCAGACCCCATATTAACAATTGTTTTATATTTAACGGGACTTCATAAAATAGTCCTGATAAAATTTCAGCTTGCACTAGATATATATTTAAGTGAGGATATTAACTCGCGTGTAGCAGTGTTATAATATATTTTTTTTTTACTATTTTAACTCGTTAGAAGCTGAGTAAATTATATTTGAAGTGTCATATAACTTCGGTTTACATTATTGTTTGAAATATAAAGGTGTATTCTAAGGTGATGATCAAAACCCGAGTCAAAGATCGTGATGGAGATCAATATTCTCCTTTTGAACACCTTGGTACGTTAATGTTCATGCCTCTAGCTATTTTCTATTGATTTAATTATGTGTTTTATTTTAAATGTTTTTATACATATATTAATGTTTAACTTGTAGCAGGTCTACGTTATTTAATCCAGTTTGGGATGGAAAAAGAATCTGGAAAAAATAACATGTCCCGTGATGACTCGATAACGAATGTGAGGCGAATATGTGTGTCGAATTTAGCAATTAAGATTGCTCCCACGGCAAAAGGTTACGAGTTCTAATAATCTTTTTGATTTTGTTTTGTTTTATCTAAGAGATAACTTAATTTGAATGGTTGATCAAAATTTAGAGTCGGGACAACTCAAGAATCATCAAATTAAGGATGTTGATCATGTAGTGCAACGCCCTCGTGCAGTGTTATCTAGTCCAGGTATGTTATTGTGCCATGTCTAAACACAGTGACGGATCCAGAAACTTTTTTCACTGGGGGCGGAAATTTTAAGTGTTATTTGGCCACCACAATAGAATATATAGTTTATCAGTCCGGTTCGAGTCAGGTGGGTCGAGTCGGTTCATTGACGTAAAAAATCGTTAAAATGGTCCCAAACTTTGAATTTGCTTATATGTATAATATAACAAAAATCGTATTGAAGCAATTATACTCATGAAAGTGGTGATATTTGATGTTTGAAACAATTATACTTATAAAATTAGCGATACGTTCAACATGTTTTAGATATATTATTATCAAATATATTTATCTTGATATATTTTTTTTCTCCCTACTAATTACATGATTGAAATTCTCTAAAACTGAATCCACATGATTGTTGTCTTTTAAAAGAAGTACTTTATATTTAAAAAAGTGTGTCTGGCGTTGATGTGGGCTTGGTGAGACGCTTTACATTGCTACTTTTGAGCATGTGTTTTCCACTCGATGCTTTGTGTTACAACATCAAAGGATATATGATTTGTCATACTTGTAACACTTACTTATGTCACTAGTGTACTACAAAAACAAGGCATTCTCCTATCTATATATTGATCTTTGTGTTTGTTTTACTTACAGATAATGACTATTTGATTGGAGAAATGAACAAGAAGGCTTCCAAACGAGGTTCTACCCCAAAAACACATGTAGAAAGGTCTAACGTGGCACGTGTTGATGCAAAGATTGCACACATAAGGACTCATGGCACAAGCCCAACACTTAAAAGCACAAAATCGTCTCAAAATAAAAGACTTTACTAGACTACCCATTTTAAATGATAAATCATGTTTCACAAAACTAAAATTTTAGTTAACTTACGTATGCTCCCCTAACTGAAAAATTGACGTGATTGATCGATTGCATTATCATAACATTGTGTAATAATTTGAACAACAATGATTAAGAGTTTTGATAGGTAATTTCTGTATATATTGTATTTTCTTTTTTTTTATCTGTTTAAAAAGAAGATCAATGGAGAATGAATGACACATATATATGTGAAACAATAAAAAATATATATAACATGAAGCCCAGAAAATCTCAATTGAACCATAATATAGTTGATCTGAAAGAAAAAAGATGAAGCAGAAGTCATTATCAAACCATAAGCATAATGATTGACTCTTTATTAATCTGAATAATTGAATTACAATCATATGACCTCTGAGCAACATGGGAGGTTACGGGTTTAAGTCTTACTATGAACAATATATTTAAAGTTGAGCGAAGGGGTTTTTCCAGCAATAAGCTTCCTCCTGAGAGGGTTGGAGGTGTGGTCTCGGTTGGGACACGGATAGGTAATCTCGATCAAGATAACAGCTATCCTTTAAAGCAGGGTCGTATATTTGTCGTTCAAAAAATAAAAATAAAAATAACATCTTTACCAATAAATCTATGTGGCTGTTTGGTTAGTTGGAATTCATTGAAATTCAAAGGAATTGAATTTTAAATTTCATGTTTTAGTGTGTTTGGTTGGCTTAAAGAAGGATTTGAAATTGAAATTAATTTCAACCAAATCCCACGTTTGATGGAATTCAAAATCCTCTTATGTATAGAAGGGTTTCACATGAATGTTTACAAATAATGCTAATCACCTAAGCTTCTACCATACGCTGCCAATCACCGCTGTGCTAAACAACACTGTCCCCCACCCACCGCCGTCGACTGCCAACAATCGAGGCAGACGCCACAACTTCACCCGCCACCGCCTATTTCGTAACATTCGGCAACCGCCACCACCGACACCGTTATCAGCGAAGTCGCTCGAGACTGCACATCGTTGACCTTGCACCGGTCGTCGCCCACCCACCCCCACCTGCCACCGACCGTCACCTCTGCCGCCACCACCTGCCACCAACCGCCACCACCACCACCCTTGTTATTTCATCATCTTCATCTTCTCGACATTCAATATATGTTGCATTGGAGTTTCTTCATCTTCTACATAAGTTAATTTTGTTTTGCATGCTGTATACATGAGTTTGTATTTGTATTTTAATGCATATAATGCTATGAATCAAAGAAAATATTGTACATCAATGGAGTTTTATTCCAATCAGTAATAAACCCACCAACCAAACACATTTTAGATTTACAAAAGAATCCTTTAAATTTCAATTCAAATTCTATTTCCGATTCTAATTCCAATTCCAAATTCAATGAATTCCACGAACCAAACGCACTCTATGAATTAATGAAAGATAAACATGCTTGACTTCATAATTGTAAACATCACTATTAATTAAATACTAATTAATTAAATTGTTAAACTAAGGATCATAATCATAACTATATAACCTCCTGTTTAGGTTACCCCATCACCAGAAAATGTTGATCAATTTCATAAATCAACTTGGAACTTTCTCATGTGAACCAACAAAGATTATGTACATACTACTTTTTAACCGGTCTTTTTTTTCCGGTTTGTGGCCGTGGTTGGTTCCGTTTTTGAATGTGTAACTACCGAGGAATAAAAACCGGTTACAAATCTATGATTTATATCGGTTTCAAACCCCTTTTTATAAGTACAAGTTTCAAACCGGTTCATATAAGAACCGTTTGGTTCCGGTTCGTATAAGGACAACGCTCTCGTGTTCAAATCAAATGCAAACCCAACACAATAAATTTCTACTCTTAGGTGAGCGCAAACTCACAGTCATCGACCCAATAATATATACCAACAAAACTATTCCAAAAAAGGTAATGGCTTATACACAAGTGAATCGGATTACATATTAGTACATCTTTCAAGAGACTACGCTCAACATCAAAGGCTAACAATCAATAAACAACATCTGGACCACAAATGATCAAGAAAACCCCTCTTATACTATATGTTAATCACGGAGTTAACAATCAATAAAGAAATGATCCAGAAACCCTCATTGCCTCTAAATCCGCAAAAGAATTAAGACTAACAGCAATAGAAAACAACCTCAATAGGGTCTCGGATGACCTAAACTAATTATCAATTTATCATTGACAACTACCTAATTTATATGATTTACATGGCAAGACAGTCCCAAATCAAAGTTAGGAATCAAATCACAAATTCAAACAACATCACAGTTTAAAATCGAAAGCAAAACTGAAAGTAGATTTATATCTCTGATAATCAAAAGAAAAACCGAAGAAACCATCACCGTAATAACAGAACGGTATAAATCCAACAAAGAAGTTGTTTAGCAATCTCTGACCTAATAAGCGCTGAATCAATAAGAGGTTTGACTGGGTAAAATACCTCTGATTTCTTAAGTGATGAGGCAGTAAGTATGGTTTGGTTGGACATAGAATAACCATAAATAATAAACTTTTTATCCCTCTGAATTATTATGTGTGAATGAAAAATATATGTTTGGTTAGATTTTTAAATTATTATACTGAATAATTGAATCTTTCTAGCCAATAAACCATTGTTCGAGGGCAAGGAGGGCGCCGGCGATGTGTTGCGCCGGCAAGAGGAGCTCCGACGGGGAGAGGAGGGTCGCGATGGATTCTATTTCATGATGGACACGGTCGGGAGGGTCATGGTGAGGAGGGTTTTGTTTTGAGGGGAGGGTTAAGCTTGTCATATATTTCATCCAACATCTTTCTATTAATTAACTGTTAAAACTGAATGAATCATTAATAGGTGGTGTTTTTGTGATCAAACACTCTAACCTTTTACTGATTCAGATATAGCATCTTACTGGCTTTATTAAGAAGCTATCAACAACCCTAAATGTTATGGTTATATATATAGTTTTTCTAATAGTTATATATATAGAGCAAGAGAAATTTATATAAAATTGTATATATATATATAGATATGTGTATATATGTATATATGTATATATAAAAGTTATCGTATTGATTGTAACTAGATTTGTGCTCGCGCGTTGCTGCTGGCGAGCACCGCAGATGTGCTCACGTCACCTCTTGCAGGCATCCATTGATCACAATTGCGAAAACCTGCTCATGATCAACAAAAAGTAGTTTAAAAGATTGACTTTATGCACTTAAAAAGTTAATAATAGTTACTCACCTTTGGACATCGTTAGTGACGGCCGAGTAGTGATAGTGAAAATTTTTGGTTACATTCACATCTCCACCATGTTACCTACCATAAACACAGAATCAATTTAAAACAAACTTACAATGTACCAAGGAGGAAAGATTTTTTTTTATTTTGAAGGGATATCACACTTAAAACAGTTAGCCCTCAAGTACCTAAATGAAGAGAAATAGGTCACTGATACATATGTAAAAATATCTTTGCACCTAATTTGAAGGGGAAAAAAGAAAATAAGTTTAGTTGAAGTGTACCGGATGTTCAATCATATGCCCAAGTTTTAGCACAAATATACAAATTTAAAATGCACATATGATTTTGTTATATGAGGCATAATTCAAACAGAGTGAAGTCCATAAATAAGGCTAAATCATACACATATAAATCAATTATAAAACTAGAATAGTAACTATAAAATCAAAGATGTAGACAATCAAAAGGCTAAAACACAAGAAGTAAATATTCGAAGAAAACTCTGAATCATATTCGAAGACATGATTAACTTCAGGTTTGGACAGAACTTCAAATTATATCAAACTTTATACCTTCTTGAACCCTGTAATTGATATTAACATTATCATCATCTTTCTTCTCTTGTGGTATACATTAGAAGGTCTTCTAATATACAATTCTACCAAATTTTCAGTTGTATCCAAAAAGTGTAGTTAATGATGAAATCTTTTGAGGGGCATTGGATTTAAATGTGCAAACAAACAAACTTGACAAGTAAATGTCTATCAATTCCATCTAACTTTTAGCAATTGGATCCAATAAGATCTGCTCCCGTCACCAGCGCCAACGGATCTCTGCTCCTATCTGCTCCGGTCACTGGCGCCAACGGATCTCTGCTCCCTCTTCGAAGGTTGCTGCTGTGAACACGGTCTGCTCTGCTCTATGCTCCGGAGACCATCGCCGACCTATTGGAAAACCCTATTTCTGCTCCAGTCACCGGCTCCGGCGACCACCGCCGACCTACCCGCCGCCTCTCAACGGTAAGTTCTACTCACAGTTGACCCCCCACCGCCTACCCTGCGCCATACTCCGTCACCACCCGCCTACCCCGTCACCACTGCCTACCCCGTCACCACCGCCTAGCCCCACCTTCTCCTACCCGTCACCACCTCCTACCCGTCACCACCTCCTACCCCACCACCATCGCCTACCCGTCACCACCACAGCCACTAACCACCAAAGCCTCCACCGGCCACCACATCACCGCTAGCATCCACCGCCCCACCGCTAGCCTCCACCGCCCTCAAACTGCCTCCCTCTCACCGGTCACCGGTCACCGGCCCCCACCTCCACCACCATCGCAACAACTGTACACCCCCCGCCACCACGTACCAGCATCAAAATTGAAAAACTATAATTTTGGGTATACTTTTGGTAAGATCGATCCGTATCGGGTTGTATATCTTCTTTTTTACGCGCCTTTAATTTAATTATATCTTTAAATATTTCTTTCCGTGTAGATTGTCTGGCTGGGTTAGGGGTACCAACATCGTGTGATTTGATTTTTTTCTGTGTCTTGATTTGTTTGTGTGCCCCTAGCGTATTGTTGACCCCGTTGGACTGTTTCCTTTTGATTGTGTTCTACTTGTGCTGCTTTTCTTTCTAGTGTGTTGTCCGTGTTTTTCTGGTAGTTTTAGTGGACTATGTCGGGCGTAATAGATAGTAGGAGCTATTATGTTGCCCCGATATCATGTTCGGTGATGAGAGGTGCGAAGACAGGAAATAAGGTTTGTAGATTAAGAATGGCATTGTGAAATGTAGGAATCCTAACTAGTAAGTTACTAGAGTTAATTGATGTGCTGAAGAAACGTAGGGTCTAAATAGTGTGCCTTCAGGAGACTAGATGGTGGGGTGGGAGAGCAAAAGAGTGCAATAGTTATAAACTATGGTATTCAGGGTCTGATGGAACAAAAAACGGTGTAGGTTTTCTAGTTGCTAAGGAACTTTATGATAATATTGTGGAGGTGAGAAGATACGATGATTGAATTATGTTGTTAAGAATAGTAATAGGGGATGAGGTAGTGGCAGTAGTTAGTGCGTATGTGCACCATATTGGACTGGGGGAAACGAAAAGAAATAAGTTCAGGGAGAGTTTAGATCGCGTTATGGGCGACATACCTAGATAAGAAAAGATATACATAGGAAGAGATTTTAATGGACATATCGGTAAGGATAATAAGCATTTCCAACAGGTGCATAGAGGCTATGGGTATGGTCTTAGGAATGACGACGGTAGGGAGCTTCTTGACTTTGTAGTAGCGCATGACCTAGGCATCATTAATTCGTTTTTTAAGAAAATAGACCCGCATCTAATCACGTTTAGACGCGGTGGGAGACACACGCAGATAGACTATTTATTGATGAGGAGAGAAGATCATAGCTCGTGGAAGGACTGTAAAGCAATTCCGGGAGAGACAGTTGTGACACAACACCATATGTTGGTAGCGGATATACGCATCAAGAGACCAATTGCCCAACCGAACAAGAGAGTTAGATCTATGATCAGATGGGCCAGCTCAAAGACGAAAAGATTACCATTTTTTAGAGATAAGGTCATACCACTGAACCAGACTAGACCACAGGAAGACGCAAACCAAAAGTGGGAGGATATGGCAACTAGGCTTATCCAAGCAGCTAAAGAAAAGCTTGGAGTTACAACAAAAAGGACAGTCGGTCATAAGGAATCCTGGTGGTGGAACAAAAATGTACAGGAAAAGATACGAACCAAACAATAAAGTTTTAAAGAGCGTATACGCTGTAACAATGAGGAAGAACGCGCAGAGCTAAAAAAAAATACAAAGAGGCGAAGCGACAGGCGAAAAAATCGATGTCAGAGGCAAAGAACACAGCGTACGACATGATGTATAAACGATTAGAGACGAAAGAAGGAGAGCATGACATGTTTAAGATAGCCAAGGCAAGAGAAAGTAGAAGACAAGACTTGAGAATGATGAAGTTCATAAAGGCTATGGATGGAAAGGTTTTGGTAAAGGAGAAAGACATCAAGGTGAGATGGAAAAGTTACTTCGATAACCTTTTCAACATAAGGAACCCAAATCAACAGAATGGGATAGATAGAACAACGCAAACAACGCAACAAAACAACTGCTATTGTACAAGCATCACAGTTGACGAAGTGACAAGAGCTATGAAGAAAATGGGAAGGCTAAAGCGGTGGGGCCAGACAACATACCGATTGAAGTGTGGAAATGCCTGGGTGATGAGGGTCTCCAATGGCTAACAGACTTATTCAATACTATCTTTAAGACAGGGAAGATGCCAGACAAGTGGAGAACCAGTGTCATAGTCCCCGTATATAAGAAAAAAGGAGATGTTCAATGTTACGAAAGCTACAGGGGAATAAAGCTATTGAGTCACACGATGAAATTATGGGAAAGGGTTATTGACACGAGAATTAGACGGGAAACTCAGATAGCGATAAACCAATTTGGATTTATGCCAGGACGCTCTACAACAGAAGCCATACACATCGTAAGGCGATTAATGGAGAATATAGAGAAAAGAAAAGGGACCTCCATATGGTATTCATGGACCTAGAAAAGGCCTATGACAGTGTTCCACGACAACTAATCTAGGAAAGTCTACGAATTAGAAGGGTACCAGAGAGGTATATCAAATAATTAAGGATATGTATGACGGGGAAAAAACGTGTGTGCGAGCACCGGTAGGAGACACAGACTCCATCGCAGTGGAAGTGGGACTCCACCAAGGATCTACATTGAGCCTATTTCTTTTCACAGTACTGTTGGATGAGATGACCAAATCTATACAACAGTCAGCCCTGTGGTGCATGCTTTTTGCGGATGATATTGTCTTAATATCAGAATCTAAAATGATGCTTAACGACAAGTTGGAGCAGTGGAGAGCAGCACTAGAGCGCAGAGGATTAAGGATAAGTCGCTCTAAGACGGAATACATGCATTGCAACTTTGGTGGAGAGGCAGAAGAGGACACCCAAATCAGTATCCAGGGTATGCCGGTCCTACGAACGTCTAGGTTCAAATACCTGGGCTTGTACCTGCAGGAGGACGGAGAGATACACAGCGATGTAGCGCACCGCGTTCAAGCAGGATGGTGCAAGTGGAGAGCAACATCAGGGATCTATATGATAAGAGGTTTCCAGCGAAACTAAAGGGAAAACTATACAGAGTGGTGGTACGCCCAGCTATTTTATATGGAACAGATTGCTGGGCCATAAAGAAATCGCACGAGAAACAAATAGAGGTTGCAGAAATACGAATGCTGAGGTGGATGTGTGGAAACACAAAGATGGATTGGATAAGAAACGAAGTGCATGTTTCGACAGAAGCTAGAAGTGGCTTCTATTGCAGATAAAATACGAGAGGGAAGATTAAGATGGTTTGGGCATGTCCAGAGAAGACCAATGGCAGCACTGGTTAGAGCAGTCGAGAACATCATCCTAGAGGGTAGGAAGAGTAGATGAAGACCTAAGTTGACTTAGGAAGAGATAATTAGGAGAGATATGGTACACTTGCACCTCTCTGAGCACATGATCGAGGATAGGAGTGAGTGGAGACGTAGAATTAAAATTAAGGACTTTTAATGGGTTCTGTAACTAGGAAGGGACTTTTGATTGCGTGTTGCGGGGCCTGATGTGTATGTAGTACGCTTCTGTCCTTTTTAGGGGAATCTTGCTGCTTCTATGATGTATGCTTGTTCACTTTTTATTTTCTTTTGGTAATATTTTACTGTATGTTGTATGTTGTGTGCTGTATCATTTATCATATCTTTGTTTATATGCTGATTTGTTAGCGCTATGGCTATTGCTATTGAGTCGGGTGTCTCTTTGGAAGCGGTCTCTCTACCTATCTGGGTAGAGGAAAGACTTGTCTACACCTACCCCTCCCAGACCCTGCTCTTGAGCAGGATATACTGGGTTTGTTTGTTTGTCATCATCTTTCTTCTCTTGTATCATTTCCACTCTTTTTTCTCTTTCAATCTTCCTATTCTCTTTTAGTTCCAAATTCATCATGTATTCTACATCAACAGTTTATCATCTAACTACATAAATTAATTTAAGGAATGCAAATATACACCTAATTGATTATGTGAACTCTTCCATAATATACATACATATACATATATATACATATACATATATATATATATATACATATACATATATATATACATATACATATATATACACACACACACACATATATATATATATATACTTTCTCATTGTTTGGCTTGGTACTTATTGAAAGCTTTTTGATTTATAAACACAATTCAATCCACTGTTACCTTGTAGCTAAGAAAGACCAAACCAACGTTTAAAAAAGAAGAAATACACGAAATGCATAACATGATAAGAAAAGTTTTGACTTAAATTCAAATCATAACATTAAAATCTAGTAGAAATAGCTACAGTAATGAAACAAATTTACCTTAAATTCAACCAAAAAGGTTCTTCAATTTCCCCTGCTATTTACTATGATAACTTCAAAGCATCATAAAACTCTTAGAGGCCTTGTGGTTCTGATAAATAAGATGATGAAATGAACACGGGATTTGAATAAGTATAGAAAAATTAAAAACCTGATCCTACTATCTGAATAGAAGCCAACAATTAGTGTTCACAAAGAAGACACATACATGCAACCTAATCCAAGAATGAAGATGACATAACTGTTGAAGAAAATGAATATAAGTAATTACAAAACCCAGCTAGGATATATGTCCAACAAAATCAAACATGTTTATGAAGAAAACAAACCTTAAGAAGCGATTACGGTTTCTGATTCAAATGCTGAAGAGGTTGATTGCAATGTCATTTTCTCTCTCGATCTTTGTAAGCACCCATAGAATCACCTTCAAAAAATAAATCATAATTAATACACAAACTATTTCAAATCAGATTAATAAAAACTTGTACAATAGAAATTCAATAAATTCTATTTTTGAAAACTAAATCAAGTAATGAACAATCATGTACACATTGAGAGATCTACAGACTCACGTTGATTTTGTTGAGACCTAGATCTGTAAATTACAGAAAAGCTTAAATATCAAATATGATTACTTTTTTAGAGCATGAAAAAGTGAAAGTGACAATCTTTTGAAGAGTATGGATTCAAAAGCCCATGAGTATTTGAAGTGAACCCTCCACCCATGAGCCTAAGACCAAAAAACAAAAGTCCAACAGTTAAAGCAAAGACCGGGGACCAACAATCTCAACGACGAATTCATTACCTTGAGGGTGTTTCTCCTGCAACATTCTTTGTTCAAAATTGTTGCCCTAGCATGATTTGGTATCATTGCACTCTGATTTGGAACAGAAAGAAAAAGAAGATTTATCCTCGGTTGAATACGCGATGGCCAGTTAGATCTCCACTCCCTAGAGGTAGGTTGTTGTCTCTCTCTCTCTCTTCTTCTGATAACCCTGCATTGACATTGTTGCTTTTCTTTCTCTACATCGCCAAGACGTGGCGTTGGAACAGTGAAAGGTAAGGGCAGAACACAACACGTATCATTGCACATAAAATACCCATAATACCCATAATACCCTTGGTTACTGTAACCACCGACCAAAGGTTTTAATATATATTATAATATAATGTGCAAATACATGTATACTTAGTACAAGTACAAGGTATGTAAAAACATATGCCCTTATGTGAATATGAATGATTAATTGTATGCTTGAAAAGCCCCTCTCATAAACTCTTCTTGCATATCTAATCCCAAAAACATGTGAATGCTTTTATGAAAAAAATAGGGTCAGATTGATTTAATTTTGAATCTTGGAGCTTGATGTTTGAAGTTGTAGTTGAGAGTATACCTACAACTACGTGTATTTGTTCCAAATATAGCATGGATAGACAATCGACCGGTTGCCCCTGTAAATGCTCTAGTAATTACATATATAAGCATAAGAATATAACGATACGAAAAATATAATATTGCAAATTAAAGATTGGTTCTTACATGAGATGTAACAACTCCATCAGGGTCTACATATCTTAAGTAGTCATCCAAACAGTTGGTAGCCCCATCATAACCTAGCATAGATTTACCATCATGAACTTTAGCCTTAAGTTTATGCTGATTATTTCAAGTTACAAAAGCTGAGCTTAAGTATCAAATAATTACTATTACACACTTGGATTTTACAAAATAAAAACTCAATTTGGACATTAATGCATGGAGTTGATAAATCCTTTTTGTCTTCTCTCATGGAAGTTAAATTTTATCCCCACTATTTTTTCTATACATAAATACGAGTGGGTGAGACTCGTGCTATGCAATGGGAGTTATAAAAATTGAAAGTTTAATTATGATGATTTATACGTTCATACCAATCCCCGAAAAAATATTGCGTGCGAAAAACTTATAAAAAAGTATAATAAAAAATACTATAAAAATAAATAACTCAAAACGGAGAAGAAAAATAGCAAATACGTAAATGATGACTTTATCATAATTAAAGAGCTCTATTATAAATTGGTTAAAAAAATTTTGACATTACTCAAAGGCTTATATATAAACTTAAAAAAGATTCAGGTGATCAAATGTAAAGTTAACATAACTCGAAGACTAAAGTATAAATTTCAAAAGAAAAGTTCAAATGATTAAATGTGTATTTGACATATATAAGTCGAAATTTAAGTATAAAATTTTAAAATAAAATAAATGAGTAGGTATCAACTAAAAGAGAGATAGCGAGGATGAAAGAGAGGGAAAGAGAGAAAATTTTGTGATTAGTTTAAAAAATTTTAAAGGTTTAAATGTAAAATTATAAAAAACAAAGTAGTTTTTTATTAGTTTGAAGAAAAAAATTATTGTGGTGACATTAAGAAAACATTCATCTTTATTAGTCATAATATTTTTTATTTGTTATATATAGTGATGTGGGAGTGTTATTGACCCTCTTTTCTAATCTGTGTTAACCACTAATATATTTGGGTATTATTATTATTATTATCATAATTATTATAATTATTATTATTATTTATAAGGCTCCATTCCTGAAGACCCCACAGTTGGTCATTCACAGCAGTAAATACATAAAAGTTTACATGTTCAAATGTAAGCAGCGGAATTAATTTAAAAAAGCGATTCATTTTATTATAAACACTGTTGTTAAGCAATACACTATGCTTTAATCAGATACAAAAGAATTGTTTAATTGTATTACAAAACAACAGTAGTATCAGGTATGAATGGGTGTCAGTCATGCCACGCCGAGTAGCTTCACCCGCGTGCCATCCTCAGCAACAAATTACCTGCCAACTGAAAATGCATAAAAGTCAGCGTTGCTGAGTAAGTTCTAGTTTTAAAAACGTTAAAATACCTGGTACATTTTATATATGAAAATACTCATTTTAATAAAATACATCCTTTACTTTCTTTCGTGAGCATTCATCATACATACATCAAGTAATACCTTATTCATTATTATCATGCTCATTCATTCATTTTATACATTATCATTATCTTTCATTTTCTTTCCGACTAATGTGCAATACCCCGAACATTATGCACGAAGCTGATGCTGGGTCTGAGATCTATAAATAGACCTCGAACATTGTGCACTAAGCTTGACCCAGACACCTAGGGTATGCTACAAGGGTCCATGTCAATCTCAATGATTGACCCTGTGTGCATCCTTTGGGGTAGCTAACCCGCATCACAGTTGAGCTAACGACAACAAGGTCGTGCACCTCCATTATTTACTTACAAGACTTTGATTCTTTCATTTATGTTTCACCTTTCTTAATCATTAATCTTTCACTTTAATAATGATAATACTTTACGTTTACGATCATAAACACGCCACGTAAAGTTACACAATATATAATCTAATATAATATGGAACGTAAGGACAAATCATAAATATGCATAAAATATGCATTTAACAACCCCCCAGTCATACCCAAGTTAAAACCCTAAATTCACAGATTCCCAGAAATTCCAGAATTAATTCTAAGTGTGGGCGCATCTACACTATTTGGGCGCATGAGCCATGTCTGGGCGTTTCACAACTATGTAGTCGCATCTGCCTATACTTAAGTTTAATTGCTTAGGCGCATGAGCCCTGTCTAGACGCATAGGCACTATTCAGGCGTCCCATCCTGAACTTAGTTATTGCAATCAAAATTCAGACGCATGAACTACTGTTTAGGCGCATGGACTCCCACTTAAAATTTTTAAGGCATTATTTAGGCGCATGGGGTGCTATTCAGGCGTATAGGACCTTAGGTGCATGGGAATACTTGAGCAGTTAAATCAGTTGGGCGCATGGGCCAATCCTAGGCGCATGGGCAGGCATAATGCACTAGCAACAATCATAATCAGTCCCAAACACCATGTAACATGTTCTAAGCTTAGTTCTAACAACCTAAACAATCAAAAACATACACATAACATGATCATAACACCATTAGTACCCCACCCCACACCCCACCCACACAAACATGCAAACATACATAGGAGTGTGAATCCCACTTTGTAAAAAAACATTTATATATATACATTTCCAGCCCTAAAGAAGTTAAAACATGTAAAGTAGGGAATCTAGAACTCACCTTTGATAACTTTCAGGCATGACTTCTTCAAACCTGAATGTAAAGGAGTTCAAACACCTAGAGACCCACAAATACACACCCGAACACACACACAAACACATAATTAGCTTATAATCGAGACTAAACCCAACATGAACAGTCAAAAACAATGAATTCTTACCTTGAATTCAGCCTCTCCTTCTTCTTCTTTTAAAAATCTGAGAGTTTTTACTCTCCCTCTCTCTAAAAATCCGAATGAAAAGGTGATTTGAAGAGAGGGTGGGCGGCCATGCCCACCTTTTACACCAACTTTTTGTACTTTTGCCCCTTTTACACATTTAACCCCTCAACTTGAGTTTTATTGCATTTCCTTGATTTTCCTCCACTTTAATTCTTTATTTCTTATGTTTATAATATTCGGGTATTACATTATTATTATTATTATTATTATTATTATTTTATTACTACTACAATTATTATTATTATTACTATTATTATTATTATTATTTTATGTAACACCCGTATATTTCTTTTAAAGAAACAAAAGAATAAAAGAGAAAGAAAATGGGGGAAAAGAAAGTCAACCCCAAAGTTGAGGGACCAAAAGTGTTAAAAATGACAAAATCTTGAAAAGTTGGTGTAAAAGGCGATATGGTCGCCCATACCCACTGCACACTCTTTTCTTGTTCGGATTTTAGAGAGAGAAAGCAGAGAAACTCTCGGGTTTTTGAAGAACAAGAAGAAGAATTCGATTTTTAGGTAAGGTTTAATGTTTTTAAGTTGTTCTTGGCTAGATTAGCCTCGGTTAAATGCTTATGTGTGTTTCTATGTGTTCAAATGCGTGTTAAGAAGGTTTCAAAGTGTTGGAATTGGTTGAAGAAGCTCGAGAGAAGAGTGTAAACTCGGAGGACAATTAAGGTGAGTTTCTAGACCCCTTTTTATTCGTTTTTAAATGATTTGGGGCTGGAAAATGCATGTATATATGTTTTCATGAATTTGGGTATGATACCCGTATGATATGTACATGTGTATGTTCATAGAGTATGTTTTGGGATGAATGAATGTTTATGTTTATGCTAAGTTTATGTCTGGAATTGTGTGTATATGTTTAGAACTAGGTATTATGATGTTTGGGGACTGGAATATGAATTAGACACATGAACAGGCTGCTAATACGTCTAATAAGGCCAAATAGTGGTCATATGTCTGAAATTTTGACTTAGAAAAACCAAGTACAAGGTAATATGTCTAAACAGTGATTATACGCCCATGAAATTTGCCTTAAAAATATTTTAAGGGTTATATGTCCCAACAGTACTCATATGTCCCAACAGTACTCATAAGTCTGTAAAAGTTTCCTAAGTATGGGGGATGAAACGACTGAACAGCGGTCGTATGACTAGTAAAAATTTCCTAAGTATGGGGGATGAAACGACTGAACAGTGGTCGTATGACTAGTAAAAATTTCCTAAGTACGGGGTATGAAACGACTGAACAGTGGTCGTATGACTAGGAAAAAAATTTTCTAAGTATAAGGTGAAACGACTGAGCAGGGCTCATACGCCCAACAGTGCTCATACGACCAGGGTTGAAAATTTTCCAAGTGTAAGCTGGTATGTCCGACAGTGGTGAAACGACTGAACAGGGCTTTTACGCCCAGCACTTAAAATTTTAACGGAATTTTCTTGGAGTCTGTGCAGTAGGGTTTTCGCATGAATGTTGACTGGGACTTTATTATACGCGTATGATTATGTTTGAATGTAATAATATCCCTTTTCTTAATATATTAATTAATATTATGATTAGGGCTATTATTAAGCTTATTATTGATATTATTATTATTATTATTAATATGCTTATTAATAATAATATTGTATGACTTTACGTGGAATGATCATGATCAAGACAGGAATTATTATCATTAATAAAGTGAAAGATTAATGATAAAGAAGAATGGAATGTAAATGAACGTAAGAAAGGTTTGCAAGCAAATGTATGGAGGTGCACACCCCTGGCAGGTGTTAGCTCAACTGTGATGCGGGTTCGCTACCCCGAAGGATGCACACAGGGTCAATCTTTGAGATTGACAATGGGTGAGCAACTTTGTGTTGCAAAAGACCGCAGAAGACTTACAACCCGTGAGGTTGGTAATGGGTGAGTGACTCAGTGTCGCAACAGACCAAAAGTCTTGCAATCCTTGAGATTGCTAATGGGTGAGCAGCTATGTGTTGTAAAAGACCGCAGAAGACTTACAACCCGTGAGGTTGGTAATGGGTGAGTGACTCAGTGTCGTAACAGACCAAAAGTCTTGCAATCCTTGAGATTGCTAATGGGTGAGCAACTATGTGTTGCAAAAGACCGGAAGAAGAATAATAAAGTACGAATTGAACGATGATGAAGATAATAAAAATATTACCTAAGTGTACGTACGATGTATGATCACCTACAAGAATGAGGAATGGTTTTGAATGAAAAATAAAGTATTTTAATTACAAAACTAGAACTCACTCAGCAACGCTGACTTTTATGTGTTTTTCAGTTGGCAGGTAACAGGTTGCTGAGGATGGCACACGGGGATGGCTACACGGCGGGCAAGACTGACATCCATTACGTTTTGACGATACTGTTGTTTTGTAATTCATTCGACTAATTATTTTGTGACTTATGAACTAAAATGTATTGCTTAACAACAGTGTTTAAAATTAATGAAGGGTTTTTGCCAACTTAATTCCGCTGCTTAATTTAATAATATGTATGTTTTATGCTGTGAATGACCAACTGTGAGGTGCCCGGGAAGGGAGCCTTACAAGTTGATATCAGAGCCAAAGTTTAAGTGAAACGGGTAAATTTTCAAAATAAACCTTAACTTAAACTGAGAATGGGACGGGAAAAGGGATGTCAGCCCTAGTAGCCATGTGCCATCAGGTATTGTTTTTCTTAAAAAGTTAATCAGTATTATGTGCGTGTGCTATGTGATTTATGTGTTCTTAGTAGATTTAGATGCTGATGTAGTCAGGATAGGGAGTGCTTGAGGTGTGAAGAGTAAAGTTAGTGGCTAATCACAACTGGCCACTGTAATTAGGGACTTCTATACTTAACATAAACTGAGTTGTTCCTTGAATGACTGTTTTAGTGTTTGAATCTTATAGTGCATAGGAAAATGGCTGGGAAGAAACCTTCTAAGGCTGCTAGAGGTAGAGGTCGCCCGCGTACGACTAGGAGCAGTGCTAAAGCTCCTAAGACGACTCCTGTGAACCCCGAGGTTCCTGACCGGAATGAAGAAACTGAGAATGCAAGCCTAAATGCCTCAGCTAGGGAGGCGATTGCTGATGAGGTACACCAGGTCCTACAGGCAGTTATGCCATCTGTAGTGACCGATGTTATTCGTGCTGTGAGGAATGAGGAGAGAAAGGAGAAGGAAGACAGGATAGGGTCAACTGGGAGGGAAAGCAAGGGAGGAGAGGAATGACCGGATCCTGAGATAGTAGTATCTGATGAAGAGGAAGATGATGTGGTAGGGGTGACGACCAAGGGATGCAGTTACGGGGCATTTCAGAGGTGCAAGCCCCCGACTTTCGATGGCAATGGCACTACTGCAACCGCTCACCGATGGGTAAGGGAGACGGAAGCGGTACTCGAGATCAGTGAGTGCCGGGAAGATCAGAAGGTGAAGTTTGCCACCCACTCCTTTACTGACTCAGCACTATGTTGGTGGGACAATATCGTCCAAGCTGAGGGCAGCAGGGCCATAGGAAAGATGAAATGGTCCGAGTTGAGGAAGCTGGTAATTGAGGAGTTTTGTCCTCACAGGGAACTCGATAAGATCGAGAGGGAGTTCCTACAATTTGAAGCGGGAACCATGACCCACCAGCAATACACTACCAAATTCAATGAGATGGCTAGGCTGGTGCCAGATCAAGTAACACCGGTGTCACGGAAGATTAACCGGTACGTTCAGGGGCTGCCAGCCGACATTCGTAGGCATTTGCTTGCTGCACGACCAAGCACTTTTAGGTCGGCAGTGGATTTGGCTGGGAGGCTCTATGATGAGAGGGAGGTAGCGGATGCAGAGGTGAAGAAGGCTGGTGGGGGTGACCGAAACTGGAATGGGAAGCGGTTCGGGCGTGGTGGCTTTACCCCGAATAACAAAAGGATGAGAGTGGATGACCGTAGGGTGGGGCCATCAAGCTCAGGGCCCAAAAGGTGTGGCAACTGCGGGAAGGAGCATACGGGTGAGTGCAGAATGGGGCTCAAGGTGTGCTACAGGTGCAGGAAGCTGGGCCACATCTCGAAGGATTGTAAGGAACTGAGGTGTTTTACCTGCGGTGAGGCGGGCCATATGAGTAAAGACTGCAGAAAGCCGAGGGCGGAGAGTTCCGGGGCAAAGAAGACGGCCGGGACTGAAGGGCAGAAGGCAAGTGCCAGAGCTTTCACCATGACCAGGGAGGAGGCTAGGACGGACCCCGATGTTGTGTCAGGTACGTTTCTAGTAAATCAAACTCTTGCTTCTGTGTTATTTGATTCTGGTGCTAGTAAGAGTTTCATTTCTGCCACTTTCGGTGCTAAATTGCCTGTTAGTAGTAAATGCATTAGTGAGCCCTTTGAAGTAGAAACCGCTATTGGTAAGTCCACTAGAGTTACCGATGTGATAGAGGACTGTACCATAGAATTAGAAGGTCATAGGTTTGCTGCTAGATTACATGTGATGCCCCTAGGTGGATTTGATGTAGTACTAGGGATGGATTGGTTGGCAACCTATGAAGCGAATATCGTATGTCAAAAGAAGATGATTAGATTGACGGCATCTGACGGAATTCTGGTGACAATATACGGTGATCAGGTAACGATGATTCCGAAGGTGATTTCGATGGCGGTGGCGGGGAAGTGCATGAGGCGTGGGTGCAACGCCTACTTATGTTACGTAAAGGATGTGGAAACGCCAACACCACAACTATCCGATGTTCCGGTTGTGTGTGAGTTTCTAGATGTGTTCCCGGAAGACTTATCGGGATTGCCACCTAACCGCAAAATCGAATTTCAGATCGACTTGATACCCGGTGCCCAACCTGTTGCTAAAGCACCGTATCGATTGGCTCCGACTGAGATGAAGGAGTTGATGGAGCAATTGCAAGAGTTGCTTGACAAGGGCTTCATTAGACCGAGTATCTCTCCTTGGGGTGCTCCGGTCTTATTCGTGAAAAAGAAGACGGTAGCATGAGAATGTGTATCGACTACTGAGAATTGAACAAGTTGACAATAAAGAATCGGTATCCGTTACCGAGAATCGACGACTTGTTCGACCAGCTCCAGGGTGCCAGTTGGTTCTCAGAATAGATCTTCGATCTGGCTACCATCAATTGAAGGTAAAGGAGCAGGACATTCCTAAAACAGCTTTTCGGATGCGCTACGGTCACTACGAGTTTCTCGTTATGTCTTTTGGGTTGACCAATGCGCCAGCTGCTTTTATGGATTTGATGAACCGAGTGTGTCGGCCAATGTTAGATAAATCAGTGATTGTGTTCATCGATGATATCCTGATTTATTCGAGGAGCGAAGAAGAGCATGCCGACCACATTCGGGAAGTGTTGGAGACTTTGAGAAGGGAGAAGCTGTATGCTAAGTTCTCCAAATGTGCTTTTTGGCTACGCGAGGTGCAATTTCTGGGTCACGTGGTAAATGCAGAGGGAATCATGGTGGACCCAGCAAAGGTTGAGGCTGTGATGCAATGGAAATCACCAAAGACGCCATCCGAGATTCGTAGCTTCTTGGGATTGGCGGGCTATTACAGGAGATTTATTCAAGACTTCTCCAAGATAGCCTCACCTTTGACTAAGTTGACTCGCAAGGACGTGAAATTCGTGTGGGGTCGAGAGCAGGAGACGGCCTTTGAGGAGTTAAAGACGAGACTAACACAAGCTCCTGTCTTGACATTGCCCGAGGGAAATGAAGACTTAGTGGCCTATTCGGATGCATCTTATTCTGGGCTAGGTTGCGTATTGATGCAACGTGGAAGGATGATAGCCTACGCATCTTGACAACTGAAGACCCACGAAGTCAACTATCCCACGCACGATCTAGAACTAGCTGCGGTGGTCTTCGCGTTGAAGATTTGGCGGCACTATCTATACGGGACGAAGTGCACAATCTTCACCGACTACAAAAGCTTGAAATACTTCTTCGAGCAGAAAGATCTGAACATGAGGCAGAGGCGATGGTTGGAACTAATAAAGGATTACGATTGCGAAATCCATTACCATCCGGGCAAAGCCAACGTGGTGGCAGACGCCCTTAGCCGAAAGGAAAGGCCCGAGCCGATTCGGGTAAAGGCTTATCAACTAATTATGACCTCTGATGTGATGACTCAGGTTAAGGAGTTTCAAGATGAGGCTTTGAAAGAAGATCGTCTTAACTCCGAAAGGATGAGAGGTCTAGTTACGGAATTGGGTGAGAACACTCTTGGTGTTAAGACCCGATTTTGGCGAATGTGGATTCCTAGATACGGGGATCTACGTGAAAAGATCATGGATGAGGCCCATAAGACTCGATACTCCATTCACTCCGGTGCTACCAAAATGTACCACGATATGAAGAAGGATTACTGGTGGCCGGGTATGAAACGTGACGTAGTGGAGTACGTGAGTAAATGCCTAACTTGCTTACAAGTAAAGGCAGAACACCAGAAGCCTTACGGGAAGATCCAACCGTTGGATATACCCGAGTGGAAGTGGGAGCACATCACCATGGATTTCATCACGAAGTTACCACGTACCTCTAAAGGGTATGATGCTATATGGGTGATAGTTGACCGCCTGACGAAGAGTTCCCACTTCCTACCGATCCGTGAAACGTACTCATCTGAAAGATTGGCGGATCTGTTCATCAAGGAAATTGTAGCTCGTCATGGTGTACCGGTGTCTATTGTGTCTGATCGTGACACCCGGTTTACCTCCAAGTTTTGGAAGAGATTTCATGATGCAATGGGGACGAGGCTACACATTAGTACAGCATATCACCCTCAGACAGACGGTCAGTCTGAGAGGACGATCCAAACACTCGAAGACATGCTTCGGGCATGCGTGATCGATTTTGGAGGAAGTTGGGATGATCACTTGCCGTTAGCAGAATTCTCGTACAACAACAGTTATCATGCCAGCATTGGCATGCCACCCTACGAGATACTATACGGTAGGAGATGTAGGACGCCCGTATGTTGGGGAGACATTGGGCAGAAAGAACTGGGAGGTGTTAAGGTGATTGAAGCAACGACTGAGAAATTAGAAAAGATCAAAGCCTTCATGAAGGCGGCGAAAGATAAGCAAAAGTCGTATGCTGACAAGAGGCGAAGACCGATAGAGTTCAAGGTTGGCGACCGAGTCATGTTGAAGGTCTCACCTTGGAAAGGGATTATCCGATTCAGGAAAAGGGGTAAGCTAAGCCCGAGATACATAGGACCTTTCCGAATCATCGCCCGAGTGGGAGAAGTAGCCTATCGACTTGAACTGCCAGATGAGTTAAGTGGAATTCATCCCACATTCCATGTATCTCATCTGAGAAAGTGCTTAGCTAATGAAGACATGGTTGTACCACTGGAGGACATCGAGGTGGATGAGAGGCTCAACTACGTGGAGCAACCAGTGGCAATCATTGATCGTAAAGAAAAGGGTTGAGGAATAAAGTGGTTCCTCTTGTGCGTGTACAGTGGAAGCACAGGAAGGGATCCGAGTCTACGTGGGAGACTGAAAAGGAGATGAGACAACATTACCCTCATCTGTTTGAGGAATAATAGGTTTCGGGGACGAAACCTATATAAGGGGGATGGACTTGTAACACCCGTATATTTCTTTTAAAGAAACAAAAGAATAAAAGAGAAAGAAAATAGGGGAAAAGAAAGTCAACCCCAAAGTTGAGGGACCAAAAGTGTTAAAAATGACAAAATCTTGAAAAGTTGGTGTAAAAGGCGATATGATCGCCCATACCCACTGCACACTCTTTTCTTGTTCGGATTTTAGAGAGAGAAAGCAGAGAAACTCTCGGGTTTTTGAAGAACAAGAAGAAGAATTCAATTTTTAGGTAAGGTTTAACACCATGTAACATGTTCTAAGCTTAGTTCTAACAACCTAAACAATCAAAAACATACATATAACATGATCATAACACCATTAGTACCCCACCCCACACCCCACCCACACAAACATGCAAACATACATACGAGTGTGAATCCCACTTTGTAAAAACATTTATATATATACATTTCCAGCCCTAAAGAAGTTAAAAACATGTAAAGTAGGGAATCTAGAACTCACCTTTGATAACTTTCAGGCATGACTTCTTCAAACCTGAATGTAAAGGAGTTCAAACACCTAGAGACCCACAAATACACACCCGAACACACACACAAACACATAATTAGCTTATAATCGAGACTAAACCCAACATGAACACTCAAAAACAATGAATTCTTACCTTGAATTAGCCTCTCCTTCTTCTTCTTTTAAAAATCCGAGAGTTTTTACTCTCCCTCTCTCTAAAAATCCGAATGAAAAGGTGATTTGAAGAGAGGGTGGGCGGCCATGCCCACCTTTTACACCAACTTTTTGTACTTTTGCCCCTTTTACACATTTAACCCCTCAACTTGAGTTTTATTGCATTTCCTTGATTTTCCTCCACTTTAATTCTTTATTTCTTATGTTAATAAATATTTGGGTATTACATTATTATTATTATTTTTATTTTTTATTACTACTACTATTATTATTATTATTATTACTATTATTATTATTATTATTTTATGTAACACCCGTATATTTCTTTTAAAGAAACAAAAGAATAAAAGAGAAAGAAAATGGGGGAAAAGAAAGTCAACCCCAAAGTTGAGGGACCAAAAGTGTTAAAAATGACAAAATCTTGAAAAGTTGGTGTAAAAGGCGATATGGTCGCCCATACCCACTGCACACTCTTTTCTTGTTCGGATTTTAGAGAGAGAAAGCAGAGAAACTCTCGGGTTTTTGAAGAACAAGAAGAAGAATTTGATTTTTAGGTAAGGTTAATGTTTTTAAGTTGTTCTTGGCTAGATTAGCCTCGGTTAAATGCTTATGTGTGTTTCTATGTGTTCAAATGTGTGTTAAGAAGGTTTCAAAGTGTTGGAATTGGTTGAAGAAGCTCGGGAGAAGAGTGTAAACTCGGAGGACAATTAAGGTGAGTTTCTAGACCCCTTTTTACTCGTTTTTAAATGATTTGGGGCTGGAAAATGCATGTATGTATGTTTTCATGAATTTGGGTATGATACCCGTATGATATGTACATGTGTATGTTCATAGAGTATGTTTTGGGATGAATGAATTTATGTTTATGCTAAGTTTATGTCTGGAATTGTGTGTATATGTTTAGAACTAGGTATTATGATGTTTGGGGACTGGAATATGAATTAGACACATGAACAGGCTGCTAATACGTCTAATAAGGCCAAATAGTGGTCATATGTCTGAAATTTTGACTTAGAAAAACCAAGTACAAGGTAATATGTCTAAACAGTGATTATACGCCCATGAAATTTGCCTTAGAAATATTTTAAGGGTTATATGTCCCAACAGTACTCATATGTCCCAACAGTACTCATAAGTCTGTAAAAGTTTCCTAAGTATGGGGATGAAACGACTGAACAGTGGTCGTATGACTAGTAAAAATTTCCTAAGTATGGGGGATGAAACGACTGAACAGTGGTCGTATGACTAGTAAAAATTTCCTAAGTACGGGGTATGAAACGACTGAACAGTGGCCGTATGACTAGGAAAAAATTTTCTAAGTATAAGGTGAAACGACTGAGCAGGGCTCATACGCCCAACAGTGCTCATACGACCAGGGTTGAAAATTTTCCAAGTGTAAGCTGGTATGTCCGACAGTGGTGAAACGACTGAACAGGGCTCTTACGCCCAGCACTTAAAATTTTAACGGAATTTTCTTGGAGTCTGTGCAGTAGGGTTTTCGCATGAATGTTGACTGGGACTTTATTATACGCGTATGATTATGTTTGAATGTAATAATATCCCTTTTCTTAATATATTAATTAATATTATGATTAGGGCTATTATTAAGCTTATTATTGATATTATTAGTATTATTATTATTAATATGCTTATTAATAATAATATTGTATGACTTTACGTGGAATGATCATGATCAAGACAAGAATTATTATCATTAATAAAGTGAAAGATTAATGATAAAGAAGAATGGAATGTAAATGAATGTAAGAAAGGCTTGCAAGCAAATGTATGGAGGTGCACACCCCTGGCAGGTGTTAGCTCAACTGTGATGCGGGTTCGCTACCCCGAAGGATGCACACAGGGTCAATCTTTGAGATTGACAATGGGTGAGCAACTTTGTGTTGCAAAAGACCGCAGAAGACTTACAACCCGTGAGGTTGGTAATGGGTGAGTGACTCAGTGTCGCAACAGACCAAAAGTCTTGCAATCCTTGAGATTGCTAATGGGTGAGCAGCTATGTGTTGCAAAAGACCGCAGAAGACTTACAACCCGTGAGGTTGGTAATGGGTGAGTGACTCAGTGTCGCAACAGACCAAAAGTCTTGCAATCCTTGAGATTGCTAATGGGTGAGCAACTATGTGTTGTAAAAGACCGGAAGAAGAATAATAAAAGTACGAATTGAACGATGATGAAGATAATAAAAATATTACCTAAGTGTACGTACGATGTATGATCACCTACAAGAATGAGGAATGGTTTTGAAAGAAAAATAAAGTATTTTAATTACAAAACTAGAACTCACTCAGCAACGCTGACTTTTATGTGTTTTCCAGTTGGCAGGTAACAGGTTGCCGAGGATGGCACACGGGGATGGCTACACGGCGGGCAAGACTGACATCCATTACGTTTTGACGATACTGTTGTTTTGTAATTCATTCGACTAATTATTTTGTGACTTATGAACTAGAATGTATTGCTTAACAACAGTGTTTAAAATGAATGAAGGGTTTTTGCCAACTTAATTCCGCTGCTTAATTTAATAATATGTATGTTTTATGCTGTGAATGACCAACTGTGAGGTGCCCGGGAAGGGGCCTTACATTTTTTTTTTATTATTATTATTATTATTATTATTATTATTATTATTATTATTATTATTATTATTATTATTATTATTATTATTATTATTATTATTATTATTGCTATTATTATTATTGCTATTATTAATATTATAACTATGTCAACATATAGTGATTATATATGTAAATGTTTAAATCAATAATATTTAAATCAAATAGTATTAAATTATAGAAAAATAAATAATAAATGTATGTATTTCAATATTAATTTAAAGTATCATAAATAAAATAATACATAAAATAAATAAACAAATATATATATATACACACATACATACTAGCGGATTAGACCCGCGCTTTGTCGCGGTATGGTTTAATGTATACGTGAATGTCGTAATGATAGTTTTTTGAGTTATAAAAATCTGATGATCTATATGTTATTACTAACCACCCGGGAAAAACTACATGCGAAACACTGATAAAAATGTAACGGAAAAAAACTATAAAAAATATATACCTCAAAACAGATAAGAAAAATAACAAATGAATATATGGTGGCTTTATTATAATGAACAAGCTATATTGTAAATTGGTTAAAAAAAATTTTTGACATAACTCGAAGGCTTATATATAAAACTTTAACAAAAAGTCAATAAATGTAAATTTCACATAAATTAAAGACTTGTGTATAAAATTAAATAAAAATCATGGTGATTAACTGTATATTTAACATAACTCGAAAAATTAAGTATAAAATAAAAAATGAGCAGGTGGCAGTTTTGGAAATAAAATAAGTGAGAGAGAAAGTGTTGTGATTAGTTTTAAAAAATCCTTAAAGGGTTTAAATATAATATTATAAGAAAAAACAAAGTAAGTTTTTATTAGTTTAGAGAAAAAAATTATTGTCATGACATTGAGTAAAAACCTTAACCTACACTTCTTATAATCTTTTCTGTTTGTTATATATAGTGTTGTGGTGGTTGTATCTAGTTTTTTCTCCGACCTGTCTTAAACACTGATATATTTGGTTATTATTATTATAACTATATAATTATTTAGTGATTATATATTTAAATGAAAAAACAAAATAATACTTAAATCAAATAGTAATAAGATAAAAATATAAAAAATAAATGTATGTGTTTCAATATTAATTTAAAGTATTTTAAAAAGATAATACTTAAATAAATATATTAAATAACATATTAATTAGGATAAATTTATTAATATGGAAAAATTAGAAACTATTATATATAACAGTTGTAACTTATGTTTAAAAAGTTATATTAGGTGTATTAAATTTTGAGTGGTATGACAAGTGTTTATCCTCAAATAGTTTATATAATAGTATAAAATATAGATATTGATTATTATTATCATCATAAGTATAAAAATACTAATAATTATATTGTTAATATTCAAATAATATACTACTTATTTATAATTTTATTATAAAAATAATAACAATAATAAAATTTTATTATTATTATTATATTATTATTATATTATTATTATTATTATTATAATAAAAGTATTAGTACGTATATAGTTAAGTAATCAAATAAGATAGTACTAAATTTAAATGTTAATTTAAAGTATTATAAATGATAAAATATATAATGTTGGAGTTAGATAATCTTATATTATTAAATAATATATTAATGATATGAATTATTTAATGTATTAATTAGAAGAACTTTATTAAATGAGGAGCAAAATAGGAATTGTTGCATAGAACCCTTGTAACTAATGTTTAACAGTTTGTATTAGATGTCTTAGTTTTTATAAAATTACATTTATGTCCCATGTTTATGCTTTATATAGTACATATATATATAAACATACCCATTATATCCCACTCAAGAGCAGGGTTTGAGAGAGGTAGATGGTAGCGAGTCTTTCCTCTATCTTGAGAGATAGAGAGACCGCTTCTAAAGACATCTGTAACGCCCGCCTCCCGGGCATACCCCGGGGAGCATTACGCATCGGATATACATAACACATAGTAATCCAAATTCACAGCGGAAGTCTAACTTTGATTATACATCAAAAAGCATTATATTTGTCATGCTTAAATAAAACCATTACATCAATTTAACTATATTAGAGATCCGAATCTTCAATAGCGCTCTAGACCTCTATTTCCTCGTAAACTAGCCTGTAATGTCCAATTTCTACAATCTCTTCGCACCTAGGATGTGTGTCCATAAATAGAAAACATTTGGGACTCAGCATAAAGCTTGTGAGTTCATAAACATGGCATTCTTCAAAATTCAAACATATTATTATTAACTATTGCATCAAGCAGATACAGCCATGGCAAACAAATAGGAACAGAGTAAGCACAGTATAAATTCATATAACCAGACTATGTATAAAACTCCACTGGCTAAAGCAGAATGATACAAGTAGCCCTCAAGCATCCTATCAAGCATTGCCACATATCACAGATGCTATTGATAATCATTCTACAATTATTACCAGTTATCAGAACATCACATCCTATTTATAAAACAGTTCAGAGGAACTCATCTTGGTCTTTAAGTATTACTGAGATAAATAGACAGTTTCTGAGTTGCGTTCCTGATTAGAATTGGAGCAAGTTTTAGCAACTAATAAAGTATTTTCTAGTACTAATCATGATTGGTTTTAGATAACATTTACCTTGTTTAAGCATGGTTGATCAGTCCATGCCTAATCAAGGTTAGGCTACTTAATACCTGACAGGATCTCAGCTCTCGTTTGATCAATCAGATTATGTTTGCAGCGGATTTAGCACATTAATTAGCGATTAATGCAAGAACATAAAAGATATTGCATGTAAAAGCACAAGCATAGAAGAGAAAAGAGTTCTGCGAAGTAAAAATGTTCTATTGCTTAGCACGTTTCGGCATGTAATACAGAATGGTTCCCCATCCTTTTATAGGCGGCAAAAGGATGGGCTGATGTCCTTTTTCTGACATCAACTGAATATTAAAATTACAACTGACAAAACATAAACTACTGAAGATGTCAACAACTGACATCTTCTTACAAAGTTTCCTAAGTACTGACAAAAGTAAAACTACTGAAATCCTACAATGACTGAAGAACAAACTCTTCAGTCGTTTATAACTACTACTATAACAACTGAAGAGCATGCTCTTCAGCTGTTGTACAACTACTAAAACAAAATAAACTATTGAAAAGAAAACCATCACAACAACTGAAGAAGACTTCTTCAGCTGTTGTGACAAACTCTGAGTCTTCAGTACTTGGTCTTCAGACTTGGCTTCAGATGATGTAACAACTGATGACTTCAGTAGATATCATCAGTTGTTGTCTTCAGTCTTTGTCTTCAGACTTTGTGCTTCAGTAGAAGGTCTTCAGTTCTTCAGTTCTTCAGCTTTTGATTCTTCAGTACTTGTCTTCAGTACTTGAAGTCTTCATCAGCTGTTGTCCTTCAGTTCTTTGATCTTCATACTTTGTTCTTCAGACTTTGTCAGAACAGCTGATGGTTAGAGCTAAGATGCTCTCGAGTCTGACATTCAAGCAAGAGAACACAATAGCTGATAGGAGTCTTCAGTAGTTGTTGCAGTGGCATGTGGGACTTAGAGGTTTTCCTGATCTTGGCTCATTGGTTCTTTTGGTCCAACAAACTCCCCCTGAACCAATGCAGCCAAAACCTCTAATTATTGGTTGTCCCACTTATTGGTGGCATAATGATTGGTCTATTTCCTTCTAGATCAGATTAGAAGTTGACCCAGATAAGCACTGGCCTGAGAGGTAGTCTCTAGTGTTTGTTTGGCTAAGTATGGATGGGAGCTCTGTCTTGGGGATTTGGACACAGAGTTGTTGTCCCATCCATGAGATCTACCTCCCATGTACAAGCCGGTAGGATTCTCGGGTGTAGGCTCGGACAAAGATCATTTGTTCTTCTTTGGTCATGCCCTCATCCCCACCATCGAACAATCCTTCACGGCCGTACAATCTCTGAGACATACTGACCTGTTTCCCATTTTTGAGCTCAACTGTTGTGATTTGCCTATAAGCAAATTCATCTGGATGTCTACCCTCTAGTAACAAGTTAGCTCATCTTTGTGGAAGTTCTCAAGCTTCTTATAAACTAAGCCTTTCCTCACCATCCTGTTCTCCAACATCATTTCAGGAGGTTGCTTAGATTTATAAGCTTTCCTCGAACTCATCCACAATTTCCCAGGGTGTTATTACAAGAGCCACTGTGATTTCTCATCTACAATCCTCTCATCTAGCTCTTGTACCTCACAGGAATCTTTCTTGTGATCCTGTGAGCCACCCTAGGATCAGGCCAAGTCCTCACTCTCTCTTTGCTATATTGGAAGGTTTGTTTGAGAGTGAAGAGTCTCAGAGCTTCTTTCTTCATATTCATGATAGAGGTAGAGGCACATATGCTTGGTCAATTGACTTAAGCATTTCAGCATCATGAAGATGTTGTTGTGCCTCTTCCTCTATCTTCACCCTCACAGTGTCCATCTGTGAGGTGGAGTGATGGTTGGGATTTGGCTTTTGGTAGAGGAATGACTGCTGAAAGGGGCAGTCTATCCTCCTCATCCTCCTCTTCTTCTTCTTCTTGCAGCCTCAACACCCTTCTCTTCTTCTTCAAGGGTGGAATCTTGGCTGCGGTTTTGATGGTGAAGGTTGGTTTAGTGGGTGTGGTTGGGTTGTTGGTGTGGGATGTTGGCAGGCACTGCTAGTAACCTAGAGATAAGGGCTGGTTTTGGTCAGTTTTACTAGCAGTGTCCTGTTTCCCAACCGGCTTCAGAGAGGGCCTCAGCGACCAGTCCCTTAGTGAAATCACCACCGAACAGATCTTGGTGGTTATTGCCAAAGTCTGTCCCTGGTCCATGCCTTGACATCAAGGATTGGTCTGCCAGGGACTTTGAAGTGAACCTACTCATAGCCTCAAGTTTCTTTCTTTCCTCTTGGCTATGAGTAGTCCATCGTACTCAATCCTCTTCCTCCATATTCCTGATCTCTTGATCTAGCAAGGCAGTGTCCTTGTCAAAGCCTTGCCTGAACAGCTGTTCAATGACAGAGTCCATTGAACGGCTATGCTCAGCATCAGCCTCCTTGACAAGGGCTGCTAGATCAGATCACCACCTTCTTTCCCTCCTCTCCCTTTTCTTATCAGACACTGAAATCCTTTGGATTTCAGCCACTTCTATTTGCTCTACCCCCTCTCTTTCCTCTTCCCTTCCTCTCCCCCACCTTCCTAGTCTCCTCAACCAACTCCCTCTCTACACCACCTCTTTTTCTGCCTCTTTCTCCTCCTCACCCCTCTTCCTCTTGACTTGCACTGATGTCTCCCCCTTTTTGGGTGCATTGGTTGGGGTTTGACTACACAGCAAGTGCCTTAGAATGGCAACCTCCACCAAGGGTTGTATGTATGTGGGAAGCCTCTCATCAAGGGTTTGAATGACTAAGTCTTTAAGCATGGGGGTGATAAGAGGTAGGGATTTCTGGAGGATAGCATCCAGCTACTCAGGAGGGTTCTGACCCTGAGAGCTAGTGCCAGAAGCAGGGCTGGTGGCTGAGTTTGTGGGAGGGGCTCAGTGTGTGTTGTGAACCTTCGGGTGAAGGTGCCATCTGTGGGGTAGTGGTGGCAGATGGACTTCTATCCTGAGTCATTTGAGCAAGCCTCTTTGAGTCTGCTTATCTCATCCTCTAGGATAGTGTTTTGAGCTACTACATCGTAGAAGAAGCTCAGGTCATCATCAGCATAGCTGAATCACCTGACCTCCTGACAATGTCAGGATGTACATGCCCTGAGTGTGGCTCAGTAATGGCATGTGCCCCTTGTTCATGGTACGGGGACTTCTAGCCTCGGATTGGATCCCATCGGCCATTGCCTCTGTGAGGTCTTATTGATGTTACCAGCTTCACCCTGCTCAGATGTTGATGCAGGGAAGTGGCAGCCTCACCAATTTCCCATTTCCCTAGCCACACTGGCGATTGGACTGATTCTCTGTGCTGTGGCTCCCACCAGCACTTGTATCCACCCCCTCTTCGGTTGGAGTCTCCCCAGTTGTAATAGGTTTCTGGGGAGAGGGTGGAGTGCTTAGATGGTCAGCACTTTGGCTATTGCCAATGTAGGACTTTGTGGGGCGGCCCATCAGTAGATTGGCTAGAAGCAGAGTGCACATGGGGAGACTGTGCTCTCAATGGCAGTCTTCTCAAGTGAGATAGACCCCAGTAATGTGGTTGCCCCAATATTGTTGCATCAGGCTCCTGTTGAGAGGAAGCCCTTGAGTTGTGGTAAGTGGAGTCGTGTACCTGCTGGGAGAATCGAACCCGCAGGCACATCCTGCCTTTGTGTTGCAGGGGCATCCTCAGGGGACTCACTCCCTGAAGCCGTTTTGGCTTCTTTTTGGCTTGGTTTGGAGGGGACTTTGGATTTGGAGGTGGAGGCTGTGGTCCCTGCTGTGTGGGTTTTTCGCAGCCGCCCAGCCTTTTTGAGTGTTTGGTCAGTGTTGTGCCTGGAGTATACCTCCTAGAACAGCCATGGCAGGGACTCCAGTGCCAATTAGTCCCTCAGCCTGAAGCGGTTCTCTATTATGGCCATAATGAACCGAGGATACAAGATCCATCGGTTAGAAATTGGTTTTGTGGCCATATCCTTTATTTCCAAAATAGTATATCAGTTAAGTTTAACGGTTGTTTTTCAAGGATAGAGAACAATACCTGTTGCCACCTTGTGACATCTGGTCCCCGAAAGTTTTTGGGAGCCAGACACACGTTCACCATGTGGAAGATCATCTTTGAGGTCAGGGAGTGTTTCTCTCTTCAACAAGGTGGAGGCGAAGAGGTTACCCTGGTAGTCGTGGGATGTGAATGAGAGTTCCAGGGCACCTTGGGTAGGAGGTTTGGTTAGCATCCTCCAGCTCTAGGGTTTGGCGTAGGGTAGCTGGAGTGATAACCACGGGTTGGCCGTTGATGGAGGACCGGAGAGAGACTCGCCATCCTGCTCTCCGGTTTGGACGGTTACATTCGTCCAAAACTCCGCCAAGGAGTCGGTGTTATATGGGGGTTTAGGAGAAAAGCCGTTTTGTATGGTGAGTCGTGCATAAGATCTATGGCTTGGTGAAATTTGGGCCATAATGGCGATTTGTGAGATAGGCGACACAGTTGTGTCGAGGTTTCAGTTGCATGTTCGCCATTATGGGTGTATGGGAATTTCAGAGGTTTGGAAGATTAGTCAAGTGAGGAGTAAATGATCTGAAGGTGGGTATTTATAGGGTAGGTCAAAGGTTGAAAGGAAACTACTAAAGGTTTTGGTGTTAGTTATCAGTTGTTGTAACGACTGATGACGTGTTTTAACCTTCAGTGGTTGTAACATCTGGACTTGGTGTTAGTCGTCAGTAGTTTAAACTACTGAGACCTTGGTTTTGTCCTTCAGATGTTGTAAACGTCTGAAGAGTTACTGTCAGTCTTCAGTAGTTATGACTACTGATGACCTAATATTCTTCTTCAACGTTGTAAACAACTGAAGACTTGGTATTAGCCTTCAGTATTGTAAACTACTGAGATCAGTAGTTGTGAACTACTGAAGACATGTTATTGCTTCAGTTGTTGTAAACAACTGAAGGACTTGGTGTTAGCCTTCAGTAGTTATGAACTACTGATATCAGTAGTTGTGAACTACTGAAGACATGGTTTTGTCCTTCAGTTGTTTGTGTATGAAACAGCAGCTGTTGTCATCAGCTGATGAGAATTTACTCATCAGCTGTTTCCGTCAATTAGATATTTCATACTAGCCTCCACACTTACTCATCAGCTCTTTGGCTGACTTTCAATGTTTTCATTGACCCTTCAGCTCTTGTGAAGATTTTATGCCTTCAGCTCTTGTGATCAGATGTTCACAAGTGCTGATAAAATTCTTTCAGAGCTGGTGAACAATTTTGTCTTCATACTTTGTGTAAGATTACACATCAGTACTTGTGAGCAAAATTTGGTCTTCAGTACTATTTATTTGAAAATCATACATCAGTAGTTGTAATCCCCCTCACTACATCAGTTGTTTTCAATAAATAATGTACATCAGTACTTTGAGTCATTTTAGTCTTCAGTATTGTGAAAGAGCTGAAGACTAAATTACTCATCAGTACTTGTATTTGACCTTTGCTCTTCAGTAGTTATGAAGTAAGAGCCTTAGCATAGGTCAAATCAATCAAGCTGCAGCATACCAAGCCTTAGTACCAAATTTGAAATGTAGCACTATCTAAGGCTTAGTAAAATGTCTGCAAGCTCATCAGCACTAGGCACAAACTTAGGATCAATCAGACCTTTCCTCATAGCAATCCCTGATAAAATGAATGTCTGATCTCAATATGTTTGGTCTCTAGAGGCTGGACTGGATTCTTACAATACAAAGAGCTGAAGCACTGTCCATTAGTAATGGAGTCTTGTCTCATAATGCCATAATCCAGAAGTTGGTTCTGAAGCCAGATATTTGAGAGGTACAACTTGCAGCAGCAATATACTCAGCTTCAGCATGGATGTAGCAATTGATGTTTGTTTCTTACTCTTGCCAAGAAACTAAACAATTGCTAGAATTGGCAACCACCAGAAGTGGATTTTGTGGTGACTTTGCATCTGCATAGTCCTATCAAGAAAGCAACTAGTTTGCAAGAATGCCCAGCTGAATACCAAGCCTAGTGATGGGTACCTTGCAAATATCTAAAGATCCTTTTGACTGCAATCAATGGGATTCTTTAGGTGCAGCCTGAAATCTAGCACA